>CM022944.1:45359987-45766827 GCA_012931725.1 Litsea cubeba | reverse complement strand
CCTCAAGGAAGGAATTTGTACTTCCAAGGGCACGACAGCTTCGCATCCATAGACCAAGGAGAATGGTGTGCTATGGGTTGGTCCTCGAACGGTGGTTCGATAGGCCCACAAAGCTTCAGACATTTTGTCGCTCCAGTCTCTTTTGTGATTAGAGACCAGTTTTTTTGAGGATTTTGCAGAGTGTCTTGTTGAAAGCTTCTGCTAACCCGTTTGCTGCAGGATTGTAAGGAGTCGAAGGACAGCTTTGGATTTTGTATTTGTCGCAGAACCTGTAGAATCGATGAGCCCGGAACTGTGGTCCGTTATCATGGACGAATCTTTTGGGTATGCCGAAACGACAAATGAGTTGGTGCGCAGGAACTGAAGGACTGATGAGTCTGCAATTTCGTTAAACGCAAATGCTTCTGACCACTTGGAGAAATAATCCGTAGCGGCGAAGAGGAAGCGATGACCTTTGCTTGAAGGGGGAGAAATAGGACCTATGATGTCCATACCCCAGGCTTCGAAAGGCCATGAGATCGCTGTAGGATGCAGCCATTCTGGAGGCATGTGAATGTAATCTCCATGAACTTGGCATGTTGGCAGCGCTTAGCAAATTGCATTGCGTCAGCTACCATGGTAGGCCAGTAATATCCTAACCTTTTATCTGATCATAGAGCTAGGTCCAGCCTGATGAGCTCCACAAGACCAGCATGAACTTCTTTTGAGTGTTTCTGCAGCCGCTTGTTGTGACAAGCAGAGTAGAAGTACTTCCGTTGAAGGATTTCCTGTAAAGGATTTTTGAAGGAATATCCAAATGGAAGCTTGGGGTTCGCCTTTGGATGCTTACCCCGTTCTTTTGGATCTTCAGGTAGGATTCCGAACATAATGTATCAATGAACGGATCCCTCCAGTCGCCGATTGAAGTTTGAAGGATTGAAATCCGACTTCCGACCACTTGGTGGCATTCAGCAACTGCTTGGTGTGTGTTAAGAGGAGGAAGGATTCTTCTTTCGCACACTGTGACTTGCATGTTTTCCCCTTCCTGATTGCCATGGATGCGGCGAGTCCGGCTAGGGCATCTGCACGTATGTTTTCACTCTACGAATGTGGGTGATGTGACAGATGTCAAACTTTGCAGAAGTGATTGTGCCTTGTTGTAGTAGGGCAGCAAATCTGGCTTTCTGACTTCAAATTTCTGATTCATCTGGTTGACGATCAGTTGAGAGTCTCCAAAGACTTCCAGCATGGTGATACCGGATTCGATGGCGAGTTCCAATCCTAAGATCAGAGCTTGATATTCAGCTGCATTGTTTGTGCATGGTTCCAGTAGCGAGAAAGCGTGTGGAATCATGTATTTGTCGGGGCTAACAAAGAGGATGCCAACTCCCGAGATCAGCTGTCTTTTTTCATTTGTCCTGGTTGCACCGTCAAAGTACATGTCCCAGGGAGGCACTTTGTGAGAAAGTCTCCACATTGTAGACTGGTTCGTCTGGGAGATCATCTCTGAGTGGAGAATCTTTAGGCAATGGATGCTCTGCGAGGAAGTCCGCTAGAGCTTGCCCTTTGATTGTTTTTTGTGGTACATACCTAATATCAAATTGTGACAGAAGGATGGACCATTTTTGCCAGTCGAGCATTGAGAGAACCTGCCTTTGTGACAAGGACCTTCAAGAGGTTGACCCTCGAGACCAGGTAGACTGTGTTGGAAAGCAAGTAGTGACGCAGCTTTTGTACGGCGAACATCACTGCAAGACATTCTTTTTCGACTGGAGAGTAGCGATGCTCTGCACCTACTAGCATGCGGCTGAGGTAATATAGAGCAGCTTCTTTTCTTTGATCATTTTCTTGCGCAAGCAGAGCTCCCAGAGAGTGATCAAGGGCTCTTGTGTACAAGATGAATGGTTTTCCAGTGGTAGGAGCAGCTAACACTGGAGGTTTTGTCAGGTATGACTTGATGTCTTGGAAAGCAGCTTCAACAGTCAGCATCCCAGACAAAGTTTACAAACCTTTTTTCATCAACCGGGAGAATGGACGGCATTTCCCCGAAAGATTGGAGATGAACCGTCTGATGTAGGCTAATCTCCCTTGAAGCCCTTTGAGTTCTCTCAAGGTTCTTGGAGAGGGCATTTCTAGAATGGCTTTGACTTTTATGGGGTCAAGCTCTATTCCATCTTTCCGAACTAAGAATCCGATGAACTTACCCGACGAAATGCCGAAGAAGCATTTCAATGGATTCATTCGCAGTTTGTGTTTGCGAAGCCGGAGGAAGACTTCTCGGAGGTTTTCGAGATGATCTTCTTTTCTTTGCTTTTGACGGCGAGGTCATCAACGTAACATTCAACCGTCTGTGCTGCATATCTTGGAATATTTTCATCATAGCCCTCTGATATGTGGCACCAGCATTCTTCAAACCGAATGGCATGACAGTGTAGCAGTACACGCCAAATGGGGTTCGAAAGGATGTATGTTTTTCATCCTCAGGATGCATCTTTATCTGATTGTAGCCAGAGAAACCATCCATGAATGTCATTCGCTCGAATCCACAGGTATTATCAATCATTACCTCTGGTATGGGGAGCGGAAATTCATCTTTTGGGCATGCGCCATTCAGGTCTCTATAGTCAATACAGACCCTGATCTGCCCATTTTTCTTTGTCACGGGGACAATGTTGGCCAACCATTCAGGATGTTGTTCCTCACGGATGAAGCCGACGCTTTTGAGTTTTTGAACTTCTTGTTCAATTTTATCCATCACATCTGGACGGAATCTTCTTTGGCCTTGCTTGACAGGCTTGATGTCTTCTTGAAGATTGAGTTTGTGAACTGCTATTTTGGGGTCTAAGCCTGGCATTTCAGCATAAGACCATGCAAAGCAATCAACGAACTCACGAAGAAAAGCGATATACTCGGGTAACTCATCATCCTTTATATTCTTGCTTATGAATACAGGACGTGGGTTATCTGGTGTTCCCAAGTCTATCTTTTGAACAGGATCTTCTGTTGGAAGGTTCGAAGGTGGTTCCTCCACAATATTTTCGGAGGCTTCCAGCTCAACGAAACCTTCTGGGGTTTCAAGGGCATTTCCAGACCAAGGTTTTGTTCCTTTCCACGGGTCTTCTTGATCGGTAATTTTCCCAAGGCTTGCTATGAGATGATCCCAATCGCCTGTTGAAACCGAGTCGAAGTAGGCTACTTCTTTTGGAGATGAGGGTTCTTCTGGGTCAGAAGTCCACACGTCTGTGCCATCGGACAACTCCTCTTCATTTTCGGAGAAATCGTGCCAATTGGATGAGCTTCCTGGATCTTTGTCAGGTGACTCATCAAAGAGATATCCAGGGAGATCGATGTCTTCATGGGCTTGAGATGTTGAGGCTTGGTCAGTATATTGACTTTTAAGCCTTTGTGTCAACTGTCTCAAGGGGGTGTCAGGATCATACCCTAACCCGTGTGAAGACTTTTCTACATAGCCGTAGAGTCTCCAATCTTCCAGCTGGCTTTTGGTCAAGACGGGCCCCAATGGTGTGAGAATACCGCGTCCTTCTCCCAAACCGACTGGGTTTTGAGCGTCATAGCCCATTTTCTTCATAATAGCTTGTGCCACAGAACTATATAAGGATAGTTGAGGCGTACCTTTATTTTGGAAAGGTTCAAGCATGGAGTTTGATGAAGAAGCATCCGATCTATGGAAGAAGATCGGCTTTTCCTTTGTTGAAGTTGCTGGAACAACGAAGGAAGCTGACGTAGGATCTTCTATGTCAGAAGTTGTCTCCATTGGAGTAAGAGCAGGCTGAACTTGCTGAGTGTCAGCTTGGCTTGACGATGTGTCGTCTTCTGGCTCTGAATCCGAGTCCGTGTCTTGCATGATAGACACGAAAGAGACAACAAATTTGCCCCCAGGCTTTTGTTTTGCCTTCTTCACTTTAGTTGTGATGACCAAAGGCTTTGAAGATTTGAGGGAGATGATGAAGGGAGTTTGCATGCTCTCTTCAGATTTACCGGATGGTTTGTTTTCTTCCGGTGATTGTTGAGGAGCTTTGCCTTTATCTTTCTGGAGACTTTCGGCAAAGGATGCTGTATGCTTCTCCTCTTCTTCTTTTTCACCTTCATACATCTGTGAGTCTGCGAAGTGGATTTCTTTACCTTTGAAGGGTTTTCTATCCGCAAAGACTCGATGTATCATGCCGTCGTCGCCAACAAACTTGATGCATTGATGTAGAGTTGAAGGGACAACACCATTCTCATGGATCCAAGGGCGTCCGAGAAGGATGTTGTAGCATGAAGGGGTCTTTATTGCATACACTGTGACCTCAGAGATAAGATCACCGATCTGCAATTTGAACCTGATTTTGCCGATAGGCCTTTGAGTACTCCCATCGTATCCAAAGATAGATACAGATGTGTGGCTCAGTTTGCTGGGTGGGATGCCCAACTCTTCAAGAGCCGATGTGGAGATAAGGTTGAGTGCAGAACCTGGGTCGATCTGAACTCTATGCATAGGCATTTCCTTGATATACCCTGTGAAGTACAGGGGTCGGTTATGCCTGGTTTCGCCAAGTAGGAGGTCGTCCTTTGTGAAGGCGATGGTTGCACTGGCTGCTTTTTTAACCGAGAGGCATTCAATGCATGATCCCTCAGTTTTCTTCTTTTCTCCCTTTGAGGAGGCTTCTGAGTTTTTGACCCGGTAATCCATTTCAATTTGGAGGACTTGCGGGGCATGTTTGTCGACATCCTCATTCAGTTTTTGTAATTCTGAGATGAGATTATCACGAGTGTGCGGAGACATTCGCAACAAATCTAGGATGTGCAGACGTGCAGGTATGTGCTTGAAGTGTTCAATCAAGTCATACTTGAAAGCCTCCTTAGGGCCTGCATGTTCATCATTGTTGCCACTAGGGGCGCTTACAACATCTTTTCCCGAAGGATTTACATATGTAAAGGAAGATTGGTTGTAATTTTTGTGGTAGTCCCGGCCAGAGCGGGTGCCTCTACCAACTTCGAGAGCTTCTTGAGAAGGGTCTTCGTTTGGAAGATTGTCTTCAGGATCAAGAGGCTGTCAGTTTTTCATTTGCTGAGGATGCATCAGCAGCAGAGTTACCATCCTCAGTGATTGTGTTGCATGGAGCATTTTCCGGGAACAAGTCCTGAACAGCATCCAGCAATCTTTCTTCTTCGTTGACTAATTCATCGTCCCAAGCATCAATAGCTGGGAATTCTTCAGTCAGGAAGGGTGTGAACTTTGAAGTCACAGTCTCAGGAGAAGAAACCTGAGAGGGTGTCATCTCAGTGAAAGTCACGTGAGACGAGGTGGCTTCAGAAGATACATTGCTAGGCGTCGCCGGAGTGTAAGTGCTCTCATCAGACGATGCTTCGGAAGAGCTATAATCCCGAATTATCACATTACAGGAAGCTCTGACGGGAGACGTTGCCTGATCGGAGTCAGACTCATCCTCGGATGTGAGAGGATCGTCTATCCAGCAATTTTCTCCATTTTCAGGAGTTAAGGGAGGATGTACCTGGTGGTCTTCAGGGACTTCAGGCTCTGGATTGCGAGGAGGCTCGTTGACGCGTTCTTGCTCTTGTTCTAGAGCGAGTCGCTGCAAGATCCTTGCATATTCTTCAAGATCAGGCATGGGAGCCGGATCTTCTTCTTCATCATCTCTTTGTGGCTCAACATGGTTGATTTCCACTGGAGTGATGAGAGGTGCTGGGTCAGCAGCATTTTCTTGTACAGCCTCTTGGTCTTCTTCATCATCAGACCAGGATCCTTGTGGCTGTAGGGGGTTATACCAGATTACTGGCATAAGATGAGACTCAGGAACCCATTCTTCATCGGAGAGATATTCTCCTGTTTCAAGGGACTCCTCCCACTCATCTGTGTAGTTGGATTCAAATCCATCATCGGTGTCGCTGGACTCGTATCCATCAATGGAGAATCCAACTACCGAATTGCAAGAGTATGATGTCTCCTGCATGGCTTCTCTGAATTGAGGTGGCATGAAATCACTGAGAGTGAATTTCCTTACCCCCTTTGAAGTCTCTGGAAGGGATGTTTTTGTTACCTCCAGTGAAGCGGTAGAGGAAGCCTCTGCCTTTTCTTTGACCTCTAGTTTTGGCTGGGTCTTCTCTTGCCGTTTGAGCTTGAGGAGATGTTTCCTAGCCTGCCTTCGCTGTTGAGCTGTAGGCTTTATTTTCACGACCTCCCAATTTTCATCTTCCAGGAGATCGGGATGTACCCATATCGGTTGTCCGTCTGGTGTCGGGTAAGGAACCAGTTCCTCGGACGCTTCGATTGAGTTTATCACCTTGAAGGAAGTAGTGATCTTCTTCTTCGGTGATCTTGATGTTTGTCCACATGTCACCATGTTGACGGAGGCAGACCCATAGTTTTTGTCAAAGGTGATGACTCCGTTTTTCCACATCTCATTTATTTTCTCTCTCACAACGAAGCATTGATTGAGAGGATGCGAGATCATCTGGTGGTATGGACAGTACCGAGGATCGTTGGTTTTGCCAACATCACCCGGTCTTTTTGGTTCAGGCAAGGTGAGCTTGCCGTTTGCCACAAGAGCCCCGAAGATTTCATCAACATCTTCATCAAACGGGTATTTCTTCTCTACTCGTTCTTTGAAGGCATCAGAGAGTTCAGGTCTCTTACCAGCAGCTTTGTTTTCAGCTTTCTTTGGTGGCTGAGGAGCTGGCTTGGTCTGCACATTGAGGACCTCTTTCTTCTTTGGTTTAGAGGTTGCAATGGCGGTTGGCTCTTTTCTTGATGATTTCTGACTGTTGAGGTCTTTAATCACCGTTTCAGCTTCCATGGAAGCTTCTAGGAGTTCTCCCAGGTTTTTTGATTTGTTGCCGATGATCATGGAGCGGATTCTGGCTCTCATGTTGTTTCGGCAGATGTCGACTAGCGACGCTTGTGGCAATACATCAGAGCATTTGTATGCCATTGCTTTCCACTTGTGAATGAAGTCATATGTTGATTCATTCTCCCCCTGTTTTAGGCTGCACAGCTGAGCCATAGTAGCGGGATGATCCTCACCTTTGAAGTGAGTCAGGAAGCGTGTCTCTAGCATGGCCCAATTTTGGATTGAGTCCTCCGGCAGAGTGGAGTACCAATCGAAGGCCGTACCTTTTAGGGTACTTGCAAAGAGGCGGATCTTGAGTGCATCTTGATCCGCGATAGCTCCTGTCAAGATCTTGAAGTGGATGACGTGCTGTCTGGCTGATCCTTTCCCCGTATATGTTTGGAGAGTAGGATGCTTGAATTTGGTGGGGAACGGGACCGAGTCCATCCATAAGGGATATGGTGGCTTGATCCCATGCTCCTTGAGTATATCCTCTTCTTTTGCTTTGGCGAGGATACCGTCTACGTCCTTTTTGGTAAGGGCGCGTGACTCATTTTCTTCTCTATTTACCTCGTCGTCTTGATGATTCGGAGGAGGTTCATTGTTCGCCTGATTTTGGAAGGCGAGGAGAAGGTTTTCCATCAGAGTTTCAATCCTCTGCTGGCCCTGTTCCAACTGCTGGATGCGGGTGATCGCATCTTCTGGAGGTGGATTGTGGGGTGGTGGCTCAGAATTTGTAGCCAGGACATTCATCCTTCGTGATTCGAACGAAGAAACTGTCCTGGTGACTGAGCTGGGGCTCATTCTTTTTGAAGAGGAGCTTGAGGAAGGATCACTCTGCTGTCCTTTGCTTGAAGGAGCAGGGGATTCTTCTGAATGTCTTCTTGTCCTTGAGACGCTGCGGGTCATTGGACGTCGGACATGGATTTTTGTTGCTGATTTTTGACGCCTTCTGGTTTTTCCAACCATATGGACGGCAGCAACTTGGTTGGGTCTTTCTTTTTCGACCCATTTAGGAGAGACTTGAAGTGTGGGAGGCTGAGTCCTTTGCTTCTGTAGTCTCTTTTGTCGGTACGACGCGCGGCGGCGTATACGACGAGCAATTTGAGCTTCGGTCAGCTCTGACTGGGCTTTGACAATGAAGGATGTGCTCCCTCGGGCGCAGCAGCCGAGTCTGTCTTCTTTGTAGCTGGGCAAGGACAGGATGCGAACCCTATCCTTCGCCAGTTGCAGCGAAGCTTTGAATTTGTGAAGTTCGGCCCCTGTAGATATGAAGGGTCGAACTGCAGATTTGTAGGCCTTAGCAGATGCTTGTGGAGGCCTTGTGATGCATGACTTGATTTTGGGCTTGTAGGAACAAGCCGGCTCATGCTGGGATGACTTTGAAGTCGGGTTGGAGATGGGTCTCTCCTCTTTCATGTAAGCAAGAGGATAGAACTGGTTCTCCTTGAGTGGGGCCAGGAATGCTGGCTTAGTGGATGCCTGGGACCTTCTTTGTTTTGGTGAAGGTCTTGGGGACCAAGTCTTGGGGTAGACCTGGTTGTTTGCAGGTTGAGGCTTCGTGGGGCTGCCACGGGCTTCAGGCCTTCTTGTACTCGCCTTTGGTGTCACGGTAGTGACACGTTGAGAGGCGAGTTTCTGCTTCTTGGAGGGAGCAGCTTGTTCCTCAGGAAGTGGGAATGGTCCCAGCGTCCCGAAGACAATAGTCCGGGGAGTCGAGGTCGACCCGGAGTTCACAGAGTTGCCGAAGGAGTTGACACTTCGGCAGCTGATGGGGCGCTTGTAGGTGCGCGTGGTTTGCTTCTGTTGAAGCATGAGTTGGTGCTTGCTTTCGTCGAAAGTAATGGTTAGTGAAGCTGCCATTGTTAGTTTTTTTCGAAAATTTCTGAAACAAGACCACATCCATTAGTAATCACAAGAATATAATGATCATAAATGGGAAGTTCTATGGTTTCGTCTTTTCAAATTGCTCGAGGTAGATGACCCAAGCAATATGAGGAAGGCAAAATGCCATAGAGGGTACAATTGTTCTGATCGCAGGTGTGGTAAGCCCGGAATGGGCATCCCAGTTACTGCTAGAAGCAATTGTGAACTTAAATTCGACTTATCGAGAAGCAGAGCTTGCTCGAGGTAAGAAGAATATAAAGTTGGAGTTACAGATGTGCCGGTCGCAATACAGTAGACCCTGAAAGGGCGTACTAGTACCGCTAGACACAAATGTTTTGAGACCGCATCTATGAGATGAGATTCTCTGTTTTGAAAGGTCAAGATTGGATTCATCAAAGAGAGCAGATGGTATTCCAATCTGAACACGGGCTCAGCGATTTCCGCGAGCGCCAGTGCTCAGAAAGAAATGAACCATGATTTCTCGGATCTGAATCTAAAAATGACGAGTTTTTTTTTTTAAAGGCCAATATCGGGTTCATCAAAGAGAGCAAAAGGCACTCCAATCTGAACACGGGCTCAGCGATTTCCGCGAGCGCCAGTGCTCAGAAAGAAGAAGACCAAGATTTCTCCAATCTAAACCCAAAATGACGGAAGTTTTTTTTTTTGAAGTTTTTTTTTTTAAAAAAATTTTTTTTTTGAAGATTTTTTTTTTAAAAAAAATCTTTTTTTTTTATTTTTTATTTTTTTTTTTTAAGATTTTTTTTTTTGAAAATTTTTTTTTATTTTTTATTTTTTATTTTAAAATTTTTATATTTTTTTTTATATTTTTTTTTATTTTTAAAAAAAAAGACGAGAGAGTACACATAGGCCTCCTAACTCGGTCTTATGAAATCTTGATTGATAGAATTGCCCCCAGGTAAGGGTAGGATTACTTAATGAACCCGTTTGGAGGACCCTTGCCTAGAACAGTCAAGCTGTCTCCACACTCTGGACAAGGCTTTTCTTTGAATCAACCATGATCAAAGAACACAGTTGGTTTAACCTTAGTGGTCTATGTCTTTTTTTTTTTTTTTTATATTTTTTTTTTTTTTTATTTTTATGAATTCATCGAAGAGAAACCATGGCCCAAAACCTTAGTCGAACAGTCTCAACATTTCTGCAAGCGCGATGAACGATAGGAACAGATCAAGGTTTCTCAATTTTGAATCCAAATTGAGAAATCTAAAAATTTTTTTTTTATATATATATATTTTTTTTTGATTTTTTAATGAACTCATCGAAGAGAAACCATGGCCCAAAACCTTAGTCGAACAGGCTCAACATTTCTGCAAGCGCGATGAACGATAGGAACGGATCAAGGTTTCTCAATTTTGAATCCAAATTGAGAAATCTAAAAATTTTTTTTTTTTTTATATATATATATATTTTTTTTTTATTTTTTTTAATGAACTCATCGAAGAGAAACCATGGCCCAAAACCTTAGTCGAACAGGCTCAACATTTCTGCAAGCGCGATGAACGATAGGAACGGATCAAGGTTTCTCAATTTTGAATCCAAATTGAGAAATCTAAAAAATTTTTTTTTTTTTATATATATATATATATTTTTTTTTTTGATTTTTTTTAATGAACTCATCGAAGAGAAACCATGGCCCAAAACCTTAGTCGAACAGGCTCAACATTTCTGCAAGCGCGATGAACGATAGGAACGGATCAAGGTTTCTCAATTTTGAATCCAAATTGAGAAATCTAAAAATTTTTTTTTTTTATATATATATATATTTTTTTTTGATTTTTTTAATGAACTCATCGAAGAGAAACCATGGCCCAAAACCTTAGTCGAACAGGCTCAACATTTCTGCAAGCGCGATGAACGATAGGAACGGATCAAGGTTTCTCAATTTTGAATCCAAATTGAGAAATCTAATAAAAAAATTTTTTTTTAAATTTTTTTTTTTTTGAAAAGAGAAAGAATGGAAATAAATTCAAAGAATTAGAAATTTCCAAACAAAAAATCTCATCTCATTTTTTTTTTGCAGAATTCAACATAGGCCACCAATTATAAAGTAGCCAAGGAATCGAGAAAAGAAATATAAGCATAGAGCAGAATATATGATATGCAAATATTTCATTTCTAGCATCGTGTTCTCAAATAAACGAGTCCCACCGGGTGTGCCAGCTTGATGGACCGCGCTCCTGCTTGGGTTCCTACCGAGGTCGGCGGACGTGGGAGTCCGTCGGGTCCGACCCTTTCGTAACCGGGGGGCAGGGGCGTGCATCAACATTTCCTTTTTTTTTTGGGTGTGCCAGATTTTCTATTTTTACTTGGAATTTGCAAGTGGTGATCCGGAGATCAACCTTCGCAAGTAAAAAGGAAATCAACTTCTTTCAAGTTTTCCATTGCACATATATTTAAGAAAAGAGACATTTTCTTGATTTGCCGTGAAAGGCGATTTTTTTGGCATTTATAGCCGATTTTGGCGTTTATAGCCGATTTTTGGCGTTTATAGCCGATTTTGGCGTTTATAGCCGATTTTGGCGTTTATAGCCGATTTACAATCCTTATCAACAATGAAAGACAAGAATTGTGATTTTTGTCTCTTTTAAAAAAAATACAAACTACAATGAAAAGCAAGAAAAGGAGGATCTAACTTCTCAGGAGATTGTGGAGGACTCGTTTAGATTGACGGTCGCAAGCCATATGTGGGCTTCGCCATCATCCATGCAGATGAGAACAGAGGATGCTATTTGATTCACTTGGCTTGGCTATAACCTCGGGTTTTTAGAAGACAAAGACCAAAGGAAGGTCCTATGTCCAATAAAAAACCGAGTAGACGGGCTGAAAAGCCACATCTAAGCCATTGGAGGCAGGAGGAGAAGGCAAGGACCTTGGGGGGGGGGTACCCCCCAAGGGACTTTTGTCACCTTGTTGCGGTGGCCGGTGTAGAACTTCCGCAGAGTTTTCTCTCTTTTTCCTTTCTCTGGATTTCTGTGCTTCTCTCTGTCTGTGTGTCTGTCTCTTTTTTCCGATCTGGATTCCTTTGGAGTGCTCTCCTATTTATAGGCTCTTGGTAGCCATTTAGGAGAGCTTATGGGCTTTTAATGTCATTAAGCCACATAATGGGAGGAGTTACAAAATTGAATTGTTTATTTTGTAACTCTTTTTTCTTGGCTTCTGATTGGCCGGAGGAGATTGAGGGCATTTAATCGCCTTTAATCGCCATGATGGGAGGAGTTTCATGGGTTAAATGCCATGAATCTCTTGACTTGTAACTCCCAAATGCTTGCTTCTGATTGGGCCGTCCAAGGAAATGGATTAATGACTGTAATAAAGCTAGTCAATTAATCGCATTAAGTGGTCGCCGAGCAGCTGAAGAGTCGCGGGCCGTGCCACGTCTTTTGGAATTCTTCTGTCGATGATTATCGATGGATCTTCATGTAGATCGACATCAGATGACCATGTAATTTCAGGTGTTTGTTGCCAACAGCGGGTCGGTGCCATCTGTCCTGTCGATTTCTCGATCGGTCGGGTGGAAAGCACACTTTTTTTGGTTGACCGGGTGGCGATCAATACTGTCTTTGATACTCTTGATGATTTACCCGTGTTTTGGACGGATATCAGAGGACTTGGTGTCTCAAAAGCATGAATTTTGGAAAGTACCAGAGGCTGGGCTCCTCGAATCGCGAAAAAACGGCGAAAACCGGGGTTTCCGGGGCTTTCCCGGCGACCCCGGGGTCCATGGTCGCCGGCGACCCTGGCCCAGGGTCGCAGGGGTCTGCGACCCTGGGGGGGTTTTCGCCCCTTTTGGTCCCGTTTTGCGTCCGTTTTTGCTCTTTTTTGATTCTTTTTTTCTTCTGTACTTTTCTTTGACATTTTGATCATTTATTGGCCTGATTTCTTTGTAGGAAACCTGATGAGAATCCTTGCATTTTATTTTGCAAAGTTTCCAATTTCCTGAGAAAGCCGAAGACTTTGTCGCGCAGAGTTGCCGATTTCCCGTCAGAAGCTGAAACTGGGTCAAACGATGTCGGAATGACCTGAAATTTGGTGTGAAGCCTCCTGAGCAATAAATAAGACCAACCATAGGCTTTTGTTTGAGTTTTGAAGCCGTTTGGGGTCCTATCACCTGCAGACTTGCTTTTTGTCGCGATGTAGATGTCGCGGTTTGATGTGCGGTCAACCGATGTCCGATTGACTTGAAATTTGACAGGGAACCTATTGGAGTCATTTTAAGATGATCCATAGGTTCTGTCTTGGAAATCATGGTCCCGGAGAGCTTTACCGCCGAGAGGCTTGATTTGGCTGTCGGAGAAGCGAAGTTAGGCCAAATGATCTTGAAATGGCTTGAAACTTCTTGTGTACTCCTCTTTTGGCTGTCTGGAAGAATCTTGCAGTTTTTGTTTGATTCTGACAAGATTTTATTTTTGGAAGCAGCATTGCCTATTTATGGCAGGTTGCGACTTCATGTAGCTCTTTGGATCTTGAAAAGGCAAAGTGACATTTTTTGTGTCAACACCGGAGCTCAGAGAGTTGCCGAGGGGGTTGACGCTTCGGCAGCTGATGGGGCGCTTGTAGGTGCGCGTGGTTTGCTTCTGTTGAAGCATAAGCTGGTGCTTGTTCTAATCGAAGGTAATGGTAAGCGATGCTTCCATTGTTAGTTTTCGAAAACAATTCTGAAACAAAACCACATCCATTAGTAATCACAAGAATATAATTATCATAAATGGGAAGTTCTATGGTTTTTTCTTTTCAAATCGCTCGAGGGAGATGACCCAAGCAATATGAAGAAGGTAAAAAGCCATAGAGGGTACAATTGTTCTGATCGCAGATATGGTAAGCCCAGAATGAGCATCCCAGTGACTACTAGAAGCAATTGTGAACCTAAATTCGACTTATTGAGAAGCAGAGCTTGCTCGATGTAAGAAGAATATAAGTTTGGATTTACAAATGTGCCGGTCGCGAATACAGTAGACCCTGAAAGGGCATACTAGTACCGCTGGACACAAATGTTTTGAGGCCGCATCCATGAGATGAGATTCTATGTTTTGAAAGGTCAAGATTGGATTCATCAAAGAAAGCAGATGGTATTCCGATCCAAATACGGTCTCAGCGATTTCCGCGAGCACCAGTACTCAGAAGGAAATGAACCATAATTTCTTGGTTCTGAATCCAAAAATGACGAGTTTTTTTTTGAAAGGCCAAGATCGGGTTCATCAAAGAGAGCAAAAGGCATTCCAATCTAAACACGGGCTCAACGATTTCCGCGAGCGCCAGTGCTCAGAAAGGAGGAGACCAAAATTTCTCCAATCTGAACCCAAAAATGACGGAAGTTTTTTTTTTTTTAAGAGACTTTTTTTTGAAAAAATCTTTTTTTTATTTATTTTTTATTTTTTATTTATTTTTTTAAGATTTTTTTTGAAATTCTTTCTTATTTTTTATTTTTTATTTTAAATTTTTTTTATTTTGAAAATTTTTTTATTTAAAAAACGAGAGAGTACACATCGGCCTCCTAACCCGGTCTTATGAAATCTCGATTGTTAGAATTGCCCCCAAGTAAGGGTAGGATTACTTAATGAACCCGTTTGGAGGACCCTTGCCTAGAACAGTCAAGCTGTCTCCACACTCTGGACAAGGCTTTTCTTGAATCAACCGTGATCAAAGAACGCAGTTGGCTTAACCTTAGTGGTCTATGTCTTTTTTGTTTTTTTTTATTATTATTATTATTTTTTTTAGATTTTTAATGAACTCATCGAAGAGAAACGATGGCCCAAAACCTTAGTCGAACAGGCTCAACATTTCTACAAGCGCGATGAACGATAGGAAAGGATCAAGGTTTCTCAATTTTGAATCCAAATTGAAAAATCTGATTTTTTTTTGTTTTTTGTTTTTTTTTTTACTTTTAATTTTTTTTTAGATTTTTAATGAACTCATCAAAGAGAAACGATGGCCCAAAACCTTAGTCGAACAGGGTCAACATTTCTGCAAGCACGATGAATGATAGGAAAGGATCAAAGTTTCTCAATTTTGAACCCAAAATGAAAAATCTGATTTTTTTGTTTTTTTGTTTTTTTGTTTAGATTTTTAATGAACTCATCGAAGAGAAACGATGGCCCAAAACCTTAGTCGAACAGGCTCAACATTTTTGCAAGCGCGATGAACGATAGGGAAGGATCAAGGTGTTTCTCTATTTTGAATCCAAATTGAAAAATCTGATTTTTTTTGTTTTTTGTTTTTTTTTTTTACTTTTATTTTTTTTTAGATTTTTAATGAACTCATCGAAGAGAAACGATGGCCCAAAACCTTAGTCGAACAGGCTCAACATTTCTTCAAGCGCGATGAACGATTGGAAAGGATCAAGGTTTCTCAATTTTGAATCCAAAATGAAAAATCTTTTTTTTTAAAGAGAAAGAGTGGAAATAAATTCAAAGAATTAGAAATTTCCAAAAAATCTTATCTTATTTTTTTTAGATGCGGAATCCAACATAGGCCACCAATTAGAAACTAGCCAAGGAATCGAGAAAAGAAGTATAAGCATAGAACAAAAGATATGATATGCAAATATTTCATTTCTAACATCGTGTTCTCAAATGAACGAGTCCCACCGGGTGGAGCCAGTTTGATGGACAGCGCTTCTGCTCGGTTCTACCTAGGTCGGCGGACGTGGGAGTCCGTTTGTGTCCGACCCTTTCTTGGGGGGGGGGGGGGGGGGGCAGAGGCGTGCATCAACACTTTTTTGTGTAGGTGTCCAGATTTTCTATTTTACTTGGAATTACAAGTGGTGATCCGGAGATCGACCTTCGCAAGTAAAACGGAAATCAACTTCTTTCAAGTTTTCCATTGCACATATATTTAAGAAAAGAGACATTTTTCTTGGTTTGCCGTGAAAGGCGATATTTTGGCATTTATAGTTGATTTTGGCGTTTATAGCCGATTTTTGGCGTTTATAGCCGATTTACAATTCTTATCAATAATGAAAGACAAGAGTTGTGATTTTTGTCTCTTTTAAAAAAAATATAAACTACAATGAAAAGCAAGAAAAGGAGGATCTAACTTCTCAGGAGATTGTGGGGGCTCGTTCACATTGACGGTCGCAAGCCATATGTGGACTTCGCCATCATCCATGCAGATGAGAACAAAGGATGCTCTTGATTCGCTTGGCTTGGCTGTAACCTCAGGTTTTTAGAGGGCAAAGACCGAAAGGAGGTCCTATGTCCAATAAAAAACCAAGTAGACGGGCTGAAAAGCCACGTCTAAGCCATTTTAGGCAGAAGGAGAAGGCAAAGACCTTAGGGGGGGGGTACCCCCCAAGAGACTTTTGTCACCTTGTAGCGGTGGTCGGTGTAGAACTTCCGCAGAGTTTTCTTTCTCTCTTTCTCTTAGATTTCTGATGCCTTTTTCTGTCTGAATTTCCGGATTTTCTGCATTCTGTCGTGATGTCCTTTCTTCTTGGAATGCTCTCCTATTTATAGGCTCTTGGTAGCCATTTAGGAGAGTTTATGGGCTTTTATTGTCATTAAGCCGCATAATGGGAGGAGTTACAGGATTTAATTCCTTTATTTTGTAACTCCTTTTTCTTAGCTTCTAATTGGCGAGAGGAGATTGATGGCATTTAATCGCCTTTAATCGCCTTGATTGGAGGAGTTTCATAGGTTAAATGCCATGAATCAATTGACTTGTAACTCCCGGATGCTTACTTCTGATTGGGCCGTCCAAAAAAATGGATTAATGACTGTAATAAAGCTAGTCAGTTAAGCGCATTAAGTGGTCGCCGAGCAGTTGAAGAGTCGCGGGCCGTGCCGCGTCTTTTGGGATTCTTCTGGCGATGATCATCGATGGATCTTCATGTAGATCGACATCGGATGACCATGTAACTTCAAGTATTGGTTGCCAACAGCGGGTCGGTGCCATCTGTCCTGTCGATTTCTTGATCGGTCGGGTAGAAAATCCACTTTTTTTTGTTGATCGGTTGGCGATCAATGTTGATTTTGATACTCTTGATGATTGACCCGTGATTTTGACGGATGCCAAAGGATTTGGTGTCTCAAAAGTATGAATTTTGGAAAATTTCAGGGGTCGGATGCTTCGAGTCGCGAAAAATGACGAAAAAACGGGGCTTCCGGGGCCCTTCCATCAATCCCGGGCTCCTTGGTCGCTGGCGACCATGGGTCAGGGTCGCAGGCGACCCTGGGCGGTTTTCCCCTTTTTTGTCTCGTTTTGCGTCCGTTTTTTATGTTTTTCGATTATTTTTTCTTCTGTATTTTTTCCTGAAATTTTTTATCATTTATTGGCCTGATTTCCCTGTAGAAAACTTGATAAGAATCCTTACATTTTGGATTGCAAAGTTTCCAATTTTCCGAGAAAGCCGAAGACTGTCGCGTAGAGCTGCCGATTTTCCGTCAGAAGCTGAAACTAGGTCAAACGATGTCGGAATGACCTTGAAATTTGGGGTGAAGCCTCTTGAGCAATAAATAAGACCAACCATAGGCTTTTATTTGAGGTTTGAATCCGTTTGGGGTCCTATCGCCAGTAGACTTGTTTTTATCGTGATGAAGATATCGCGGCTTGATGTGCGGTCAACCGATGTCCGATTGACTTGAAATTTGACAGGGAACCTATTGGAGTCATTTTAAGATGATCTATAGGCTCTGTCTTAGAAACCTTGGTCCTGGGGAGCTTCGCAGCCGAGAGGCCTGATTTGGCTTCCGAGCATCAAAGTATGGTCAAATGTTGTCGAAATGACCTAAAACTTGACGTGTAGCCCTTTGTAAGCATTTTGAAGCCGTCCATGTGCTCTGTCTGACGAGTGATGGCCTCGGTGGTTCTCGCCGCCGAGAGGCTTGATTTAGCTGTTCGAGGGTTGATGTAGGGTCAAACGTTGTCGGTTTGACTCGGAACTTGACGTGGAGCCTTTTGGATGTATTTTGAGACCATCCATCGGCTCTGATCGAAGATTTGGTGTCTCCGATACTTTCGCCGCCCGGAGCTCCTTTTCAGCTACCGGAGAAGCGAAGTTAGGCCAAATGATTTTGAAATGGCCCGAAACTTCTTGTGTACTCCTGTTTTGGTTGTCTTGAAGAATCTTGCAGTTTTTGTTTGATTCTGACAAGATTTGATTTTTGGAAATTGCATTGCCTATTTATGGCAGGCTGCGACTTCATGTAGCTTTTTAGATTTTGAAGAAGTAAAGTGACACATTCTTTTGGTGTCAACATTGTCAAAATGACCTGAAACTTGACGTGTAGCCCATTGTAAGCATTTTGATGCCGTCCATGTGCTCTTTTTGATGAGTGATGGTCTTGGTGGTTCTCGCCGCCGAGAGGCTTGATTTAGCTGTTTGAGGGTTGATGAGGGTCAAATGTTGTCGGTTTGACATGGAACTTGACGTGGAGCCTTTTGGATGTATTTTGATACCATCCACAGGCTCTGATCGAAGATTTGGTGTCTCCGATGCTTTCGCCGCCGGGAGCTCCTTTTCAGCTGCCGGAGAAGCGAAGTTAGGCCAAATGATTTTGAAATGGCCCGAAACTTCTTGTATACTCCTCTTTTGGCTGTCTTGATGGATCTTACAGTTTTTGTTTGATTCTGACAAGATTTGATTTTTTGGAAGTAACATTGCCTATTTATGGCAGGTTGCGACTTCATGCAGCTTTTTGGATCTTGAATAAGCAAAGTAACATTTTTGGTGTCAACAAATGCCCCCTCGAGGTGCAGCGACGAGTTGCTTAACTCTTGTAGTCGATGTGCCTCGAGAGATTCTTGAAGGAGAGCTTGAGACTTGACCAAGAGTCTTTGAGCAGTCTTTTTTTTTTTTTGTATTGTAGCCTTTTGAGCTTCCAGGGGAATTTTATGGTAGTGAAAGGGATCACATACCATCTCGAGGCAAAGTTTTGAAGATTACATCAGGGATGTGGATTTGGATTTTTGTTTTTTTGACCTTGTGACCTAACAAGATATATGTGGCAGGTTAGGGGGTCGGGTTTGGTTTTGACCTTGTGACCCAACAAGCTGTATGTGGAATGTTGGTGGGTCGATTTTTGTTTTGATCTTGTGACCTAACAGGCTGTATGTGGCAAGTTATGGGATCAGGTTTTGGTTTTTTGTTTTGGTCTTATGACCTAACAAGCTGTATGTGGCAAGTTAGGGGACCAGAATTTGATTTGGATTTTTGTGGAATGTCAATTTCAAGATTTTTGCTCAATTTGGTATATGAGGCTGGATGGTTTGATTTTTGGAAGCTCATGGGGCTTAGAATTCTTTTTGTATGGTCCAATCAACTCAAAAGAGGCACAGAACTATTTTTGTAAGCTCTTGGTAAGAGGGATTTCTCTTTGGCTAAAAGTCCCAAATTTTTTTTTAAGTGCCTAGGTGGTCAAACCTGGCTCATATAGGCTAACCCATGGGACCTTAAGCTTTTGAGATGGCTTAGGTCTCATATGGTGTCATTTTTGTAAAGAATATCTAAAAATATCTCCTTTGGATAGAGAATATCTAAGAATATCTGTATTTGGAGAGAATTTCTGATGTTCCCTTTATTTTGGGAGAGAATGCCCCAAGATATCTTTCTTTGGGAGAGAATATCTCAAATCTCCTATCTTTTGGGAGAAAATCTCTCATTGATTTCTTTTTGGGAGAGAATCCCTCAAGATATCTTTCTTTTTGGGAAAGAATGTTTCTAATTTCTTTCTTTTGGTAAGGTTACTAATTAGTAACACTTACCTCTTCCTTCTTTCCTTCTTTGGTTTGCTCTCTTCTATAAAAGCAAGGAGGAGGTTGGATCTCTTGCTCTTACTGCTTTCTTTTGCAACAATCTCAAGAGGGCTTCAAGACCAAGAGTTCTTCAAGAACCGTCAAGTTTTTCTTCTTCTTCTGCATCAATGGCTTCAAGTAAGTTCCCTTTTTCAAGAAAACTCCATTGTAGGAAATAGGATGATAAAAAAAGTTCTTTCTTTCTTTTTTTGTTTCTTTTTTTTCTTTTCTTTTTTTTCTTTTCTTTTCCACGTGTTTTCCCCTTTTTTTTACACTTTTTTTTGTGCTTTTTTTTTTTTTTGCACTTCTTCCCCTGTGGGGCAGTCCTTTTTTTTTTGGTTCTTTTCTTTCTCCCCTTTTTTTTGAGAAAGTTTTTTTTTTTTTTGCTCATCATGATAATGCATTTTTCTTTTGCAAACCAAGACGTTCATGCATGCATTTTTTTGTAAATTTGTACCATGATATGATAGCATACCTGAAAGTTTTTTTTTGCAAATTTGGGAATTTGGAGCTCGCAGCGACGTTGAGCCCTTCCTGATTTTGTGGAGACTTTGAGGTTTCAAAAGTTTGGAGTTTCGGAGCTCGCAGCAATGTTGAGCCCATCTTCAAGCTTTCTATTTTTTTCAGGATATTTCGTTTTTCTTCAGAATTGCCCCAGAGTCATGTCAGAATTTCGCCAGATTTTTTTTAGCGAAATTCTGTCATTTTGATGATTGATCTTTTTCTTTTCCAACATTTGCAAGTGGTTCCTCTAGAACGAACAAGGGTAAAGAGCCTGCTATAAGCGTACCTCATTGATCTGCTAGATCTTCTAATCCGGCCGTTCAGCAGGCCTGGGAGAAGGTCCATTATGTTGAGAGAATTCTCGAAGAGTGCGACTCTCTCAACAACGATGAGTGAGACAGCGACTAATCGCTCTCAAGGGAGAGGAATTTTATAAGATCATGGTAAGCAGTCATCCATGGGTGATAGACGATCAAAGGGTTTTGCCCAAGCCTACCTTCTTCTTTGGTGATGCAGTCCCTGACGACGTGACATACCAGAGGAGATGTTTTTAGTTCTCTTACACAGCTGATGGTGAGGAGAGAACTATTATTACCCGGTTGACGTTTGATCGCACCATCTCGATTATGGGCCTTGCTTCCACGTGCTCTAAGAGGAAAGATCCTCCAAGCTAGGTGAAGAGGACAAATGTAATCAAGACCGGGTTTTTTGTTGGCGGTTCTCCTGGATATACGGAGAAGTAGCCTGCTGACATGGACATGTTTATGCCGGCCAGCGGCTACCAGGGCTCTGATTATCTGTCGGTCTATTTGGGACTAGTGGGCCTTGGCATTTTCAGCGGTGACGGCAGCAGTTGGGTGAAGCCTTTTCGACTTCGTGGCCGTTTCAGTGCTGACTCCGAGTGGAAGTCGTGGACTAATCGCGTCTTGCTGATTGGTGGCGCCGTTTTGAAGGAAGTCGGGATTTTTAATGCGGTCCACGCCTTTAGGGAGACTGTGATCTTTTTCGACGAGGCCTTCATGGCTATGTTGGAGTCATTCCTTCCACAAACCAATACCTTCGTTGTCACGAATGGTGAGATTGGTTTTTCTTTGAAGGAGTTGAGCGCCATTACTGGATTGCGTATCCTTGGCAAACTCTATGAAGAATTTATGCCGATCGACAGCATCCTTGAGGAGCAGTCTAAAGAGTTCAGGCTTTTTTACTTTCAGCTCGTCGCCTTCTATGATTTTTTGAAGGAGAAGGAGGGCTCAAAAGTAAGATCCAGCAGTTGGAAGAGTTTTAACTCTTCGTCTCCCAACTTCTTTGAAAGTGGGGAGCCTTCTGATAGCATGACCCGGGAAGACAGGGCTAAGGATCTGGGTTCGGAGAAGATTTCGGCTATGCAAGAAGAGTTGAGAAATTTCTTTGCGAGTACAAACGCCATATGTCCTGACATTGCACTGCAGAGAGATCTCGTTATTTACCTCACTTTTTGGCTAGGTGAGGCTATTTTTGCTGGAGGAGATGGAACGCACATCAGGCCGCATTGTATTTTTTCGGCTTGTCAGATGGCGTTTGGAGAGCGGCTTGCTTTGGTACCAGCTCTTTACTCCTACTTATGTACCAAACTGCAGGCTGCTGCCTTTTTGGTTCGGCTTGGGCTCCCTATGAATAGGGTATTTTCAGCCCACATCTTCTATTCGTGGTACGTGTACAATTGTCCTGGCTTCCATCGGCTGGGTGCTGCACAGGATGATGATCCTCTGATGATTCGACTGACTAAGGGCAAAGCCGTGTCCGAATCACTTTTGTTTGCCCGCATGAGGATCCGATGGTTCAGGGACGTCGAGATGGGGCAGTCTTCAGTGAAGCTTTCTCCGGAATTGCGGAAGAAGGCTTTTGATTTTGGTGCCTCCCTAGACTCTACTAGGGCGGGGTCGGGAATGCATTACTCCTTGACACATGCAGAGGAGTGGCTTTTCAGCATACGTGTCGGCACGATGGTGTACCGTAAACATCTTTTCGTCGACATCCAGCCGTATATACCTTCTCATTTTGCTCTGCAGTTGGGCTTTTCTCAAGGCGTTGTTGGAGCGGCTTCAAGCATGGTGAAGCGCTTTGGAGGTTTATAGGATGGGAGAAAGGCATGGGCTTTCTATAGTGCTGAAGACACTACTGCCATGATTTCTTATCCTGTGTTGTCGACTTCCCGGACTGCTGGCTTTGCGAAGTGGTTCGCGGAGAGCTTTTCGGCATATCGGGGGCTTTCCAAGATGGAGCTTGATGTGAAACTATCATCTGGAAAGGGCCTTGGAAAGTCGGATGGCGTCCGGCGAGAGGAAGTTTGGGCCTTCCTTTCTGGAGAGAAGCACAAGATAGGCTTTCTCGGTGAACAGGGCGTCATTGGTTCTAAAGCTGTTCGAGAAATACCCGATGAGGCTTTAAAGCAGCTAGAACAGGAGGAAGTTGAGCTTGATGCTTGGATGCAAGCGGCGCAGTAGGCAAGCATCCGTGGAGTCTACTGACAAGGGTAGACCATCCAGTGAGGAGTCAAGTGGGAAACCTGACTCTGACAGCGGGGCAGGTTCTTCTAAGAAGCGAGCCCGTAGGAGTAAGAGGAAGAGGAGTTATCATCGCAGCAAGGGGCAGCATTGAGGACTCTCCTGACTTGGAAGTCCCTCTTACTATCAATGAGGAGGTGCCAGGGAATGCTGACGAGCCTCCAGAGAAGAGAAGCCGAGAAGAAGAGACCGTTGGTAAAGGTATGATTCTTCCTCTTTCTCTTTCCATTTTTTTTCATGGGATTTTTCCATGTTCTAATTTGCTTTCTCCCCCTGCTGCTCTTTTTTTTTTTAGCAGAGGATGGAGACTTGGCGATGCCTGAGGTTCCTGCCGATGAGGTGGTGACCGATCCAGGTTGCTGCACCAGAAGAAGAATCGAGGGACCCTGGAGTGATTCCAGAATCTCCAACTGGTATGACTTCTTTTGCTTTCTTTTTTTTGTCTGTGATTTGGTTTGCTAACATTTTTCTTGTCAACTCACTTGCCACAGGATTCCGATGACTTTGAACCATCGATGGACGCAAATGTTGACGATGCTTCCGATGAGTTCATGGAGGAAGAAAGTGTTCCACCATTCGTCGAAGAAGGTATTTTGTAGTAATAACCCTGATAATAATTTTCAAACAGGATCATAATCATACCTTTTTGTGTTTCTTTGGCAGGTTTTGAAGTGACAAAGGAGAGTCCGTCGCTTCTTTCAAAACCAGAGCAAGGGATGACAGAGGTTGATCCAGAGGTAGAGACTCCTGTAACCAATTCTGACACGATGGAGGAGGTACCTCGTGCTGAGATTCCTTCCCCAGCAGCTCCGACTGGAAAGAATTCTTTTGTTCCTCTTCCAACGGGGTATGACATGAGCAGCCGACCGACGGAGCAGGGCGAATCTTCAGGTGGGCCATCTCTTCTTTTTGCGAAGAAGGTGGTGGTGCGGGTTCTAAGCTCTTGGACTGAGACTCTCCTCGCTGGACACTTGGATGCCGGATTTGGCATGATCCAGCTGTTAGTGCCACATTGTCATGTGCGCGGTTTTTATTGTCAATTCCGTGCCAAAGAGTTTCGAAGACATTATCTCTTAAGTACTTCAAAGAAGATTCAACTCAAAAGGCTCTGTCAAAGCTTTTTGGAAAGGCCAGGTTTTGTCAAAGATCAACATCAAGATGTGCCAACCAAGATCAGGTAATTGGGACCGAAACTATACGCCTTAGTGACCCTAAAAACCCTATCTTAATTGTTATTTTGATAGGTTTTTAGAAGATTTTTTTTGAGCTTGTTTAAAACTCAAAAATGACCCCAGATTTTGGCCAGCCAACCTTATGCGGTTAGCAGCTCACCCCCTAAGTCCACCTGTCCTAAGGCATCCAACCTGATCGTAACACCAGGTCACATTGAGGCTTAGTAAGCATGAGTATGTATAGAAACTTAACAATAAACAATGTTTTATAAATTAATAAAGAAATGTGAAGATTCCAAAACCGGTGTGCTTTTGATTTCTTTAATATTTTTTCCTACAAAAGTTCCTCATATTCATACTCATGTTTCTTATAAGGCCTCACCAAAACATTGCTTATGTGAAACTTAACAATAAACAATGTTTTATAAATTAATAAAGAAATGTGAAGATTTCAAAATCGGTGTGCTTTTGATTTCTTTAATATTTTTTCCTATAAAAGTTCCTCATATTCATACTCATGTTTCTTATAAGGCCTCACCAAAGCATTGCTTATGTCATGGTTTTTATCAAATTTCAAACGTTGGAATAGTATTCCTATTAAGTACACCCTACCATGTCTTGAGTGACCGTTGGAACTATCCGTTGGATTTTTTCTATAAATACCTGAAGCTCATTTTCAACATCAAGGAGTCCAATTTTTGAAGAGCCTTTGTTCTAAATTCTTGTAAACATTTCCCAAGCTCTCAAAGCTTCTTCCAAACACACTTAGATTCTATCTTGAAAAATCCAATGGCTTACTGAGCTCTAAGGAGTGTGCTTTGAGAAGCCAAATCTAGGGTATCCTAATCCCTAAAGCTATCTCTCATTTCTGCCCTAGAAATCAAACCTCTACAACTTGGTTGTGCATCTCAATGGAGTTTCATCATCAACACCAAGCTAGCTGCAAGAGGTAAAAAGCTTCGATCACAGTCAAAAGTTTCCTCGAACACTTTTGATCTTCATTAAAGGCAAGTGTTCGCCCTCCATTCAAATTTATATCTTTATGACAGTGGATTGAATCTGTGTGTGTCAACTACTCTAAAAAATTGTGTGTGTGGATTAGATCTGTGTGATCGAACCTCAGTAACAAAATTGAGTTAGAATCAGTACTTGTGTAGTTTGATTCTTTATAGTGGAATCAAGGGACTGTGTGACCCTTGAGAGTGGATGTAGGTCTGTGTGACTGAACCACTATAAATCTCTTGTGCCATTTTATCTCTTGTGCTTACTATATTGTTTCAAATTATAGTGTCTCTGATTATTTAAGCACACACACATTGAACTTATAACTCAAACGAGTTATTTTGTTATGTGTGATTATTATTCCAATTTGAGATTAAAATTGGGCTAATAATTTTAAAACTGGCATTAGAATTCCTTTTGTCCTATTCACCCCCCCCCCCCCCTCCTGGGACTTATTCATTGAACCTAGTTGCACTTTCATTTGGTATCAGAGCCGGTTACTCCCTATTAAAGGTTTAATAACCCGGAGTAGATCTACTTCTTTTTACGAGTGCCAATGTCTAATCCAGAAGGTAGTGCTATAAACAGACCTCCATTGTTTGATGGTACAAACTATGCCTTTTTGAAAGCTCGAATGACCGTCTTCATCCAATCTCTTAACGGAGATGTGTGGTATACTGTAGAGGATGAATGGACTCCTCCTACAGTCACAAATATAGATGGCACTGTCCAACCTCTTGCAAAGGCAAAATGGACAGCTGATCATAAGGCACTGAGAGACAATAATGCAAAGGCATTGAATGCCATAACTTGTGCCATGAGTGCTGAAGAGTACAAAAAGATTATGACATGTACTACAGCTAAACAAGCTTGGGATCTTTTGGAAACAAATTACAAAGGAACGACCATTGTCAAAAGAGCCAAGCTCCAAATGTTGACTTCTCAATTCGAATCTTTAAGAATGAGGGAAGATGAAATGTTCGATGAATTTCGAACTAAGCTAATGGTAATTGTGAATGAGATGTGGTCACTTGGTGAACAAATTCCTGAAGGAAAAATTTGTAGCAAAATCCTTAGATCCCTTCCTGATAGATTTCACCCCAAAGTGACCTCTATAGAAGAATACAATGACCCAGAAACTATGAAAGTTGAAGAATTATCTGGTAATATTAGAACTTTTGAGTTAAAGTTAAATAATGCTTCTAATAAATCCAAAGATAAGAAATCAATTGCTTTAAAAACCTCTCAATCAACTCAATCTAAAGGAGAATCAGATAATGATGAAGAAAGTGATAATGAAGATATTGCTCTTCTCACTAAGAAATTTATAAGACATTTTAAGAAAATTCAAATTTTAAATTCTTTAATAAAAACAAAAACAAAAGCATTTCTTCATCTAAGAGTCAAGAAAGAAAAGTCAAATGCTATAACTGTCAAAAACTTGGACATATATCTTCTGAGTGTCCAATGGAAAGGAAGAAAAAGACACTTATGGCAACATGGGATGACTCATCTGAATCAGAGTCAGAATCAGATGAATCACATCGAGATGAAACAGAACATTACACTATTTTAATGGCTCGAAGTTTATGTGATCCATCAGTTGAGACGTGAAAAATCTCATTTTGAGAAATCTTAGGATGAATATAAAAATTCAGATATTGAAGAATTTGAAGAAGAACCGGAATATGAATATGATGGCTCAGATAATGAAGACAGTGATGAAAATCTTCAAGAATCATATAATAGACGCTATGATGAGAGCTGCAATTTAATTAATATCATAAGAAAACAAGAAGCAAAGAATAAAGTTTTAAAAAACAATGTTAAAACCTTAACAGGTGAAATTAATATCTTAACCAATGATCTTAACGAAACCAACTCTAAATTTCAAATTGCCAGTGAATACATAAGTAATCATAGGAAAGAAACTGATACTCTAAAAGAGGTAATCACTAATTTAAAAAAGAAAGTCACCCATCTAATATGGTATAAAGAAAAATATGAGTATTCTTTACTCATGGAGAAGAAAAATTTGAAAAACTATTTAGAATGAGTAAATATCAAAGAGACAAAACTGGGCTGGGGTACAGCAAAGAATCAAAACAAAACCCTGATGTCTCTACTAAATTTATAAAAGGAAAGGCTTCCTCTATTAATCAAAATATTCCTAAAGTTATATATAATTCTTATGAAAGAAAAAGATATATCAAATATGACTGGAAAAATGAACCAACTAAAAAGAAAAACTCAGGCAATCTTTTTTTTCTCAAAAACTAAATGAATTGATGAAACAAATTTATCAGCTAAAAACTCAATTCTATAATCATTCTAAAAATGTTTTATCTACAAAAAGGAACCCAAAGAGATCTTTTCTTCAATATGAGTCTCTAGGTCATAGAGGAACTTCTCACACATAAAAGTATATGTGGGTACCTAAAAGTCTACTTGTTCACACAGCTCTTAAAGCTAGAGACCAATCTGTATGGTTCCTAGATAGTCGGTGCTCTAGACACATGACTGGGAATAAAACACTCTTCTCCAAATTAAATAATTATGATGGTGGAACTGTCACTTTTGGCGATGGTAATATTGCTAAAGTTATTGGAAAGGGCACTCTGAATGTTCCCAACTTGCCTAAAATAGAAGATGTTTTATGTGTTGATGGTTCGAAACATAACTTGCTTAGCATTTCACAAATTTGTGATAAAAACCATGCTGTCTTCTTTACTAGTCATGGTTGTGAGATTTCGAAAAACGGTAAAGTGATTCTACGAGGTCTTAGAAATCAAGAAAACTGTTATGTGGTTTGTAATCACAAAGAAGCATCCAGTTCAGGCCTGTTACATAGCTCACCTTAATGAAGCCCAACTATGGCATCAAAGGCTTGGATGGATCCTAGATAGTGGGTGCTCTAGACACATGACTGGGGATAAAACACTCTTCTCCAAATTAAATAATTATGATGGTGGAACTGTCACTTTTGGTGATGGTAAATATTGCTAAAGTTATTGGAAAGGGCACTATGAATGTTCCCAACTTGCCTAAAATAGAAGATGTTTTATGTGTTGATGGTTTAAAACATAACTTGCTTAGCATTTCAAGAATTTGTGATAAAAACCATATTGTCTTCTTTACTAGTCATGGTTGTGAGATTTCAAAAAATGGTAAAGTGATTCTAAGAGGTCTTAGAAATCAAGAAAACTGTTATGTTGTTGGTAATCACAAAGAAGCATCCAGTTCAACCTGTTACATAGCTCATCTTGATGAAGCCCAACTATTGCATCAAAGGCTTGGACATGTGAACCATAGAGACCTGTCCAATTTAAACAAGTATGTAAAGGGCCTTCCAAAAATTAGCAGGAAGTCAAAAGCAGTTTGTGGAGTGTCAAAAAGGTAAACAAATCAGAAACTCTCACAAAAAGACTAAGTCCTTGAAGACTTCTAGATCCTTAGAGCTTCTCCATATGGACTTGGTTGGTCCAACAAAGAAAGAGAGTAGTGGTGGCAAAAAATACTTCCTTGTTATTGATGATGATTATTCTAGATTTACTTGGGTTGCATTCTTGAGGGAAAAATCTGATGCATATGCTGAATTCAAAAAGATTGTGAAAAGAAATCAAGTTGAAAAAGGAATAGCAGTTGCTAGAGTAAGAAGTGATCATGGTGGTGAATTTGAAAATACTAGATTTGAAAAATACTGTGATAAGTATGGAATTCACCACGAATTTTCTGCCCCTAAAACTCCTCAATAAAATGAAGTTGCTGAAAAAAAGAATCGGGTTTTACAAGAGATGGCCACAGTTATGCTTCATGGAAAGAAACTCCCTAGAGATCTATGGGCTGAAGCAGTGAATACAGCTTGTTACATCATAAACATGGTTTACTTGAGAACTGGCTTGAACAAAACTGCTTATGAATTATGGCATGAGAAAAGGCCAAACATTAGCTACTTTAAAATTTTTGGTAGTAAATGTTATATTCTCAAGGATAGAGAACATTTGAGCAAATTTGACTCAAAAAGTGATGAAGGCATTTTTATTGGCTATTCTCAAAACAGTCGTGCATATAGAGTTTTGAACACAAACACTCGAGCCATACAAGAATCTATAAATGTTGTCATTGATGACAAATTAAAAGATTCTAGTAATCAAGAAAACCCTGATAATGATGAGATAGAAGTCCCAACAGCTAAACTGGATGAGCCTCTAATCTTTAAGAACTTGGTAAATATGAAACATCATCCATGGACCAAATTCTAGGAGATCCTTTGGCTTGGTGTCAAGACTAGAAGGCAATTGGAAAATATTGTTAGTTATCTTTGCTTTACTTCTATCATTGAACCTAAAACTGTTATTGAAGCTTTCTCTGATGATTGTTGGATAAATGCTATGTAAGAAGAGCTAAATCAATTTACTAGAAATGAAGTATGGGAATTAGTACCTAGGCCTATTGACAAAAATGTTGTAGGTACCAAATGGATTTTCAAAAATAAACTTGATGAAAATGGTACCATAGTTAGAAACAAGGCAAGACTGGTTGCCCAGGGATATTCCCAAATTGAAGGAATAGACTTTGAGGAAACATTTGCTCCTGTTGCTAGACTTGAATCCATTAGAATCTTACTTGCCATTGCTTGCTCTTTGAAATTTAAATTATATCAAATGGATGTGAAAAGTGCTTTTCTAAATGGCATATTAGAAGAAGAATTTTATGTTGAGCAACCTAAAGGGTTTGAAGATCCTAAGGAGCCTAATCATGTGTATTGTCTTAAAAAGGCTCTCTATGGTCTCAAACAAGATCCTAGAGCTTGGTATGAAGGACTCACTCAATTTTTGTTTGATCACAATTTTGAAAGGGGAAGTGTTGATAAAACTCTATTTATTCAAAGAATAAATGACACTATTTTGATTGCTCAAATCTATGTTGATGATATTGTGTTTGGATCTACTTGTAATGATTTAACAGAAAGATTTGCTAATCTTATGAAAACTGAATTTGAGATGAGCATGGTTGGTGAACTTAATTTCTTTTTAGGATTACAAATAAAATAACTGACTGATGGAATGTTTATTTCCTAGACCAAGTATGCTAAAGAATTGGTCAAAAGTTTTGGATTAGATTCAGCCAAGCACATGAACACACCCATGAGCACAACTCTCAAGTTATCTAAGGATATGAGTGGTAAGAATGTTGATCCTAGTTTGTATAGAAGCATGATAGGGAGCCTATTATATCTTACAGCTAGTAGACCTAATATTGCTTTCAGTGTAGGAGCTTGTGCCAGATATCAATCTGATCCCAAAGAAGCTCATTTGAAAGATGTTAAGAGAATCATTAGATATGTTTCCGGGACTTCAGGATATGGCTTATGGTATCCATATAATTCATCTACTTATATTGCTGGATACTCAGATGCCGATTGGGCTGGAAATGTGAATGATAGAAAATCGACTAGTGGTGGTTGCTTCTACCTAGGAAACTGTCTAGTTACTTGGCACAGCAAGAAACAGTCATCCATTTCCCTATCCACAGCTGAAGCAGAATATATAGCAGCTGAAAGTGGTTGTACTCAAATGTTATGGATGAAACAAATGCTGAAAGACTATGGTATTGAACAAGGTAGTATGAATTTGTATTGTGATAACACCAGTGCTATCAATATTTCCAAAAATCCTGTCCAACACTCTAGAACTAAGCATATTGATATTAGACATCATTTCATTAAAGAATTGGTTGAAGAGGGAGTCATAGTTTTGGACCATATTTCTACTGAGAAACAACTTGCAGATATTCTGACAAAACCATTGGATGTTTCAAAATTTGAAAACATGAGAAAATCCCTTGGTATTTGTGTTGTTAAATAATTTCTTATTGTTTATTTGTTTTATATGTGCTAGTTTCATTTAATTTTTTTTGTGTTTAATTTAAAAAAAATGGAACATATCATTTCTTAAGTCATGAACTTATTTCATAATTCCGTAAAAAGCAAAATTCTAGTTGCACTATCTACTGCTGAGGCAGAGTATGTTGTTAGAGGTGGTTATTGTGCTCAAGTTCTTTTCATGAAGTAACAACTTAAGGTTTTTAAACTTGTGTGCTATAAATCTTTCTTAGAACCCAATACACCATTTTAGGACTAAGCATATTGAAATTAGATATCATTTTCTTAGAGATCATGTGCAGAAGGGTAATATTGTACTAGAATTCACAAGCACACACGATCAGTTGGGAGACTTTTTTACAAAACCCCTGCCAGAAAATAGACTATGCATGATTAGAAGAGAAATCGAAATGATGCATGCCATGAATATTTATTGTAAATTTGTCTCAATGTCTTACAAAAACTTGAGACTTCTAGCCTCATCATTCAAATGCTTTTGCTTTTCATAGATCATCATGCAATCCTTGTCTAAAGGATTAGGCAATCTAATTGAAAAGGTAAGCAAGGATTTTAAATCCTTATTCTGTTGCTTCAACTCTACTATTTTTCTATTAGACTCGAGATAAAGCCCTTGCAGTACATCGATCTCCTCAATAAGCTTTTCTTCTTTGCGAGTTTTGGACTACAACCAATCGGAAAATGAGACAATGGATGATGAGTATTGAGTTCCGAGACTCACAAGCTCATAAATGGCGTCTTGATCCGATTTATTAGCCAAAACCCTCTCTTGTCGCCTTGGTATCATGGAACCTAAAACAGATGCAGAAAAAGTTTAGGATTGAGGTAAAGAATACCTCATCTCCTGATCACAAGAATTAATAAAAGGAAATTATTGAGCCATTGAAACTTTGTGGAATAAGAATGCAGATGACAAGAAGAAGTTTTGATACAAATTAGATACAGCTAAGACTGTTCTTATAGAGATGATTTCGAACAAGACAAACCTTATCTCTTCAAATCTTGCTTTTCCAAATTGAAAATCTACTGGATGCATATTTTCAAAAGCTACTAAGCTAATCCAGTGAAATTAAATGCGGGATGTCCCTATTTTTCTCGTTTGTCAACAACATCCAGCGAATTTGAATTTTGAATCTCATTCTGTATCCAGTTGATAAATCTAGGCCTCTAGCCTTTGCAGGTTCTGTCGGACATGGGTGGTTCCAGAGTACATTTCTTTGCAGGCTTGGACTGGGTGGGCTTGGGCTTTCGTGATGTGCATGAATTTGGGTTGCACTCACTTAGGACCAGTAAAAATTATGGGGGATGAACTTGAATGCCCTCGGCCCTGTCTAATCGAGGCCCATCTATTATCTATGCTTGCATGGATTATCTACCTTCTGTTCTCTAATCTTTGGATTAGCTTCCAAAGTTTCTCTCAGTTTATACATCTCTTTGTCAATTTCTGACAAAAAGGAGGATAAATAATCTTCGTTGAGGGGAGACAATCAGTATCTCCTCAGTTTCATATGTTGCAGGTACAAAGGAGGAGAAACAGGAACAAAGGGGGAGAGTATCTCCTCAGTTTCATATGTTGCAAGTACAAAGGGGGAGAAACCGGAAAATTTTTCTCAAGCAAAAATGAAGAAGATCATACACATTCTTTCTGCTTCCTTATCCTTTAATTATTGAAAAATCATATGACCTTTGTGTTTAATGTATGATTCTTTTTAAGTATCCTCTTTTAAAGATGTATAAGTTTAATTGGTTTCGTCACGAAATTGATAAAGGGGGAGATTGTTAGTGCCATATTTTCATGTCCACTGTTTTTATTGTCAATTCCATGCCAAAGAGTTCCGAAGACATTGTCTCTTACATACTTCAAAGAAGATTCAATTCAAAAGGTCTGTCAAAGCTTTTGGGAAAGGCCAGGTTTCGTCACAGATCAACATCAAGATGTGCCAACCAAGATCAGGTAATTGGGATCGAAACCATACGCCTTAGTGACCTTAAAAGCCCTAGGCTAAATTATTATTTTGATAGGTTTTTAGAAGATTTTTTTGAGCTTGTTTAAAACTCAAAAATGACCCCAGATTTCGGCCAGCCAACCTCATGCGGTTAGCAGCTCACCCCCTAAGTCCACCTATCCTAAGGCATCCAACATGATCGTAACACCAGGCCACATTGAGGCTTAGTAAGCATGAGTATGTATAGAAACTTAACAATAAATAATGTTTTATAAATTAATAAAAGAAATGTGACAATTTCAAAACCAATGTGCTTTTGATTTCTTTTATATTTTTTCCTACAAAAGTTCCTCATATTCATACTCATGTTTCTTATAAGGCCTCACCAAAACATTGCTTATGTGAAACTTAACAATAAACGATGTTTTATAAATTAATAAAGAAATGTGAAGATTTCAAAACCGGTGTGCTTTTGATTACTTTAATATTTTTTCCTACAAAAGTTCCTCATATTCATACTCATGTTTCTTATAAGGCCTCACCAAAGCATTGCTTATGTCATGGTTTTTATCAAATTTCAAACGTTGGAATAGTATTCCTATCAGGTACACCCTACCATGTCTTAAGTGACCGTTGGAACTATCCGTTGGATTTTTTCTATAAATATCTGAAGCTCATTTTCAACATCAAGGAGTCCAATTTTTGAAAAGCCTTTGTTCTAAATTCTTGTAAACCTTTCCCAAGCTCTCAAAGCTTCTTCCAAACACACTTAGATTCTATCTTGAAAAATCTAATGGCTTACTTAGCTCTAAGGAGTGTGCTTTGAGAAGCCAAATCTAGGGTATCCTAATCCCTAAAGCTATCTCTCATTTCTGCCCTAGAAATCAAACCTCTACAACTTGGTTGTGCATCTCAATGGAGTTTCATCATCAACACCAAGCTAGCTGCAAGAGGTAAAAAGCTTCGATCACGGTCAAAAGTTTCCTCGAACACTTTCGATCTTCATTAAAGGCAAGTGTTCGCCCTCCATTCAAATTTATATCTTTATGATAGTGGATTGAATCTGTGTGTGTCAACCACTCTAAAAAATTATGTGTGGGGATTAGATCTGTGTGATCGAACCTCAGTAACAAAATTGAGTTAGAATTAGTACTTGTGTAGTTTGAGACTGTGTGACCCTTGAGAGTGGATGTAGGTCTGTGTGACTGAACCACTATAAATCTCCTGTGCCATTTTATCTCTTATGTTTACTATCTTGTTTCAAATTATAGTGTCTCTGATTATTTAAGAACACACACATTGAACTTATAATTCAAACAAGTTATTTTGTTATGTGTGATTATTATCCCAAATTGAGATTAAAATTGGCCTAATAATTTTAAAATTGGCATTAGAACTCCTTTTGTCCTATTCACCCCCCTCTAGGACTTATTCATTGAACCTAGTTGCACTTTCACCAGCATGTGCAGGCGATTCTCGGTGATGCCGAAGAGGCTGGTCTGGATGTCACAGGTGATCGTTGATAGGATCATTGCACTGGGTGACAAGTGGTTTGAGACCATTGGCTTTGGTGACGACCAGTTCTTCAAGGAGATGTTCCTGGACCCTGCTGTAAGGCTAAGTCTGACCTGAATAAGGCTACACAAAGCAGGAAGCAGCTAGTCCGAGAGAAGAACTTAGAAGAGCTAGCTATAATTGGGCTGACACATGACCTTAACATCCTTGATAGGGAGGTCGATGAGGCGAGGAAACGTCTTGAGCATTTGAAGGCATAACTCGCTGCCAAGTGGGCTGCGATAACAGAGACTCGCGACAGGGAGAGTGCTCTAATTCGCCAGGGTTGCAGATGCTAATCGAGTTCTTGAAAGGAAGTTTCAAGAGGACAAATAATGGCAAACTGCGCTGGATAAGCTTCCCGGTGTGAAAGAAGGGTTGCAGCCTTCTCCAACATCTCATGGCAAGTTCATGAAGAAGCGTGCCTTGGAAACTCTGACGGCTGAGGCCAAAAGTTTGCTTGAGGAGCTGAAATTTTGGCTGGAGACCATTTTTGGCTGAGCTCCTGATTTTTTGTAGCAGAAACTATCCTTCTCTTCTTTTTTTTTTGGTACCACATGTATTTTTTGGTACTCTTTTTTTTGTAGTGCTTTGTAAACACTTTTTTTTTGTACCACATGTATTTTTTAGTACTCTTTTTTTTTTGTTTTCCCTACGGTCACTTAAATCTTTTTGTGATGAAAGCAATTACTAAATGGGATGCTTTTTTTTTTGTTTCCCAAACTGCTCACTTAAATCTTTTTGTGATGAAAGCAATTGCTAAATGGGATTTGATCAAAAGCTTGTCATTTTGTGAAAATCTTTTGTCAAATGATTGTTTTGGCATGGGAGCCAGATTTCTTTTGTGGCATGGAAGCCGATTTTGGCATGAGAGCCAGTTTTTTGTGGCATTGATAGCCGGTTTATTTTGCGGCATTGATAGCTGGTTTGTGGCTTTTATAGTCGGGTTTTTTGAAAGCCAAGTTTTTGGTTTGTGGCATTGATAGCCGGTTTGCTTTGGGGCATTGATAGCCGGTTTTTGTTTTGTGGCATTGATAGCCGGTTTGGTGGCATTTATAGCCGGTTTTCGTTTTCAAAAAATGCAAGTATCGACTAAAAGTTGCCTCCCTGCTGAATGGTCTTACAAGTATCGATGGAATGTCACATCCTTACTCATTCGGTTACGAGTATCGATGGAATGTCGCATCCTCGCGGATTTGGGTGCAAGTATCGATGGAATGTCGCATCCTTGCTTTTCAAAAATTTTGGTTTTGCGGGTACTGACTTGATGTCGTTTCCCCATGATTTTTGAAATTTGCGGTTTTCTCGAACCTTTGGGTTATGGATATCAACTGCAATGTTGCATCTCCATGACTTCTTGGTTTTTTTTCGAACCTTTGAGATTTGGGTTGTGGATATCAACTGAAATGTTGTGTCTCCACGTTTTTTTTTAAGGATTTTGCAAGCATCGTTGAAATGTCGCTTCCCTGCGATTTTGGAAGTGTCGAACATGGTTCGCATGCTTCTAATTTGTGCGAGTATCGAATAAGTGTCGCTTCCCCGCGGATTTTTGAAAAACCATTTTTTTTTTTTTGTTTAAAGACACGATGGTCATAAGTTTTGACCTAAAACCATTTAAGCGGTAAAAGGTAGGGTGGACTTGGTTGGAAATCCTTGAATTCGGATTTTGTTTCAAACCATGAGTTTTTGGTTCAAGGGTTGAAAACTTTGGTCAAGTTAGGGAAAGGTTCCTAAACTTGGACTTTTTTTAACAATGAAACAGTGAAAGTAAGCATTGTTTGAATTTCTAGAAATTCCAACATTTGATATGAAAATTCTAAAAACAGTGGGTTTAGCGAGCGAGTACCTGGAAACCGGTTTTGGCCGTACAGGCATTGCTCTTACCCAGTTCGGTAAGTCTTCAAGGGTAGTACCGCTTTAAGAACTTGTTGTTGATGGGCAGCATACATCTGTCACCCTCCATGTTTAGGAGTGCGTATGCGCCGTTGGAGAAAACCTTGTCGATGACGTAGGGTCCCTCCCATTTTGGCTCAAATTTACCTTTGGACTTGTGAGCGAAGACCATTGGTCTTTTTACCGCAAGAACCAAGTCACCCTTTTTTCTAGGCGTGTTGCCTGGCCTTTTTATCAAAAGATCTTGCCATGTGTGCTTGGTAAAGTTCAATGCTTTATCGAGCTTCAAGCTGTCTCTCATCGAGATTGTCCAGCTCATGGAGTTGCAATTTGACATTGCTTTCTTGAGTCATGTCATTTTGCAAGCATACCCTCAAGGAAGGAATTTGTACTTCCAAGGGTACGACAGCTTCGCATCCATAGACCAAGGAGAATGGTGTGCTATGGGTTGGTCCTCGAACGGTGGTTCGATAGGCCCACAAAGCTTCAGACAGTCTGTCGCTCCAGTCTCTTTTGTGACTAGAGACTATTTTCTTGAGGATTTTGTAGAGTGTCTTGTTGAAAGCTTCTGCTAATCCATTTGCTGCCGGATTGTATGGAGTTGAATGACAGCTTTGGATTTTGTATTTGTCGCAGAACCTGTGGAATCGATGATCTCGGAATTGTGGTCCGTTATCATGGAAAAATCTTTTAGGTATGCCGAAATGACAAATGATGTTGGTGCGCAGGAATTGAAGGACTGATGAGGTCTTCATTTCGTTAAGCGCAAATGCTTCTGACCACTTAGAGAAATAATCCGTAGCGGCGAAGATGAAGCGATGACCTTTGCTCGAAGGGGGAGAAATAGGACCTATGATGTCCATACCCCAGGCTTCGAAAGGCCATGAAATCGCTGTAGGATGTACCCATTCTGGAGGCATGTGAATGTAATCTCCATGAACTTGGCATTGTTGGCAGCGCTTAGCAAATTACGTTACGTCAGCTACCATGGTAGGCCAGTAATAACCTAACCTTTTTATCTGATCATAGAGCTTGGGACCAGCCTGATGAGCTCCACAAAGACCAACATGAACTTCTTTGAGTGTTTCTTCAGCCTCTTGTTGCAACAAGCAGCGTAGAAGTATCCCATTGAAGGATTTCCTGTAAAGGATTTTTGAAGGAATATCCAAATGAAAGCTTGGGGTTCGCCTTTGGATGCTTACCCGTTCTTTTGGATCTTCAGGTAAGATTTTGAACATGGTGTAATCAATGAACGGATCCCTCCAGTCGCCGATTGAAGGTTGAAGGATAGAGATCCGACTTCCAACCACTCGGTGGCATTCAGCAACTGCTTGGTGTGTGTTAAGAGGAGGAAGGATTCTTCTTTCGCACACTATGATTTGCATGATTTCCCCTTCCTGGATTGTCATAGATGCGGCAAGTCCAGCCAGGGCATCTGCACGTATGTTTTCATCTCTACGAATGTGGGTGATGTGATAGATGTCAAACTTTTGCAGAAGCGATTGTATCTTGTTGTAGTAAGCAGCAAATCAGGCTTCCTGACTTCAAATTTCTGATTCATCTGGTTGACGATCAGTTGAGTGTCTCCAAAGATTTCCAGCATGGTGATACCGAATTAGATGGCGAGTTCCAATCCTAGGATCAGAGCTTGATATTCAGCTGCATTGTTTGTGCATGGTTCCAGTAGCGAGAAAGCGTGTGGAATCATGTATTTGTCGGGGCTAACAAAGAGGATGCCAACTCCCGAGATCAGCTGTCTTTTTTCATTTTTCCTGGTTGCACCGTCGAAGTACATGTCCCATGAGGCATTTTGTGAGAGAGTCTCCACATTGTAGACTAGCTCTTCTGGGAGATCATCTCTGAGTGGAGAATCTTTAGGCAATAGATGCTCTGCGAGAAAGTTCGCTAGAGCTTGCCCTTTGATTGCCTTTTGTGGTACATACCTAATATCAAATTGTGACAGAAGGATGGACCATTTTGCCAGTCGGGCATTAAGAGAACCTGCTTTTATGACAAACCAAGAGGTTGTTTCTCGAGACCAGGTAGACTGTGTTGGAAAGCAAGTAGTGACGCAGCATTTGTACAGCAAAAATCACTGCAAGGCATTCCTTTTCGACTGGAGAGTAGCGATTCTCTGCACCTACTAGCATGCGGCTGAGGTAGTATAGAGCAGCTTCTTTTCTTTCATCATTTTGTTGTGCAAGTAGAGCGCCCAAAGAGTGATCAAGGGCTCTTGGGTACAAAATAAATGGTTTTCCAGTGGTAGGAGCAGCTAACACTGGAGGTTTGGTCAGGTATGACTTGATATCTTGAATTGCAGCTTCACAGTCAGCATTCCAGACAAAGTTTACACCTTTTTTTCATCAACCGGGAGAATGGACGGCATTTCCCCGAAAGATTGGAGATGAACCTTCTGATGTAGGCCAATCTCCCTTGAAACCCTTTGAGTTCTCTCAAGGTTCTTGGAGAGGGCATTCCTAGAATGGCTTTGACTTTTATAGGGTCAAGCTCTATTCCAGCTTTCCGAACTAAGAATCCGAGGAACTTACCCAACGAGACGCCGAAGAAGCACTTCAGAGGATTCATTCGCAGTTTGTGTTTGCGAAGTCGGAGGAAGATTTCTCGAAGGTCTTCGAGATGATGTTCTTTTCTTTTGCTTTTGACGGCGAGGTCATCAACCTAACATTCGACCGTCTTGTGCTGCATATCTTGGAATATCTTCATCATAGCCCTCTGATATGTGGCACCAGCATTTTTCAGACCAAAAGGCATGACAGTGTAGCAATACACGCCAAATGGGGTCCGAAAGGATGTATGTTTTTCATCTTTAGGATGCATCTTTATCTGATTGTAGCCAGAGAAACCATCCATGAATGTCATTCGCTCGAATCCACAGGTATTATCAATCATTACCTCTGGTATGGGGAGCGGAAATTCATCTTTAAGACATGCGCCATTCAGGTCTCTATAGTCAATACAGACCCTGATCTGCCCGTTTTTCTTTGTCACGGGGACAATGTTGGCCAACCATTCAGGATGTTGTTCCTCACGGATGAAGCCGACGTTTTTGAGTTTTTGAACTTCTTGTTCAATTTTATCCATCACATCTGGACGGAATCTTCTTTGGCCCTGCTTGACAGGCTTGATGTCTTCTTGAAGATTGACTTTGTGGACTGCTATTTTGGGGTTTAAGCCATGCATTTCAGCGAAATACCATGCAAAGAAATCATCGAACTCACGAAGAAAGGCGATATACTCGGGTAACTCAACATCCTTTATATTCTTGCTTATGAATATAGGACGTGGGTTATCTGGTGTTCCCAAGTCTATCTTTTGAACAGGATCTTCTGTTCGAAGGTTCGAAGGTGGTTCCTCCACAATATTTTTGGAGGCTTCCAGCTCTACGAAACCTTCTAGGGTTTCAAGGGCATTTCCAGACCAAGGTTTTGTACCTTTCCGCGGGTCTTCTTGATCGGCAATTTTCTCAAGGCTTGCTATGAGATGATCCCAACCGCCTGTTGAAACCATGCCGAAGTAGGGTACTTCTTTTGGAGACGAGGGTTCTTCTGGGTTAGAAGACCACATGTCTATGCCATCGGACAATTCCTCTTCATTGTCAGAGAAATTGTACCAATTGGATGAGCTTCCTTGATCTTTGTCAAGTGACTCATCGAAGAGATATCCAGGGAGATCGATGTCTTCATGGACTTGAGATGTTGAGGCTTGGTCAGTAAATTGACTTTCAAGCCTTTGTGTCAACTGTCTCAAGGGAGTGTCACGATCATACCCTAGCCCGTGCGAATACTTTTCTACCTGGTCGTAGAGTCTCCAATCTTCCAGCTGGCTTTTGGTTAAGACGGGCCCCAATGGTGTGAGAATACTGCATCCTTCTCCCAAACCGACTGGGTTTTGAGCATCATAGCCCATTTTCTTCATAATAGCTTGTGCCACAGGACTATATAAGGATAGTTGAGGCATACTTTCATTTTGGAAGGGTTCAAGCATGGAGTTTGATGAAGAAGCATCCGATCTATGGAAGAAGATCGGCTTTTCCTTCGCTGAAGTTGCTGGAACAACTAAGGAAGCTGACGTAGGATCTTCTATGTCAGAAGTTGTCTCCATTGGAATAAGAGCAGGCTGAACTTACTGAGTGTCAGCTTGGCTTGACGATGTGTCATTTTCTGGGTCTGAATCTGAATCCGTATCCTGCATGATAGACATGAAAGAGATAACAAATTTTCCCCCAGACTTTTGCTTTGCCTTCTTCACTTTAGTCGTGATGACAAAAGGCTTCGAAGGTTTGACGGAGATGATGAAGGGAGTTTGAATGCTCTCTTCGGATTTACCGGATGGTTTGTTTTCTTCCGGTGATTGTTGAGGAGCCTTGCCTTTATCTTTCTGGAGATTTTCGGCAAAGGGTGCTGTGTGCTTCTCCTCTTCTTCTTTTTCACCTTCATACATTTGTGAGTCTGCAAAATGGACTTCTTTAACTTTGAAGGGTTTTCTGTCTACAAAGACTCAATGTATCATGCCGTCGTCACCAACAAACTTGATGCATTGATGTAGAGTTGAAGGGACAACACCATTCTCATGGATCTAGGGGCGTCTGAGAAGGATGTTGTAGCATGAAGGGGTTTTTATTGCATACACAGTGACCTCAGAGATAAGATCACCGATCTGCAACTTGAACTTGATTTTGCCAATAGGCCTTTGAGTACTTCCATCGTATCCAAAGATAGATATAGATGTGTGGCTCAGTTTACTGGGTGGGATGCCTAACTCTTCGAGAGCCGAAGTGGAGATGAGGTTGAGTGTAGAACCTGGGTCGATCTGAACTCTATGCATAGGCATTTCCTTGATGTACCTTGTGAAGTACAGGGGTCGGTTGTGCCTTGTTTCGCCAAGTAAGGTCTTCCTTTGTGAAGGCGATGGTTGCACTGGCTGCCTTTTGAACTGAGAGGCATTCAATGCATGATCCCTCAGTTTTCTTCTTTTCTCCCGTTGAGGAAGCTTTTGAGTTTTTGATCCGGTAGTCCATTTCAATTTGGAGGACTTGCGGGGCATGTTTGTCGACATCCTCATTCAGCTTTTGTAATTCTGAATTGAGATTATCACGAGTGCGCGGAGACATTCGCAATAAGTCTAGGATGTGCAGACGTGCCGGTACGTGCTTGAAATGTTCAATCAAGTCATACTTGAAAGCCTCCTTAGGGCCTGCATGTTCATTATTATTGCCACTAGGGGCGCTTACAACATCTTTTCCCGAAGGATTTACTTATGTAAAGGAAGATTGGTTGTAATTCTTGTGGTAGTCCCGGCCAGAGCGGGTGCCTCTACCAACTTCGAAAGCTTCTTGAGAAGGGTCTTCATTTGGAAGATTGTCTTCAGGATCAAGAGGCTGTCATTTTTCATTTGTTGAGGATGTATCTGCAGCATAGTTGCCATCCTTAGTGATTGTGTTGCATGGAGTATTTTCCGGGAACAAGTCCTGAACAACATCTAACAACCTTTCTTCTTCATTGACCAATTCATCATCCCAAGCATCAATAGCTGGGAATTCTTCAGTCAGGAAGGGTGTGAGTTTTAAAGTCATAGTCTCAGAGAAGAAACCTGAGAGGTTCTCGTCTCAGTGAAAGTCACGTGAGATGAGGTGGCTCCAGACGATACATTGCTAGGCGTCATCGGAGTGTAAGTGATCACATCAGACGATGCTTCGGAAGAGCTATAATCCTGAATTATCACATTACAGGAAGCTCTTACAGGAGACGTTGCCTGATCAGAGTCAGACTCATCCTCGGATGTAAGAGGATCGTTTATCCAGCAATTTTCTCCATTTTCAGAAGTTAAGGGAGGATGTACCTGATGGTCTTCAGGGACTTCAGGCTCTGGATCACGAGGAGGCTCGTTGACGCGGTCTTGCTCTTGTTCTAGAGCGAGATGCTACAAGATCCTTGCATATTGTTCAAGATCAGGCATGGGAGCCAAATCTTCTTCTTCATCTACTCTTTGTGGCTCAACATAGTTGATTTCCACTGGAGCAATGGCGGGTGCTGGGCTAGCAGCATTTTCATGTACAGCTTGTTGGTCTTCTTCATCATCAGACCAGGATCCTTGTGGCTGTAGGGGGTTATACCAGATTACTGGCATAAAATGAGTGTCAGGAACCCAATCTTCATCGGAGGGATATTCTCCTGTTTCAAGGGACTCCTCTCACTCGTCGGTGTAGTTGGATTCGAATCCATCATCAGTGTCGCTGGACTCGTATCCATCAATGGAGAATCCAACTACCGAATTGCAAGAGTATGATGCCCCCTGCGTGGCTTCTTTGAATTGAGGTGGCATGAAATCACCAAGAGTGGATTTTCTTACCCCCTTTGAAGTCTTTGGAAGGGACGTTTTTGTTGCCTCTAGTAAAGCGGTAGAGGAAGCCTCTGCCTTTTCTTGGGCTTCTTTTTTTGGCTAGTCTTTTCTTGCCGTTTGAGCTTGAGGAGATATTTCCTAGCCTGTCTTTGCTGTTGAGCTGTAGGCTTTGTTTTCACGATCTCCCAGTTTTCATCTTCCAGGAGATCGAGATGTATTAATATTGGTTGTGCGTCTGGTGTCGGGTAAGGAACCAGTTCTTCGGACGCTTGGATTGTATTTATCACCTTCAAGGAAGTAGTGATCTCCTTCTTTGGTGATTTTGATGTTTGTCCACATGACACCATGTTGACGGAGGCAGACCCATAGTTTTTGTCAAAGGTGATGACTCCATTTTCCACATCTCGTTTATCTTCTCTCTCACAACGCAGCATTGATTGAGAGGATGCGAGATCATCTGGTGGTATGGACAGTACCGAGGATCGTTGGTTTTGCCAACATCTCCCGGTATTTTGGATTCAGGCATGGTGAGCTTGTCGTTTGCCATGAGAGCCTAGAAGATTTCATCAACATCTTCATCAAACGGGTATTTCTTTTCTACTCGTTCTTTGAAGGCATCTGAGAGTCCAGGTCTCTTACCTGTAGCTTTGTTTTCAGCTTTTTTTGGTGGCTGAGGAGTTGACTTGGTTTGCACATTGAGGACCTCTTTTTTCTTTGGTTTTGAGGTTCCAATGGCGGTTGGCTCTTTTCTTGATGATTTCTGACCTGTTGAGGTCTTTAATCACCATTTCAGCTTCCATGGAAGCTTCTAGGAGTTCTCCTAGGTTCTTTGATTTGTTGCGATGATCATGGAGTGGATTCTAGCTCTCATGTTGTTTCGGCAAATGTCGACTAGCAACGCTTGTGGCAGTACATCAGAGCATTTCTATGCCATTGCTTTCCACTTGTGAATGAAGTCATATGTTGACTCATTCTCCCCCTGTTTCAGGCTGCACAGTTGAGCCATAGTAGCGGGATGATGATCTTCACCTTTGAAGTGAGTCAGGAAGCATGTCTCTAGCATGGCCCAATTTGGATGGAGTCCTCCGGCAGAGTGGAGTACCAATCGAAGGCCGTACCTTTTAGGGTACTTGCAAAGAGGCGGATCTTGAGTGCATCTTGATCCGCGATAGCTCCCGTCAAGATCTTGAAGTGGATGACGTGCTGTCTGGCTAATCCTTTCCCCGTATATGTTTGGAGAGTAGGATGTTTGAATTTTGTAGGGAACTGGACAGAGTCCATCCATAAGGGATATGGTGGCTTGACCCATGCTCCTTGAATATATCCTCTTCTTTTGCTTTGGCGAGGATACTGTCTACGTCCTTTTTGGTAAGGGTGCGTGACTCATTTTCTTCTCCATTCACCTCATCGTCTTGATGATTCGAAGGAGGTTCATTGTTCGCCTGATTTTGGAAGGTGAGGAGATGGTTTTCCATCAGAGTTTCAATCCTCTGTTGGCCTTGTTCCAACTACTGGATGCGTGTGATCGCATCATCTTGAGGTGGATTCCGGGGTGGTGGCTCAGAATTTGTTGCAGGGACGTTCATCCTTTGAGATTCGAATGAAGAAACCGTCCTGGTGATTGAGCTGGGGCTCATTCTTTTTGAAGAAGAGCTTGAGGAAGGATCACTCTGCCGTCATTTGCTTGAAGGAGCAGAGGATTCTTCTGAATGTCTTCTTGTCCTGGAGACGCTGCGGGTCATCGGACGTCAGACATGGATTTTGGATGCTGACTTTTGGCGTCTTCTGGTTTTTCCAACCATATGGACAGCAGCAACTTGGTTGGGTCTTTCTTTCTCGACCCATTTGTGAGAGACTTGAAGTGTAGGAGGCTGGGTCCTTTGCTTCTCTAGTCTCTTTTGTCGATACGACGCGCGGCGGCGTATACGACGAGCAATTTGAGCTTCGGTCAGCTCTGGCTGGGCTTTGACAATGAAGGATGTGCTCCCTCGGGCGCAGCAGCCGAGCCTGTCTTCTTTGTAGCTGGGCAAGGACAGGATGCGAACCCGGTCCTTCGCCTGTTGCAGCGAAGCTTTGAATTTTTCGAGTTCGGCCCCTGTAGAGATGAAGGGTCGAACTGCAGGATTGTAAGCCTTAGCAGGTGCTTGCAGAGGCCTTATGATGCATGATCTGATTTTGGGCTTATAGGAACAAGCCGGCTCATGCTGGGTTGACTTGGGAGTCAGGTTGGAGCTGGGTCTCTCCTCTTTCATGTAGGCAAGAGGGTAGAAGTGGTTCTCCTTGAGTGGGGCCAGATATGCTGGCTTGGTAGATGTTCGGGACCTTTTTGTTTTGGTGAAGGTCTTGGGGACCAAGTCTTAGGATAGACCTGGTCGTTTGCGGGTCGAGGCTTTGTGGGGGTGCCACGGGCTTCGGGCCTTTTGGTGCTCGCCTTTGATGTCACGATAGTGACATGTTGAGAGGTGATCTTCTGCTTCTTGGAAGGAGCAATTTGTTCTTCGAGAAGTGGAAATGGTCCCAGCGTCCCAAAGACGATAGTCCGGGGAGTCGAGGTCGACCCGGAGTTCAAAGAGTTGCCGAGGGAGTTGACGCTTTGGCAGCTGATGGGACGCTTGTAGGTGCGCGTGGTTTGCTTTTGTTGAAGCATGAGCTGGTGCTTGTTCTCATCGAAAGTAATGGTTAGCGAAGCTGCCATTGTTAGTTTTTCAAAAAAGTTCTGAAACAAGACCACATCCATTAGTAATCACAAGAATATAATGATCATAAATGGGGAGTTCTATGGTTTTGTCTTTTCAAATCGCTCGAGGGATATGACCCAAGCAATATGAAGAAGGCCAAAGGCCATAGAGGGTACAATTGTTCTGATCGCAGGTATGGTAAGCCCAGAATGAGCGTCCCGGTGACTGCTAGAAGCAATTGTGAACCTAAATTCGACTTATCGAGAAGCAGAGCTTGCTCGATGTAAGAAGAATATAAGGTTGGAGTTACAAATGTGCCGGTCGCGAATACAGTAGACCCTAAAAGGGCGTACTAGTACCGCTAGACACAAATGTTTGGAGACCGCATCTATGAGATGAGATTCTCTATTTTGAAAGGTCAAGATTCGATCCATCAAAGAGAGCAGATGGTATTCCGATCCAAATACGGTCTCAGCGATTTCCGCAAGCACCAGTACTCAGAAGGAAATGAACAATAATTTCTCGGATCTGAATCCAAAAATGACGAGTTTTTTTTTTTTTTGAAAGGCCAAGATCGGGTTCATCAAAAAGAGCAAAAGGCATTCCAATCTGAACACGGGCTCAACGATTTCCGCGAGCGCCAGTGCTCAGAAAGGAGGAACCAAAATTTTTCCGATCTAAACTTAAAAATGACCGAAGTTTTTTTTTTAAGATTTTTTTTAAAAAAATCTTTTTTTAATTAATTTTTTTTTAAGATTTTTTTTAAAAATTTTTTTTTTATTTTTTTATTTTTTTTTATTTTGAAAAGTTTTTATTTAAAAGACGAGAGAGTACACATAAGCCTCCTAACCCGGTCTTATGAAATCTTGATTGATAGAATTGCCCCCAGGTAATGGTAGGATTACTTAATGAACCCGTTTGGAGGACCCTTGCCTAGAACAGTCAAGCTGTCTCCACACTCTGGACAAGGCTTTTCTTGAATCAACCGTGATCAAAGAACGCAATTGGTTTAACTTTAGTAGTCTATGTCTTTTTTTTAGATCCCAAATAGACTCATCGAAGAGAAATGATTGCCCAAGTCCTCAGTCGAACAGGCTCAAGATTTCTGCAAGCACGATGAACGATAGGAGAGGATAAAGGTTTCTCAATTTTGAATCCAAACTGAGAAATCTTATATTTCATTTTTTTTATAGATCTCTAATGAACTCAACGAAGAGAAACGATGGCCCAAAACCTTAGTCGAACAGGCTCAATATTTCTGCAAGCACGATGAATGATAGGAAAGGATCAAGGTTTCTCAATTTTGAATCCAAACTGAGAAATCTGATTTTTGATTTTTTTTAGATCTCTAATGAACTCATCGAAGAGAAACGATGGCCCAAAACCTTAGTCGAACAGGCTCAACATTTCTGCAAGCACGATGAACGATAGGAAAGGATCAAGGCTTCTCAATTTTGAATCCAAACTGAAAAATCTGATTTTTTATTTTTTTATTGTTTTTTTAGAACTCTAATGAACTCATCGAAGAGAAACGATGGCCCAAAACCTTAGTCGAACAGGCTCAACATTTCTGCAAGCACGATGAACGATAGGAATGGATCAAGGTTTCTCAATTTTGAATCCAAACTGAAAAATCTGATTTTTTATTTTTTATTTTTTTTGGTGTTTTTTGAAAAGAGAAAGAATGGAAATAAATTCAAAGAATTAGAAATTTCCAAAAAATCTCATCTCATTTTTTTTAGATGCGAAATCCAACATAGGCCACCAGTTAGAAAGTTGCCAAGGAATCGAGAAAAGAAGTATAAGTATAGAGCAAAAGATATGATATGCAAACATTTCATTTCTAGCATTGTGTTATCAAATGAACGAGTCCCACCGGGTGAAGCCAGCTTGATGGACCACGCATTCATGGCTCGATTCTACCGAGGTCGGTGGACGTGGGAGTTCGTGGGATACAACCTTTTCGTAACTGGGGGGTAGGAGCGGGTATCAACATTTTTTTGTGTGGGTGTGCTAGATTTTCTATTTTACTTGGAATTGTAAGTGGTGATCCGGAGATCGACCTTCGCAAGTAAAAATGAAATCAACTTCTTTCAAGTTTTCCATTGCACATATATTTAAGAAAAGAGACATTTTCTTGATTTGCAGTGAAAGGCGATTGTTTTGGCATTTATAGCTGATTTTGACTTTTATAGCCGATTTTTGGCATTTATAGCCGATTTTGACTTTTATAGCCGATTTTTGGCATTTATAGCCGATTTACAATTCTTATCAATAATGAAAGACAAGAGTTGTTATTTTTGTATCTTTTAAAAAAATACAAACTATAATGAAAAGCAAGAAAAGGAGGATCTAACTTCTCAGGAGATTGTGGGGGGCTTGTTCAGATTGACGGTTGCAAGCCATATGTGGACTTCGCCATCATCATGCAGATGAGAACATAGGATGCTCTTGATTTGCTTGGCTTGGCTATAACCTCATATTTTAAGAGGACAAAGACCAAAAGGAGGTCCTATGTCCAACAAAAAGCTAAGTATACGGGTTGAAAAGCCATGTCTAAGCCATTGGAGGCAGAAGGAGAAGGCAAGGACCTTGGGGGGTACCCCCCAAGGGACTTTTGTCACCTTGTAGCGGTGGCCGGTGCAGAACTTTCGCAGAGTTTTCTCTCTTTCTTTCTCTTAGATTTTTGTTTGGATTTCCGGATTTTCACAAGTCTCTGTGATTTTTCCGATCTGGATTTCTTTGGAGTGCTCTCCTATTTATAGGCTCTTGGTAGCCATTTAGGAGAGTTTATGGGCTTTTATTGTCATTAAGCCGCATAATGGGAGGAGTTACAGGGTTTAATTCCTTTATTTTGTAACTCCTTTTTCTTGGCTTCTGATTGGCCGGTGGAGATTGAGGGAATTTAATCGCCTTTAATCGCCATGATGGGAGGAGTTTCATGGGTTAAATGCCATGAATCAATTGACTTATAACTCCCACTTGCTTGCTTCTGATTGGGCCGTCCAAAGAAATGAATTAATGACTGCAATAAAGCTAGTCAATTAATCGCATTAAGTCGTCGCCGAGCAGTTGAAGAGTCGCGGGTCGTGCCGCATCTTTTGGGATTCTTCTAGCGATGATCATCGATGGATCTTTATGTAGATCGACATTGGATGACCATATAACTTCAGGTATTGGTTGCCAACAGCGGGTCGGTGCCATCTGTCATGTCGATTTCTCGATCGGTCGGGTAGAAAGCACACTTTTTTGGTTGACCGGTTGGCGATCAATGTTTATTTTGATACTCTTGATGATTGACCCGTGATTTTGATGGATGTCAAACGATTTGCGCCTTAAAAGTATGAATTTTGGGAAATCCCTAGAGTCGGAAGCTTCGAATCACAAAAAACGATGAAAAAACGAGCTTTCCGGGGCGTACCCGGCGATTCCGGGCTCCATGGTCGCCGGTGACAATGGGCCAGGGTCGCAAGGGTCTGCGACCCTGGGGGGGATTTCCCCCTTTTTGTCCCGTTTTGCTGCCCTTTTTTATGTTTTTTTATTCTTTTTTCTTCTGTATTTTTTCTTGATATTTTTTTATCATTTATTGGCCTGATTTCCCTGTAGAAAACTTGATGAGAATCCTTGCATTTTGGAGTGTAAATTTTCCAATTTTCCGAGAAAGCCGAAGACTTTGTCGCTCACAGCTGCCGATTTTCCGTCAGAAGCTGAAACTGGGACAAACGATGTCGGAATGACCTGAAATTTGGGGTGAAGCCTCCTGAGCAATAAATAAGACCAACCATAGGCTTTTGCTTGAGTTTTGAAGCCGTTTGGGGCCCTATTGCCAGTAGACTTGTTTTTGTTGCGATGAAGATGTCGCGGCTTGATGTGCGGTCAACCGATGTCCGATTGACTTGAAATTTCATAGGGAACCTATTGGAGTCATTTTAAGATGATCCATAGGCTCTATCTTAGAAACCATGGTCTCGGGGAGTTTCGCCGCCGAGAGGCCTGATTTGGCTTCCGATTATCAAAGTATGGTCAAATGTTGTCGAAATGACCTGAAACTTGACGTGTAGCCCTTTGTTAGCATTTTGAAGCCGTCCATGTGCTCTTTTTGATGAGTGATGGTCTCGGTGGTTCTCGCTGCCGAGAGGCTTGATTTAGCTGTTTGAGGGTTGATGGAGGGTCAAACGTTGTCGGTTTGACTTGGAACTTGACGTGGAGCCTTTTGGATGTATTTTGATACCATCCATAGGCTCTGATCGAAGATTCGGTGTCTCCGATCTTTCGCCGCCGGGAGCTCCTTTTCAGCTATCGGAGAAGCGAAGTTAGGCCAAATGATTTTAAAATGGCCCGAAACTTCTTGTGTACTCCTCTTTTGGCTATCTTGAAGGATCTTGCAGTTTTTGTTTGATTCTGACAAGATTTGATTTTTTGGAAGTAGCATTGCCTATTTATGGCAGGTTACGACTTCATGCAGCTTTTTGGATCTTGAAGAAGCAAAGTGACATTTTTGGTGTCAACAGTCAACATCACGGCCGTCTTTGAGAGTATCAAATCAACATTGATCGCTAACCAGTTGACAAAAAAAGTGTGCTTTCTACCCGATCGATCGAGAAATCGACAGGACAGATGGCACCGTCCCGCTGCTAGCAATCAATGTTTGAAATTGCGTGGTCATCCGATGTCGATCAGCATGAAGATCCATCAATGATCATCGCCAAAAGAATTCCAAAAGATGCGACGCGGCCAGCGACCCTTCAACTGCTCAGTGATCACTTAATGCAGTTAATTGACTAGCTTTATTACAGTCATTAATTCATTATTTTGGATGGCCCAATCAGAATCAAGCATTTGGGAGTTACAAATCAAAGAGTCATGGCACTTAAAGCCATAAAACTCCTCCCGTCATGGTGATTAAAGGCAATTAAAAGCCTTAATTCTCCTCCCGCCAATCAGAAGCCAAGAAGAAGGAGTTACAAAATAAAGAAATAAATCTTGTAACCCCTCCCATTATGTGGCCTTAAAGCCCATAAACCCTCCTAAATGGCTACCAAAGGCCTATAAATAGGAGAGCATTCCAAAGAAATCCAGATAAAAAAGGAGCTAGAAAAATCCAAGCTTAGATCAGAAAATATCCGGAAAAAACCAGAGATCAGATTAGAGAAAAGAGAAAAAACTATGCTGAAGTTCTACACCAGACCACCATTGTAAGTTAACAAAAGTCCCGTGGGGGCACTACCCCCAAAGTCCTTTGCCTTCTCCTTCCGCTTCCAATGGTTTAGATATGGCTTTTTGGCCCGTTCACTTAGCTTTTTATTGGACATAGGACCTCCTCTTGGTCTTTGTCCTCTAAAGATCTGAGGTTATAGCCAAGCCAAGCGAATCAAGATCGTCCTCTGTTCTCATCTGCATGAATGATGACGAAGTCCACATATGGTTTGCGACCGTCAATTTGAACGAGTCCCCCACAGTCTCCTAAGATTTTAGATCCTCCTTTTCTTGCTTTTTATTGTAGTTTGTATTTTTCTAAAGAGACAAAAACAATCACAACTCTTGTCTTTCATTATTGATAAGAATTGTAAATCGGCTGTAAATACCAAAAATTGGCTATAAATGCCAAACATCGCATTTCACGGTAAAAATCGGCTATAAACGCCAAAATCGCCTTTCACGGTAAATCAAATGAAATCGCTTCTTACGGCATTTCAAAAACATGTCTCTTTTCTTAAATATATGTGTAATGAAAACTCGAAAGAAGTTGATTTCCTTTTTACTTGCGAATGTCGATCCCCGAATCACCACTTGCAATTCCAAGTAAAATAGAAAATCTGGCACACCCACCCAAAAAGAAAAATGGTGTTGCTCGCTTCCGCCCTCCGGGCGCGAAGGGGTTGGACCAAAATGGACTCTCACGTCCGCCGACCTCGGTAGCGCAGAGAGCGACAAGCGCGGTCCATCAAGCTTGCACACCCGGTGGGACTCGTTCATTTGAGAAGACGATGCTTAGAAATAAAATATTTGCATATCATATTTTTGCTCTATGCTTATATTTCTTTTCTAGATTCCTTGGCTACTTTCTAGTTGGTTACCTGTGTTGGATTTTGCATCTAAAAAATGAGAAGGGATTTTTGGAAATTTTTAATTCTCTCTTTGAGTTTATTTCCATTCTTTCTCTTTCAATAAAGAATCAGATTTCTCATGTTGGATTTAGACTTGAGAAAATTTGATCCTCTCCTTTCGTCCATGTGCTTGCAAAAATGTTGAGCCTATTCGAATTAGTAATTGGGCCATCGTTTCTCTTCGATGAGTCTGTTGGGGATCTAAAAAAAATCAGATCTCTCATTTTTTATTCAAAATGGAGAAACTTTGATCCTTTTCCTTTCAGGCACTGGCACTTGCAGAAATGTTGAGCCCATGTTTAGATTGGGGATTGGGCCATCGTTTCTCTTCGATGAGTCTTTTAGGGATCTAAAGGAAAACAAAAAAAAATCAGATTTCATATGTTGGATTCAGACTTGAGTAACTTTGATCCTCTCCTTACGTCCATGTGATTGCAGAAATGTTGAGCCTGTTCGAATTGGGAATTGGGTCATCGTTTCGCTTCGATGAGTCTGTTAGGGATCTCTAAAATAAAAAAAAGTCAGATTTCTCATTTTTGGATTCAAAATTGAGAAACCTTGATCCTTTTCCTTTCGAGCACTAGCGCTCGCAAAAATGTTGAGCCCGTGTTTGGATCGGGGATTGGGCCATTGTTTCTCTTCGATGAGTCTGTTAGGGATCCTAAAAAAAATAGACAAAAGACCACTAAGGTGAAACCAATTGCATTCTTTGACCACGATTGATTCAAGAAAAGCCTTGTCCAGAGTGTGGAGACAGCTTGACTGTTCTAGGCAAGGGTCCTCCAAACGGGTTCATTAAGTAATCATACCCTTATCCGGGGGCAATTCTATCAATTAAGGTTTCATAAAACTGGGTTAGGAGGCTTATGTGTACTCTTCTGTCTTTAGATCTTCTTTCTTAAAAAAAAGCTTAAAAAAAAAAAAACAAAAAACTCTCGTCATTTTGGATTCAGATTCGAGAAATTGTGGTTCCTTCCCTTCTGGGCACTGGTGCTCGCAGAAATTGTCGAGCCCATGTTTGGATTTTAATACCACTTGCTCTCTTTAATGAATCCAATCTTGACCTTTCAGAAAAAAGAGAATCCCATCTCATGGATGCGACGTCCAACATTTGTGCCTAGCAATACTGGTACACCCTTTCAGGGTCTACTGTATTCGCGACCGGCACATTTGTAACTCCAACCTTATATTCGTCTTACATCGAGCAAGCCCTACTTCTCGATAAGTCGAATTTAGGTTTACAATTGCTTCTAGCAGTCACTGGAACACTCATTCTGGGCTTACCATACTTGCGATCAGAATAATTATACCATCTATGGCTTTTTGCCTTCTTCATGTCACTTGGGTTGGACCATGTCCCTCGAGCAACTTGAAAAGACAAAACCATTGTTTTTCCCATTTATGATCATTATATTCTTGTGATTACTAATGGATGTGGTCTTGTTTCAGAAATTTTTCGAAACTAACAATGGTAGCTTCTCTAACCATTACTTTCGATGAGAACAAGCACCAACTCATCCTTCAACAGAAGCAAAACGTGTGCACTCAAAAGCGCCCTCTCTGCTGCCGAAGCGTCACCTCTCTCGGCAACTCTCTGAACTCCGGGTCAACCTCGACTCCCCGGACTATCATCTTTGGAATGTTGGGACCATTCCCACTTCTTGAAGAAGAAATTGCGCCTGCCAAAATGCAGAAGATCGCATCTCAACATGTCACTACCATGATGCCAAAGGCGAGCGCCCAGAAGTCCGAAGCCCACGGCACACCCGCGAAGCCTCAACCCACAAACAACCAGGTATATCCCAAGACTTGGTCCCCAAAACCTTCTCCAACACAGAGAAGGTCCTAAACATCCACAAAGCCAGCGTACCTGGCTCCATTTAAGGAGAACTAGTTATACCCTCTCGCCTACATGAAAGAGGAGAGACCCGTCTCCGACTCGACAACCAAGTCAACCCTGCATGAACCAGCTTGTTCCTACAAGCGCAAAATCAAATCATGCATCATAAGGCCTCTGCAAGCACTTGCTAAGGCCTACAATCCTTCGGTTCGACCCTTCATCTCTATAGGGGCCGAACTCGAGAAGTTCAAAGCTTCGCTGCGATGGACATAGGACCTGGTCCAGATCCTGTCCTTGCCTAGCTACAAAGAAGACAGGCTCGGCTGCTGCACCCTCTAGGGAGCACATCCGTCATTATCAAAGCTTAGCCAGAGCTGACCGAAGCTCAAATTGCTCATCGTGTACGCCGCCGTGCATCGTATCGACAAACGAGACTAGAGAAGCAGAGGACCTAGCATCCTACACTTCAAGTCTCTCACAAAGGGTCGAAAAGGATAGACCCGACCAAGTTGCTGCTGTCCATATGGTTGGAAAAATCAGAAGACTGCCAAAAGTCAGCAACAAAAATCCATGTCTGATGTCCGGTGACCCGCAGCGTCTCCATGATAAAGCCCTAGCTTAGTCACAAGGACAATTTCTTCGTTCGAATCCCGAGGGATGAACGTCCTGGTTACAAATTCTGAGCCACCACCTCGCAATCCACCTTAAGATGATGCGCGCACATGCATTTAGTAGTTGGAACAAGGCCAGCAGAGGATTTAAACTCTGATGGAAAACCTTTGCCTCACCTTTTAAAATCAGGCGAACAATGAACCTCCTCCTAATCATCAAGATAACGAGGAAAAATAGAGAAGCAAATGAATCTTGCGCCCTTAACAAAAAGGACGTGGACAGTATCCTTGCCAAAGCAAAAGAAGATGATGTACTCAAGGAGCATGGGATCAAGCCACCATATCCCTTATGGATGGACTCGGTCTCGTTCCCCACAAAATTCAAGCATCCTACTCTCAAACATATATGGGGAAAGGATCAGCTAGACAGCACATCATCCACTTCAAAATCCCGACAGGAGCTATCGCGGATAAAGATGCACTCAAGATCCGCCTCTTTATAGGTACCCTAAAAGGTACGGCCTTTGACTAGTACTCCACTTTACCGGAGGACTCAATCCAAAACTGGGCCATGCTAGAGACACGCTTCCTTACTCACTTCAAAGGTGAGGATCTTCCTGCTACTATGGCTCAGCTTTGCAGCCTAAAACAGGGGGAGAATGACTTCATTCACAAGTGGAAAGCAATGGCGGACAAATGTTCAGATGTACTACCACAAGCGTCGCGAGTCGACATCTGCCGGAACAACATGAGAGCAAGAATCCGCTCCATGAACATCGGCAACAAATCAAAAAACCTCAACAGTCAGAAATCATCAAGGAAGGAAGCCAACTGCCATTGCAGCCTCTAAACCAAAGAAAAAAAAGGTCCTCAATGTGCAAACCAAGTCAACTCCTCAGCCACCAAAGAAAGCTGAAAACAAAGCTGCAGGTAAGAGACCTGTACTCTCAGATGCCTTCAAAGAACGAGTAGAAAAGAAATACCTGTTTGATGAAGATGTTGATGAAATCTTCGGGGCTCTCGTGGCAAACGACAAGCTCACCATGCCTGAATACAAAATACCGGGAGATGTTGGCAAAACCAACAATCCTCGGTACTGTCCATACCACCAGATGATCTCGCATCCTCTCAATCAATGCTTCATTGTAAGAGAGAAGATAAACGAGATGTGGAAAAATGGAGTCATCACCTTTGACAAAAACTATGGGTCTGCCTCCGTCAACATGGTGTCATGTGGACAAACATCAAAATCACCAAAGAAGGAGATCACTACTTCCTTCAAGGTAATAAAAAGAATTCAAGTGTCCGAAGTGCTGGTTCCTTACCCGACACCAGACGGACAACCCATATGGGTACATCCCGATCTCCTGGAAGATCTCCAGAAAGAAAAGGCAAGGCTCCTCAACAGTCACCGGAAGAAAGCAAACCCTCCGGTAAATCCTAAGTGAGTAGTCAATCTCCCTTCATCATCGCCCTCAAACTTTCAAAGCCTTTGGTCATCACAACTAAAGGGAAGAAGGCAAAGCAAAAGCCTGGGGCAAATTTGTTGTCTTTTTCGTGTCTATCATGCAAGACACGGATTCGGATTCAGAGCCAGAAGACGACACATCGTCAAGCCAAGTTGACACTCATCAAGTTCAGCCTACTCTTACTCCAATGGAGACACCTGCTGACGTAGAAGATCCTACATCTGGTTCCTTCGTTGTTACTGCAACTTTAATAAAGGAAAAACTTGATCTTCTTCCATAGATTGGATGCTTCTTCATCAAACTCCATGCTTGAACCTTTCCAAAATGAAGGTATGCCTCAGCTATCCCTATATAGTCCTGTGGCACAAGCTATTATGCTGAAAATGGGCTATGATGCTCAAAATCCAGTCAGTTTTGGGAGATGGCCGCGGTATTCTCACACCATTGGGGCCCGCCTTAACCAAGAGTCAATTGGAAGATTAGGAGACTCTATGGTAATGTAGAAGAGTCTTCACATGGGTTAGGATATGATCCTGACACTCCTATGAGACAGTTGACACAAAGGCTTAAAAGTTGACTTGCCGACCAAGCCTCAACATCTCATGTCCATGAAGACATTGATCTCCCTGGATATCTCTTCGATGAGTCACCTAACAAGGATCCAGGAAGCTCATCCAATAGGTACGATTTCTCTAACAATGAAGAGGAATTGTCCGATAACACAGACATGTGGTCTTCTGACCAAGAAGAACCCTCGTCTCCAAAAGAAGTACCTTACTTCGACCCAGTTTCAACAGGTGATTAGGACCATCTCATAACAAGCCTTGAGAAGATCACAGATCAAGAAGACCCGTGGAAAGAACAAAACTTTGGTCTGGAAATGCCCTTGAAACCCCTGAAGGTTTCGTTGAGCTGGAAGCCTCTGAAAATATTGTCGAGGAACCACCTACGAAACTTCCAATGGAAGATCCTGTTCAAAAGATAGACTTGGGAAAACCTGATAACCCACGTCCTGTATTCATTAAGCAAGAATATAAAGGATGATGAGTTACCCGAGTATATCGCTTTTCTTCGTGAGTTCGTTGATATCTTTGCATGGTCTTACGCTGAAATGCCTGGTTTAGACCCCAAAGTAGCAATCCGCAAGCTCAATCTTCAAGAAGACATCAAGCCTATCAAGGCAGGGCCAAAGAAGATTCCGTCCGATGCGATGGATAAAATTGAACAAGAAGTTCAAAAACTCAAAAGCGTTGGCTTCATCCGAGAGGAACGACATCCTGAATGGTTGGCCAACATTGTCCCCCGTGACAAAGAAAAGTGGACAGATCAGGGTCTATATTAACTATAGAGACCTGAATGGCGCATGTCCTAAAGATGAATTCCCGCTCCCGATACCGGAGGTAATGATTGACAATACCTGTGGATTCGAGTGAATGACATTCATGGATAGCTTCTCTGGCTACAATCAGATAAAGATGCATCCTGAAGATGAAAAACACACTTCTTTTCGGACCCCATTTGGCGTGTATTGCTACATTGTCATACCATTTGGTCTGAAAAATGCTGGTGCCACATATCAGAGGGCTATGAAGAAAATATTCCAAGATATGCAGCACGAGACGGTCGAATGTTACGTTGATGAACTCGCCATCAAAAGCAAAAGAAAAGAATATCATCTCAAAGACCTTCGAGAAGTCTTACTCCGGCTTCGCAAACACAAACTGCGGATGAATCCCCTAAAATGTTTCTTCGGCATCTCGACGGGTAAGTTCCTCGGATTCCTAGTTCGGAAAGCTAGAATAGAACTTGACCACATCAAAGTCAAGGCTATTTTAGAAATGCCCTCTCCAAGAACCTTAAGAGAACTCAAAGGACTTCAAGGAAGATTGGCCTACATTAGACGGTTCATCTTCATCCTTTCGAGGAAGTGTCGTCCATTCTCTCGATTAGTGAAGAAAGGTGTGAACTTTGTCTGGGATGCTGACTGTGAAGCCGCATTTCAAGATATCAAGTCATACCTGACCAAACCTCTAGTGTTAGCTGTTCCTACCACTGGAAAACCATTCATCTTATACACAAGAGCCCTCAATCATTCTCTTGGCGCTTTACTAGCATAAGAAAATAATGAGATAAAAGAAGCTGCTCTATACTACCTCAGCCGCATGCGGGTAGTGCAGAGCATCTCTACTATCCAGTCGAAAAGGAATGCCTTGCAGTGATGTTCGCCATACAAAAGCTACGTCACTACTTGCTTTCCAACACAGTCTACCTGGTTTCGAGGATCAACCTCTGAAGGTCCTTATTACAAAAGCAGGTTCTCTCAATGCACGACTGGCAAAATGGTCCATCCTTCTGTCACAATTAGATATTAGGTATGTACCACAAAAAGCAATCAAAGGCCAAGCTCTAGCAGACTTTCTCGCAGAGCATACATTGCCTAAAGATTCTCCACTCAGAGATGATCTCCCAGACGAGCCCGTCTACAACGTGGAGACTTCCTCACAAAATGCCTCCTGGGACATGTGTTAGACCCTAAGTTGTTTGCAATTTGATGTCTTGCATTTGCATTATATTCATCTCACTACCTTCATTCTCATTTCACAAAGTTTCATCTTGAAAATCATTCTTTTGAATTAACCTACTCATGTTTTATTTAAACTCTTTTTGGTTGATTTGAATCTTGATTTTAATCATCTTTTTCTGGGTGAAACAATTTATAAAAACACCTTAAAAATCTGAGTTTTCAAATGGTTTCAAACTTTCACTTTTCTAAAACTTCAGATCTTCAGAAAAATAGCCTAACTACACTATCAGTCAGCTCATCGGTCCATGTCGGCCAACCGACAAAGTGAACCGAGACCAACCGATGGCTCTGTCGGTTCCATTTCCAGAGAACTACAAAATTCAGACCTTCTTCGTCGGTCATCTCGTCGGCTCGTGTCGGTCAACCGACAGTGCATAAAATTTCAGACCGAGAGCTCGTCGGTTCCAAAACCAGACAGCAACATTTTCAACATTATTGTGCTGTCGGTTTAGCCGTCGGTCCCTTGTAGGTCGACCGACAAATGACGGTCAACCGACAAGTGCATATGGATCAGAAAACTTTCAAAAAATATGACCGTTGCATACGACCGTTGAGCTGTCGGTCGACCGACACCGTGTTGTCGGCTAACCGACAGGTATCCGTTGGACCACTTTTTCTATAAAAAGCAAGTTCATTCCAAAGTATAAAGTGATGATTAAAGAGGACCATTTTTGGTGTTTTAAGAGCCCAAGCAAAGGGAATGAATTAAGGAAGCTTAATTGGTCCAAATGGAAAGCTAAAGCTTGATTACAAGAAGTTAAATTTCCTCGTAAGCTTTACTTTCATTTTACATATGTTATATGCTTTGTATTAAAATCTTGGAAAATGATTTCTAGCATATTAACTATGTTGTGTTGAATCCACTACTCATTTAATCTTTGATTTAAGTTAATGGATTCATCACTTAGTTTTCTATCCAAGTTGTTTTAAAACCTTATTAATCATGTATTGTCAAAACCTTTGATTGCTCTTATACATGTTAGTTTTACTTGGTTGAAACTCTTCTTGTTGTTTTCAATTCATTTAGAACTTTTGTTAAATTAGTTTATTCTTGAAAACAACATTTCACATGCTTCACATGATTTCATTTAAATAGTTATATACAACTTGTTAGCTTTTGATTTTCAAATCATTAACAAAGTTTACATCTTTACATGTGATTAGCATTTTACTTCAATCAAACTCTTATGTGCCTTAACCTTCAAATGCTTTTAGCATACATTGATTAAACCTTCACTTTCAACTTGATTGAAGTCTTCACACACACACACATCATTTCCATTCATCTTTGCATCTCATTGAGTGTTGTGTGAGTTTATTTTCACTTTCATATTTGCCTAATTAAGAGGCACTTTATTAGAGCTTAATCTATTTCTCTTCTAGTGTATAGACACTTTCTTGAGAAAGAAAATCATTGTAAAGGTTATTGCTTAGCCTAAGAAAAGCATAGTGTATAGGTTGTTGTTTAGCCTAGAAAAACAACTTTGTAAAGGTTATTGCTTAGCCTATTGCAAAAGCATAAATAGTGGAAATCCGGTGGGGTGTTGAGCACAATCTGGTAGTGGATGTAGACATTGAGGCCAAACCACTATAAATCATTGTGTAATGGTGAATGGCTTATGGTGATTGATTTGTTTATCTTCCGCACTTACTCACATAATCATCACTAGTTAAAGGTAAATTGGAAAGAAATTAAAATTGGTCATTAATTTGTAGATCACCCTATTCACCCCCCCTCTAGGGTTAAGATCCCTTGGACTTTCAACATGTACTTTGACGGTGCAACCAGGACAAATGAAAAAAGAGAGTTGATCTCGGGAGTTGGCATCCTCTTTGTTAGCCCCGACAAATACATGATTCCACATGCTTTCTTGCTACTGAAACCATGCACAAATAATGCAGCTGAATACCAAGCTCTGATCCTAGGATTGGAACTCGCCATCGAATCTGGCATCACCATGTTGGAAGTCTTTGGAGACTCTCAACTGGTCGTCAACCAGATGAATCAGAAATTTGAAGTCAGGAAGCCTGATCTGCTGCCTTAGTACAATAAGGCACAATCGCTTCTGCAAAAGTTTGACATCTGTCACATCACCCACATCAGTAGAGGTGAAAACATCCGTGCAGATGCCCTGGCCGGACTTACCTCATCTATGGCGATCCAGGAAGTGGAAAACATGCAAATCACAGTGTGCGAGAGAATAATCTTCCCTCCTCTTAACACACACCAAGCAGTTGCTAAATGCCACCGAGTGGTTGGAAGTCGGATCTCTATCCTTCAACCTTCAATCGGCGACTGGAGGGATCAGTTCATTGATTACACTATGTTCGGAATCCTACCCGAAGTTCCAAAAGAACGGGTAAGCGTTTAAAGGCGAGTCCCAAACTTTTATTTGGATATTCCTACAAAAATCCTTTACAGGGAATCCTTCAACGGAGTACTTCAATGCTACTTGTCACAACAAGAGGCTGAAGAAATACTCAAAGAAGTTCATGCTGGTCTTTATGGAGCCCATCAGGCTGGTCCTAAGCTCTACGATCAGATAAAAATGTTAGGTTATTATTGACCTACCATGGTAGCTGACGAAATGCGATTTCCTAAGCGCTGCCAACAATGCCAAGTTCACAGAGATTATGAACACATGCCACCAGAATGGCTGCATCCTGCAGCGATCTCATGGCCTTTCGAAGCCTGGGGTATGGACATCATAGGTCATATTTCTCCCCCTTCAAACAAAGGTCATCGCTTCATCTTCGCCTCTACGCCAAGTGGTCAGAAGCATTTGCGCTGAACGAAATGAAGACCTCATCAATCATTCAGTTCCTGCGCACTAACATCATTTGTCGTTTTGGCATACCTAAAAGATTCGTCCATGATAACGGACCACAATTCCGAGATCATTGATTCCACAGGTTCTGCGACAAATATAAAATCCAAAGCTGTCCTTCGACTCCTTACAATCCGGCGGCAAACGGATTAACAGTAGCCTTCAACAAGACACTCTATAAAATCCTCAAGAAAATGGTCTCTAGTCACAAAAGAGACTGAAGCGATAAACTGTCTGAAGCTTTGTGGGCCTATTGAACCACCGTTCGAGGACCAACCCATAGCACACCATTTTCCTTGGTCTATGGATGCGAAGCTGTCGTACCCTTAGAGGTACAAATTCCTCCCTGAGGGTATCATTGCAAAATGACATGACTCAAAAAAGCAATGTAAAGTTGCAACTCCATGAGCTGGACAATCTCGACAAGAGACGGCTCGAAGCTCGACAAAGTATTTAACTTTACCAAGCACGCATGGCAGGATCTTTCGACAAGAAGGTCAGGCAACGCGCCTACAAAAAGGGTGACTTGGTTCTTGCAGTAAAAAGACCAATGGTCTTCGCTCACAAGTCCAAAGGCAAGTTTGAGCCAAAATGGGAGGGACCCTACGTCATCGACAAGGTTTTCTCCAACGGCGCATATGCTCTCCTAAACATGGATGGTGACGGATGTATGCTGCTAATCAACGGCAAGTTCTTAAAGCGGTACTACCCTTGAATACTTACCCAACTGGGTAAGAGCAATGCCTACATGGCCAAAGCCTATTCTCGGGTACTCGCTCATCAAGCCCACTCCTTTTAGAATTTTCATATCAAATGTTGAAATTTCTAGAAATTAAAACAATGCTTACTTTCATCGTTTCATTATTTAAAAAAATCCAAGTTTAGGAGCCTCTCCCTGACTTGACCAAAATTTTCAATCCATGAACCCAAAATTCTGTTGGATACCGCGATCACTGAGAGGGGGGGGTGAATCAGTGATTTCTAAAAACAGGTCCGATTCAACAACAAAACAAGTCAAACCACACAATGACACCAGATTTAACGTGGTTCACCGAAAGGCTACGTCCACGGTTCAAAGACTGTCCGAACACCAATCCGGGACAGATCTGAATCTTATTTAGTCGCACCAACGACAAAGAGCACCAACCCTTAGTTTCAGATAGCACCAACTATCTAGGAAGCACCGACTCCCTTGAGTTTCAGATAGCACCAACTATCTAGGAAGCACCGACTCCCTTTACAATTTATCTGCACCCACAGATAGGATCACCAAACCCCAGACACCAAGCACCAACTTGATGTGAAAACAGAATGGAAGATTAATTCTGTCTACAGCCCTTCCCCTCTACAATTCTCTCTCTCTCAATCCCTTACAAATTGAAATTAAAGCATAAACAGAGAGACACTTAACTCATGGACGAATCACCATCTTCTAGAGCATAATCCCGTCCATAATTGCTGTAGAAAGATGCAGCACAACAGCACACAGCAACAGCACCAGCACACAGCACACTCTTCTCTCTTCTCTTCTCTCTTTTCTCTTCTCTTCTGGTGTCTTTTCTTGGTGTGTTTATGAACGACCCAAGCATGCCTTTATATAGGTTTTAATAACCCTTAATTGTATTCAAAACGGGCTACAATTCGTTTAGAAAGATTCCCAAACGAAATAGATAACTGTGCTGAATTTTCGTGCAAAACTTATAATTCTGCGCAACTCTGGTTCCCGTGCTCGGTCGACATCATGGCTTGCTCGGTCGACCGAAGACACTGACTGGAAAACAGACAATTTCGAGCTCGGTCGACATCCTGAGGGCTCGGTCGACCGAAGACACACTGTGTCACGAAAATAACTGAGAGGTGCCTTTTTCTGTTTTCTGCAGGTTTCTTCTTTCTCGGTCGACCGCATGAAGAGCCCGGTCGACCGCGTGCTCTGCATCAGGAATTCTTAATTCCTGGCTGTTTCAATTCTGTTTCTCCTTTTCAAGCTCTATCAACACCAGCTTATTATCATCATGTTTGTGACAATGTGTTGACAATAATTCCAACTCAAATCAATACTTGAGATACTGATTCTTCAAATTCTTCAAAAGACTTTCAAGTTATCTCAAATTCCAACAATCTCCCCCTTTGGAATTGTTGGCAACACTATTGGAACTTCAACACTTTCAACTCCAGCTTGCAGCTCTTCCAAGTTCTTTTCAACACTCACTTGGAACCAATGATGAAATTCTGAAATAACAACCATGCAATTTCAACAATCTCCCCCTAGCTTTCATATTCTGAAATAACAACCATGCATTTTCAACAATCTCCCCCTAGCTTTCATAGCATAACATCTCTACTTGCTATCATAGCATAACATCTCTCCTTGCTATCATATCATAACATCTCTCCCCCTTTGACAACAAATCCAAAGGGACCAAACCGAGGAGCGAATAGGATATTCAATGAATGCATTGCTCCCCCTTTCAAGCACAACTCCTACGGTTTAGGAGAGTGAGTAACTCCTAACTTTTTCCGGAGATACTCAAAGACTTCCTTTGGCAGAGGTTTCGTGAAAATATCAGCCACTTGCTCAGTTGTTGGAACATACTCCAACTTGACCTCTCCATCAGCAACTTTATCTTTAAGAAAATGATAACGAATTGCTACATGCTTTGTGCGAGAGTGCTGAACAGGATTCTTAGATATATGAATTGCACTCGTGTTGTCACATAGGATCGGCGTAGGATCCGTTGTAGGAACTCCTAGATCAGAGAGCATTTGCCGCATCCATAACACTTGCGTACAACAAGTTGCCGCTGCAATATATTCCGCTTCCGCTGTCGAAAGGGATACTGAGTCTTGCTTTTTACTATGCCAAGCAACTAATCTTTCTCCAAGATAAAATGCGCCGCCGCTAGTACTCTTGCGATCATCTACGCATCCAGCCCAATCGGCATCAGAATATGCAACTAGAGTGAAGGATTTGCCTTTGGGATACCAGATACCAAGCTCCATAGTACCTTTCAGATATCGAAAGATTCTTTTCACTGCTGTAAGGTGCGTTTCAGTTGGTGCTGCTTGAAAACGTGCAACCATACATACTGCTTGTAGAAGATCTGGTCTTGTAGCAGTCAAGTAAAGCAAGCTTCCTATCATAGAGCGATAGGTGGTATGATCAACGGACGAGGCCTTATCATCTTTGCTAAGCTTCGTGTTCGTTGACATTGGTGTGCTCACTGGCTTGCTGTCTTCCATATTGAACCGTTTCAGCATTTCCTTAATGTACTTCAATTGTGATATGAAGATGCCATGTTTCAGCTGCTGAACTTGTAAACCAAGAAAGAACTTTAATTCTCCAAGCATCGACATCTCAAATTCTTTCTTCATCTCTTCTGCAAAATTCCTGCACATCTCCTCATCATTGCCACCAAAGATTATGTCATCAACATAAACAATGACAACCAGCTGTTTGCTTAACTCAGTTTTGACATATAGATTGCTATCAACAAGTCCTTTTCCAAAACCGATCTTGCGGAGATATAGGTCCAGCCTTGCATACCACGCCCTTGGTGCTTGTTTCAGTCCATAAAGAGCCTTTTTCAACTTGCATACAAGATCTGAATTTTTGCTGATGAGAAAACCATCAGGTTGCTCAATGTAGACTTCTTCTTCAAGTAAACCATTCAAGAAAGCTGACTTTACGTCCATCTGAAATACCTTGAAGGTTTTGTATGCTGCCAATGCAAGAAACATACGAATAGCTTCCAGACGAGCTACCGGTGCAAAGGTCTCTTCAAAATCTATGCCTTCAACTTGAGCATAGCCTTTACAAACCAACCTTGCTTTGTTTCTAATGACTTGACCATCTTCATTCAGCTTATTCCGAAAGACCCATTTAGTACCAATAACATTCTTATCAGTAGGTCTAGGAACAAGTTCCCATGTGGAGTTCTTCTCAATTTGCTCCAACTCCTCATGCATAGCTTTTAACCAACTATCATCGAGACTGGCTTCAGCCACAGTCTTGGGTTCAATGGTGGACACAAGTGAGTAATTGCTAACTACACTTTGTCTAGTTTGAACGCCTGCCTTAGGATCTCCAATGATTTGATCCTTAGGGTGTTGCTCTACCCAAGTGCTGTGCTTCTTAGGTGTAGTATCTTCTGAGTCATCCTTTGATTTCTCAGAATCATTAGATTCAGCCATCTCATCATCAATCTCACTCGAGTCCTCATAAACTGGACTGTCATAATGAGTTCCATTCTTTGGTTCAATATTCTCATTTATTCTCACATCAGCACTTTCTATGATTTTTCTGGTTCTTTTGTTAAGACACCTATATGCCTTACTAGTAGAGGAGTAACCCAGAAATATACCTTCGTCAGCTCTTTCTTCAAATTTGCCCGGATTTTGTTCGAGCCGCTTGATGTAACACTTGCTGCCGAAGACTCTGAAGTGCTTGATTGTTGCTTTTCTTCCAAACCATAGCTCATAGGGAGTTTTGACTTCATGTGGCCTGATCAAGCATCGATTTTGAATGTATACAGCCGTATGAATTGCCTCTTTCCAATACTTGTGAGCCATCTTGCTTTCACTTAGCATCGTACGAGCCATCTCTTGTACGGTGCGATTCTTCCGTTCCACAACTCCATTTTGCTGTGGAGTTCTAGGGGCTGAGTACTGTCTTTGAATGCCATGATGTTCACAATATTTAGTGAACTCTTCAGATGTGAACTCGCCTCCACGATCAGACCTTAAGATCTTGATACGTTTTTCCAATTGATTTTCAACCTGTGCTTTAAACACTTTAAAACGATCAAGTGCTTGATGCTTATGTTTAAGAAACAATACCCATGTCATACGAGTATAATCATCAATTCATAACATGAAATACTTATCTCCATTGGTGCTTTGAGTTCGCATCGGTCCACAGAGATCAGTGTGCACTAGCTCAAGAGGTTTCTTTGAATGATGCTCCTTTGACTTGAACATGACCCTCGTTTGCTTTCCCTTTTGGCAAGAGTCGCAAATGGGATTGGAAGGCTTTTCAACTTTAGACATGCCTCTTACAGCCTTTGAATTGCAAATCTTTGACATGTTGTCAAAGCTTAGATGCCCAAGGCGTTTGTGCCACATCCAACTTTCCTCTGTCCGACTCATCAAGCAGGTCTTTTCAGCTCCATCTGACAATGTATAGAGATTTCCAGCAGTTCTTGATCCAGTTGCCACTGTTTTCCCGTTGCTACTCTTCTTGATGGCAAACCCATTCTTTGTGAAGATAACTTCATGACCCTTGTCACAGATCTGGCTCACACTAAGCAGGTTGTGTCTCAATCCAGACACATATAAGACTTCTTCCGATCTGATCTTGTTTGCCATAAGCTGAATAACACCTTTTCCGCAGATTTTGGCACCATCATTGTTGCCAAACTTTACTGAACCGCCTTCATAGTGCTGTAATTTGATGAATTTCTCTTTATCACCAGTCATATGGCTTGAACAACCACTATCAAGGACCCATGGTGCTGCCTTCTTTTGTGCATTGAATGCCGTTTGCACAATGAGAGATTCTTTGAGACTTTCTGCACTTTTCTTTGCCCTCCATGCCTTAACTAATTTGGGTTTCTTTTCAACCTGAAATTTGTTAGCAATATGCAACCTACAATCCCTAGCCAAGTGTCCATAATTATGACATATATAACACTCAATTTTGTGGCTACTTAGGATTGAAAAAGGATTCCTAGTCACAAATGGACTGTTTCTTACATAGAATTTGCAATCAGCTCTTTTATGTCCAAACATATTACAATGAAAGCAATAACCATAGAATTTGTATCTTCTTTGTGGCTGGTTAGTCTTCATTACCTTTCTAACAGGAATGGACTCCTTTCTAGGTTGAGTGGGCTTCATGGAGTTAGAGGGTGCAGTGACTTGCTTCACAAACTCTTTCCTTTTAGGAGGTGCAATCTTAGAGGATTCACCTTTCTCAAATCCTAGACCAAATCTGAAGTGGGCTGGTCTTTGAACTTTCAGTAGTTCATTGAGTTTCATAGTCCCTTCAATCGCTTGGAGCGCTTTGAGTTTCTTGCTATTTTCCAAATTTTCAGCCTTTGCTCTAGCGATCTCAGTTTCAAGTTTCATAGCCTCTTCCTTTTTGTTACTTATTTGGTTTTCAAGGACTTCTACCATTCTTTTATATTCTTCTACTTGAGTTTTCAAAGCAATAATGGAACTTTCAGATTCATGGAGAAGTTTCAGATTTTTCTTACTTGTTTTGCGTTCCTTGCTAAGTTCCTCAAGTGCGGCTATGAGTTCCTCTTCAAGATTGACTTCAGCCTCCTCATCCTCTTCCGGATCTAGCTCTTCTTCTTCTTCAACAGTGACCATGAAGAGAGCTTCGGTTGATTCATCATCGTCTGAAGTTTCAGACGTGCTGTCATCTTGTTGACATAGAAAGTTTTTAGCTTTGCCCCTTTTTCTGAAATTTCTCTTTCCTTTACTCTTTTCAGCATAAGAGTCACTTTCATTGTCTTCTTTTAGCGGACACTTCGCAGCAAAGTGACCAATACCTCCACAATTGAAGCATTTAAAGGGTAGCTTCCCTTTGTACTTGCCAATGCTTCCTTTCTTCAACTTTCTAACAAATTGAGCCTCAAGCTCATCATCATCAGAATCAACATCATGACCAGCAGTCTCTTTTGCCTTTTTCTGAACTTTGAAGGCGGCTTCTTTATCAGATGAAGACGTCTTTCCTATGCGCATCTCATAGGCAGTTAGAGAACCATGTAACTCATCCATGGAAAATGCATTCAGATCTTTGGCTTCTTCAATGGCTGAGACTTTTGAATCAAACCGAGGAAGAAGAGATCTTAGAACCTTTTTGACGATGACCGGCTCTTTAATCTCCTCCCCTAGTCCACGAATGTCATTCGTGACTTCATTCACTCGTTGCAAATATGAGTCAACATTCTCGCTTTCCTCCATGCGAAGAGATTCAAATTGAGAGCGATGAGTTTGCAATTTGGCTTCTTTAATCTTCTCATCACCTTCATGTATGCTTTGCAACTTGTCCCAAATTTCTTTGGCTGTTTTGCATGCAATTACTTTGACAAGTTCGCTGTCCACAAGGCCACTAAAGAGTGCATTCTGCGCCTTGGAGTCGTTGTCTGCCAACTTCTTCGATGCAGTATCATTGGGTACGTTGGCAGCATTGTAACCGACTCTGACAGCCTCCCAAACATCATAGCCAAGAGATTTGATGAAGGCTTGCATCCTAATCTTCCAGAAAGAGTAATTAGAACCATCAAACAGAGGTGCTTTCATATTCCCTGTATTGACTGCCATGTGATTTGACAAGAGATCACCCTTAGCGTATTAAACTGATCAAGGGAACCTCGCTCTGATACCAATTGTTGGATACCGCGATCACTGAGAGGGGGGGTGAATCAGTGATTTCTAAAAACAGGTCCGATTCAACAACAAAACAAGTCAAACCACACAATGACACCAGATTTAACGTGGTTCACCGAAAGGCTACGTCCACGGTTCAAAGACTGTCCGAACACCAATCCGGGACAGATCTGAATCTTATTTAGTCGCACCAACGACAAAGAGCACCAACCCTTAGTTTCAGATAGCACCAACTATCTAGGAAGCACCGACTCCCTTGAGTTTCAGATAGCACCAACTATCTAGGAAGCACCGACTCCCTTTACAATTTATCTGCACCCACAGATAGGATCACCAAACCCCAGACACCAAGCACCAACTTGATGTGAAAACAGAATGGAAGATTAATTCTGTCTACAGCCCTTCCCCTCTACAATTCTCTCTCTCTCAATCCCTTACAAATTGAAATTAAAGCATAAACAGAGAGACACTTAACTCATGGACGAATCACCATCTTCTAGAGCATAATCCCGTCCATAATTGCTGTAGAAAGATGCAGCACAACAGCACACAGCAACAGCACCAGCACACAGCACACTCTTCTCTCTTCTCTTCTCTCTTTTCTCTTCTCTTCTGGTGTCTTTTCTTGGTGTGTTTATGAACGACCCAAGCATGCCTTTATATAGGTTTTAATAACCCTTAATTGTATTCAAAACGGGCTACAATTCGTTTAGAAAGATTCCCAAACGAAATAGATAACTGTGCTGAATTTTCGTGCAAAACTTCTAATTCTGCGCAACTCTGGTTCCCGTGCTCGGTCGACATCATGGCTTGCTCGGTCGACCGAAGACACTGACTGGAAAACAGACAATTTCGAGCTCGGTCGACATCCTGAGGGCTCGGTCGACCGAAGACACACTGTGTCACGAAAATAACTGAGAGGTGCCTTTTTCTGTTTTCTGCAGGTTTCTTCTTTCTCGGTCGACCGCATGAAGAGCCCGGTCGACCGCGTGCTCTGCATCAGGAATTCTTAATTCCTGGCTGTTTCAATTCTGTTTCTCCTTTTCAAGCTCTATCAACACCAGCTTATTATCATCATGTTTGTGACAATGTGTTGACAATAATTCCAACTCAAATCAATACTTGAGATACTGATTCTTCAAATTCTTCAAAAGACTTTCAAGTTATCTCAAATTCCAACAAATTCATGGTTTGAAACAAAATCTGGATTCAGGGATTCCCACCCTAGTCCACCCTGCCTTTTACCGCCAAAATGGTTTTAGTTCAAAATTTACGACCCTCGTGTCTTTAAACAAAAAAATGGTTTTTCAAAAAATCGCGGGGAAGCGACGCTTAGTCGATACTCACACAAATCAGAAGCATGCGAACCATGTTCGACGCTTCCAAAATAGCAGGGAAGCGACATTTCGTCGATACTTGCAAAACCTCAAAAACGTGGAGACGCAACATCTCAGTTGATATCCCCGACCCAAAAATCAAAGGTTCGAAAAAAACCTAAAATCGTGGAGATGCAGCATTCCAGTTGATATCCACAACCAGGTTTGAGAAAACTACAAATTTCAAAAATCATGGAGAAACAACAACAAGTCAATACCCGCAAAACAAAATTTTTGAAAAGCAAGGAAGCGACATTCCATCGATACTTGCACCCAAATCCGCGAGGAGGTGACATTCCATCGATACTCACAACCGAATGAGCAAGGATGCGACATTCCATCGATACTTGTAAGACCATTCAGTAGGGAGGCAACTTTTAGTCAACACTTGCCCTTGTTTAAAACCAAAACCAGCTATCAATGCCACCAAAATCGGCTATCAATGCCACCAAAATCGGCTATAAACGCCACCAAAACTGGCTATAGATGCCACAAACCGGCTATCAATGCCACAAAACAAGACCTGGCTTTCATGCCAACAAACCAAAACTTGGCTTAAAAAAACGGCTATCAATGCCACCAAAAAAAGGGCTATCAATGCCACCAAAATCGGCTATCAATGCCACCAAAATTGGCTATCAATGCCACAAAATAAAACTGGCTATCAATGCCACAAAACCGGCTATCAATGCCACAAACCAGGCTATAAATGCCACAAAATCGGCTCTCATGCCAAAATTGACTCTCATGCCACAACCAAAATCTGGCTCCCATGCCAAAACAATCGATCATTTGATAAAGGATTTTCACTAAATGAAAAGCTTTTGATCAAATTTTCAAAAAACAATCATTCCCATTTAGCAATTGCTTTCATCACAAAAAAAGATTTAAGTAAGAGTAGGGAATACAAAAAAAAAAAAAATTTTGTTCACAAGCACTACAAAAAAATAAGTACCAAAAAAATACATGCGGTACCAAAAAAAAAAAAAGAGTTTTTGTTACTAAAATGAGAAACCAGGAGCTCAACCAAAAATGGCCTGTAGCCAAAGTTTCAGCTCCTCGAGCAAACTTTTGACCTCGGCCGTCAGAGTTTCCAAGGCATGCTTCTTTAGGAACTTGCCATGAGATGCTGGAGAATGCTTTAACCCTTCTTCGACACCGGGAAGCTTATCCCATGCAGCTCGCCATCGTTTGTTCTCTTGAGTCCTCTTTTTGAGAACTCGATCGGCATCCGTAACCTGGCGAATTAGAGCTCTCTCCCTATCCCGAGCCTTCATTATAGCAGCCCACTTGGCCATGACTTGGACCTCCAAATGCTCAAGACGTTGCCTAGCCTCGGCGACCTCCCTATCAAGGATGGTAATGTCGTGCCTTAAACCGATGATGGCTAACTCTTCTAAGTTCCTCTCCCGGACAAACTGCTTCCTGCTCTGTGTAGTCTCATCCAAGTCAAATTGAGCCTTATTAGCAGGGTCCTGGAACATCTCCTCGAAGAAGTCACCCTCAGGGAAAGCTATGGTCTCAAACCACTTGTCACCCAGTGCAATGATCCTATCAACGACTGCCTTGGCACCTGTGAAGTCTAGACCAACCTTTTCAGCATTACCGAGAATATCCTGCACATGTTGGATAATGCCAAATCCGACATCCAAGTGTCCGAAAAGGAGAGTCTCGATCCAAGAACTCAAAACCCGTGCCAGCACCTTCTTCGCAAATAGAAGAGATGACCTAGATGGGGATTCGCCCCGCTCCGTCGGTCGGCTGCTCATGTCATGCCCCACTGGAAGAGTGGCAAAAGAACTCTTTCAAATTGGAGCCACAGGGGAAGGAATTTCATCACGAGGTCTCGCCTCTGCCGTGTCAGAACTTGCTGTAGAAGTCCCTACCTCCGGATCAACCTCTGGCACCCCTTCCTCTGGTTCTGAAGAAAACAATGGGATCTCTCCTGTCACTTCACAACCTGCCAATGAAACACAAAAGGTATGAATATGATCTTGTTGAAAAAATCATTATCAGGGTTATCACTACAAAGTACCTTCTTCAACGGCTGGTGGAATACTTTCTTCCTCCATGAACTCAACGGAAGCATCATCAACATTTGCATCCATTGATGGTTCAAAGTCATCGGAATCCTATGGGAAGTCAACTGACAAGAAAAATGTTAGAAAACCAAGTCACAAACACAAAAAAAAAAGAAAACCAAAAGAAGTCATACAAGTTGGAGATTCTAGAGTCACTCCAGAGTCCCTCGGTTCTTCTTCAGATGCCACAACCGGATCCGTCACCACCTCATCGGTCAGAACCTCAGGCATCCCCAAGCCATCATCCTCTACTAAAAAAAAAGAGGGAAGAAAGCAAATCAGAACATGAAAAGTTCTATAAAAGAAACGAAAAGAGAAAGAGGAAGAATCATACATTCAATGACGTTTTCTTTTTCTCGACTCCTCTTTACCCGAGGCTCGTCAGCATCCACTGGCACCTCCTCATTGATGGTAAGAGGGACTCCCAAATCAAGAGAGTCTTCATCCTGTCCCTCGCGACGCTGACCCCTCTTCCTCTTGCTTCTGCGGGCACGTTCTCTAGAAGAACATGCCCCACTGTCAGGGTCAAGTTTCCCACTTGACTCCTCATTGGATGGTCTGCTCTTGCCAGTAGACTCCACGGAAGCTCGCCTCTGTGCCGCTTGCATCCAAGCGTGAAGCTCAGCTTCCTCCTGTTCTAACTGCTTTAAGGCCTCATCAGGTACTTCCCGAACAGCTTCAGAACCATGACGCCCCAGTCACTGAGAAAGCCTATCATATGCTTCTCTCCAGAAAGGAAGGCCAAAACTTCCTCTCGCCGGATGCCATCCGACTTCTCAATGCCTTTTTCGGAAGACAGCTTTACATCAAGCTCCTTCTTGGAAAGTCCCCGGTATGCCAAAAAGCTATCCGCAAACCACTTCGTGAAGCCAACAGTCCGGAAAGTCGACAACTCAGGATAAGAAATCATGGCAGTAGTATCTTCAGCACTATAAAAAGCCCATGCATTTCTGTCATCCTGCAAACCTCCAAAGCGCCTCACCATACTCGAAGGCGCTCCAACAACGCCTTGATAAAAGCCCAACTACAACGCAAAGTGAGAAGGCACATATGGCTGGATATCAACGAAAAGATGTCTACGGTACACCATCGTGCCGACACGCATATGCTGAAAAGCCACTCCTTCTCTGCATTTGTCAAGGAGTAATGCCTTCCCGACCCTGCCCTGGTGGAGTCACGGGAGGCACCAAAATCAAAAGCCTTCTTCCGCAACTCCAGAGAAAGCTTCATTGAAGATTGCCCCATCTCGACGTCCCTGAACCGTCGGATCCTCATGCGGGCAAACAAAAGAGATTCGAATACGGCTTTGCCCTTAGCCAATCGAATCATGAGAGGATCATCATCCTGCGCAGCACCCAGCCGGTGAAAGCCAGGACAGTGGTATACATACCACGAATAAAAGATATGGGCTGAAAATACCCTGTTCATGGGGAGCCCAAGCCGAACTAAGAAAGCAGCAACCTGCAGTTTGGTATACAGGTAGGAGTAAAGAGCTAGCACCAAAGGAAGCAACTCTCCCAACGCCATCTGACAAGATGGAAAAATACAATGCGGCCTGATGTGCGTTCCATCTCCTCTAGCAAAGACAGCCTCACCTAGCCAATAAGTGAGGTAAACAGCAAGATCTCTTCGCAGTCCAATGTCAGAACAAATGGCGTCTGTACTTGCGAAGAAACCCCTCAACTCTTATCTCATGACCGAAATCTTCTTCAAACCCGGATCCCGAGCCCTGGCTTCCCGGGTCATGCTATTAGAAGACTCCCTGCTGTCAAAGAAGTTGGGGAACGAAGAGCCAAAACTCTTCCAACTGCTAGACCTGACTTTCGAGCCCTGCTTCTCAATCAAAGAATCATAGAAGGCAATGAGCTGAAAGTACAGAAGCCTGAACTCCTCAGACTGCTACTCAAGGACGCTGTCAATGGGCATGAACTCCCCATAGAGTTTACCAAGGATAAGCAATCCAGTGATGGTGCTCAGCTCCTTCAAAGAGAAACCAATCTCACCATTCGTGACAACGAAGGTGTTGGTTTGTGGAAGGAATGATTCCAGTATAGATGAAGGCCTCGTCGGAAAAGATCACGGTCTCCCTAAAGGCGTGGACCGCATAAAAAATCCCGGCTTCCTTCAAAACGGCGCCACCCATCAGCAAGACGCGATCATTCAACGACTTTCAATCGGAGTCAGCACTGAAATGGCCACGAAGTCGAAAAGGCTTCACCCAATTGTTGTCGTCGCCGCTGAAAATACCAAGGCCCACTAGTCTCAAATCGACCAACGGATAATCAGAGCCCTGGAGCCATTGGCCGGCATCAACATCTCCAAAAGGGCAGGCGACTTCTCCGTATACCCGGAAAGACCGCCAACAAAAACCCCGATCTTGATCATGTTGGTGCTTTTCACCCAGTTTGGAGGATCTTCTCTCTCAGAGCACCTGGGAGAAAAGCTCATGATCGAGATAGTACGATCAAAAGTCGATCAGGTAACAACAATTCTCTCCTCACCATCAGCTGTGTAAGAGAACTGAAAACATCTTCACTGGTATGTCATGTCGTTAGGGATTGCATCACCAAAGAAAAAGGTAGGCTTGGGCAACACCCTCTGATTGTTCATAACCCAATGACGGTTGCTTACCATGATCTGATAGAACTCCTCACTCTTGAGAACGATCAGTCGCTGCCTCATTTCATCTCTGTTGAGGGAGTCACACTCTTCCAAGTTTCTCTCAACATACTGGACCTTCTCTCAGGCTTGCTGAACGGCCGCATTGGAAGATCTAGTGGATCGATGAGGTACGCTTGTAGCATGCTCTTTACCCTTGTTTGTTCTGGAGGAACCGCCTGCAAAGGTTGGAAAATAAAAAAATCATCATCAAAATGACAGAATTTCGCTAAAAAAAATCTAGAGAAATTTTGGAATGATTTCGGGGCAATTCCGAAGAAAAGGGAAATACCCTGAAAGAAATAGAAAGCTTGAAGATGGGCTCAACATCACTGCGAGCTCCAAAACTCCAAACTTTCAAAATCTCAAAAATCTCCGCAAATCAGGAATGGCTCAACATCGCTACGAGCACCAAATTCCAAAAAATTGCAAAGATTTTTAGGCTTGCTATCATATCATGCTCCCAATACAAAATATCATGCAAAAAAAGAAAAAAGAAGTGCATGAACATCTAGATTTCCATAAAAACGCATTATCATGGTGAGCAAACAAAAAAAAATGAAACTTTCTCAAAAAAAAAGGGAAAGATAAAAGAAAAAGAAGAAAAGAAACTTTCTCAAAAAAAAAAAGAGAAAGAAAACGAAGAAAAAGGACAAAAAAAAACGGGCTGGCCCATAGGCCGCGTGGCTGTATGACCAGATCCGTACGGATCTGTCCGTATAGTCCACACAAAAAAAAAAGAAAAAAAAACGTGCAAAAAAAAAAGCACGAGAGAAAAAAAAAAGAAGAAAAACACGTTAAAAAAAGGGGAAGAAACACGTGCAAAAAAAAAAAAAAGGAAAGGAGAAAAAAAAACCATCCTATTTCTACAATGGAGTTTTCTTGGAAAAGAAGACTTACCTGAAGCCATTGATGGAGAATAAGAAGAAAAGCTTGAAGATTCTTGAAGAACTCTTAGACTTGAAGCCCTCTTGAGATTTGTGAACCAAAAGATATAACTATAAAAGTTTATGAGAACAAAATCAATTGACTACAAATATTTTTGCATTAAAACAAATGTAACTATATAAGCTCAAAATGCAAAAGTTCATAGACCAACAATATGAAATAATTGAAAAGAAATAGGTTGGTCTAAAAGGGTTCAAGATCTTAGGTCTTTCTAACAATCTTCCTTCGAAAAACATCCTAAGATCTTGGATGGTTTGTCCTTGAGGTCCCTCCGATACATGAGGTCCCTCTAAGGAATTGGCACTAGCAATGAAACAAGATCAACTCCGGGTTGTTAAGCCTTTATGGAGTAACCGCTCTGATACCAAATGAAAGTGCAGCTAGGTCCAATGAAAGTGTCCTAGAGGGGGGGGTGAATAGGACTAATGGAATCTTTTCCCAATTAAAACATCTTAGTCCAATTTTAATCCCAACTAGGAACAAGAACATAATGAACACAAATAAGAATACAACTTATGCGGAATATGTGTTCAATGTATGAGTGCTTAAACAATCAAAGATAAGACAATTAGTTTCATATTAGTAAGCACAAGTGTGAGTACAACACTCTTCACAAATTCACTTACGATTTATATCAATGTGCTCAAATGAATATTTGTTAAAGAGTGTGTGCTAAACAAGATTTGATTTACCAATATGACCAATGTTGTTTTTGTTGGAAATAGGGTGAGCCTCTAGGATAGGTTTCAAAACTTTTGACCCACTTGATGCAGGGATCAACTATCCAGAAGGCTATTAAAACCCAATCCAAGATCCATGTCCTCAATCTCTGCCATCATGATCAGTAAATACAATCTATCTAGAAGATAGAACCAGCAACATATAATCTACAAATAAATCTACAACATGCAAGGAAGTAGATTATACCTTTAGAGCTCGGTTGTGCTCTAATGGAGAAGTTGCGTCTTTCTTTGATGATGAAACGCTTTCACTAATCAAATAGGAATCTCCAAGACCTCTTGATCTTCCACGCTATGACCCGTATCAGATTCGCCTTTTTCTCAAGAAGATGGTGGGATCTCCAAGAGAAAACTACTAGGAACTCTAGGGAGGAACTAGAAAGAGAACTAGAAGAGGGAGAGGAGAAAGAACTCGTGCAGCACTTGCACTAGGGAGGCTTGGGCGTGAATCCCAATGTATGGAGCAAGCATAGGACGTCCAGCCCCCTTCTCCTCTATTTATAGCTTTTCCAAGTTGCCTCCTCTTTACTAATTACAATAGAAGTCTTACTTCCATTAATTAGTAACTTACTATATCATAATTAGAAGTCTCACTTCAAATATGATCAGTATCTTTCCAATTCTTTTCTAATTAAAATAGAAGTCTCACTCCTACTAAAATTAGTAAGTCTACTATTATCACTATTAGAAGTCTTACTTCCAATAGAAATAGTAACTTTCCTTTTAGAGTTCTACTAGAATTAGATACTTTCTAATAATTGGGCTAGCATGGGGACCACTAGGGATTCCTTAGAAAGCTGGCTCCAACTGGGACACGCGACCCCACATCTCATGTGTACGTAATTCGGGCCCACAGTTAATTGCAAATAACTCCACTATATAAATGCAATTGAACTCCAGTCTTAGGAATATTACATAGAAGACCCTAAACTTTCACATTACCACAAGTAGACCCCTCTATCAATATCCATGGATCAATTGGACCTGTCTTCCAAACTAGATCCATATCTTATTATCCTTGAGCCCCAATTAATTATAATGATCATAGGTACCTTTCCAATTAACTCTTAATCGGAATGGGTGCGCACTTACCAATGATAAATCCATTAATTGGCACAAGGGGATATTAGAGATAGATTCCATCTTGACCATTGAATGTTCCCACGGCTCTACTACCACGTACCCAAATCACCGAGGTGTTGACCTACAGTTGGCCTCACTCATTGGTGACTCAAAGCAAATGAATAGATAGAAACTTGAGTTCATTAATGTCTCAGGATTGAGAGCCTATTGCTAGGGAATTATGAGAGCAGACCTTAAAGTAAAGACAGTATTTATAAGGTGCTTCTTATGGTCCTTCAATACATCCAATGTACCAGCACTATGATCCAGAATCTTCCATTCTGATGATCGAGACAAATCACACTATCTCATAGTGATCAAAGTGCTGCAACCTTGTCAGTATGAGATGTCCAGTCTCATTACTGGTTGTGAAGATATTTTAAGTATAAGATTTGTCACACATGTCTCCTGTATGTGGATCTCATCCATACACATGTGTTACATCTAATATACTTGTGGATCCCGGTTCATCTCATGAACCATCATGTCATTCGTATTGGTTATGTGCAAGTATATAATAAATTACCATTCATCTCATGAAAGGAAAGCATGAATAAATAAAGAATTTAATCAATTTATCATATCATCTACTGGATTGAGTCCATAAAACTAACAATCTCCCACTTGGGCTCAATGCCAGTTAGAGTTGCATCTCATGCACTTCCCATCTACTTATAGCTCAAAGACTTTGGTAGTCAAAGGCTTAGTAAATGGATCTACTAGATTGTCTACAGAGGCTATCTTGGTGATCGTACATCACCTCTCTGCACAATCTATCTGACCATGTATAACTTCCTCTGTACATGCTTTTTGGCTCTTGGGTTATTTGGACTTAGTGACTGCCCTGCTGTCATCACAGTAAACTGTGATCGGCTGTCCTGCCAAAAATACCACTTCAAATTCCATAAGGAATCTTTTGAGTCAATCTGCTGCCTTAGCTACTTCTCAAGCTGCTACAACATAAGCACATTCCCAGAAGTTGATTTCCTAGAATCCTGATCTGACTAGAAGTCAGTATCTATGTAACCGACTAGAATCAACTCATCACTGCTGTAACTCAACATGTGATCTCTAGTTCTTCTCAAGTATTCGAGAACACATCTTACATCAGTCAATGATAAAGACATGTGCTAGACTGATATTTGCTGACTAGGCCTATTGCGTGACAGATATCCGGTCTAGTACAAAGCATAGCTTACCGTACCAGAACCTTATCTATGTACACATCATTGGGATAAGCCTTATCATCCTATTTTTCCGGTCTCAATGGAAGTTGATTCCTAGGATGTACCTGGCTTTTCAAAAGTCCTTTATTATCAAAAGTCTTAGCCAACCAAAACTTTTACTGTTGACGATATCCCTATATCACTCCATAGGAGAAGGATGTCGTCGACATATAATATCAGAAAAAACTACCCTGCCTTCTTTGACTTTTCATGTACACACATGACTTATCCGGATACTGAAAAAAAAATCAAGTGTCTTGATTTCCTTGACAATACGGATGTTCCTGTTTCGGGATACCTGCTTTAATCCATAAATGGACTTATGCAGCTTGCAAACTCTTTGCACTTGGTTATTAGCTATAGAACCATCTGGCTGCATCATATAGATGTTTTCCTCAAGATTGCCGTCGTGAGACGTTGTCTTGACATCCATTTGCCAAATCTCGTCACCGAGATGAACCATAATGGATAAGAGTACCCAGATGGAACTCTTCCATCTGGCTTTCTTTTTCTTTTTTGTAGACTCACTTGCACCAAATAGGTTTGCTATTGGCAGGCAAGTCCACAAGTATCCAGACCTGATTAGAGTACAAAGACTCTACCTCAGCTTTCATAGCATCTAACCAACGTCCCGAAAACTATGTCATTAACTACTTTATCATAGTTCCAGGGATCTTGTTCCGGTTACACCGGGATTTTGCCTTGTAAGACTTTCCCAAAACCGAGAACTTGTCAAGGGTCCTGACAATACTCCCACTACGACAAGGCACTGGTGTAACTACTGGGTCTGGTATGGGCGGATTTTCTTAAAGTTTGGTTATTCTTGGATTTGGAATTGATTTCTCTTGAATTTCTTCCAAGATAACCATTTCTAAAGATTTACAGTTAATCTTATAATCTCCCTCCAGAAAACCGCATTGGTGCTGCAAAGCACTTTTTGCTTTTGGGATTATAGAGCAACCAACCTTTAGTTCCTTTTGGGATAGAATATAAATATATATACTTCCGACTTCGATTCCAACTAATCCGTCTTATTCTTCAGAACGTGTGCTGGACAACCCTGAAAAACGTTGTAGACTAGGCTTTCGCCTTGTCCATAACTCCCTGGGAGTCTCAAGTATAGACTTAGATGGAATGAGGTTTAGTATATATATTTCAGTTTCCATATCTCAAAATATAGGTAATCCGTAGAAACTCAATCATAGACTTGATCATATCTAAAAGAGTCTTGTTCCTTCTTTCTACTACTCCGTTCTGTTGAGGCAAACCAGGAGCAGACTACTGGGATCAAATCCCATTTTCTGATAAGTATCCCATAAAATTAGTGGAGAGATATTTGCCTTATCCATCTTATCGAAGAGTATTTATACTTTTACCTAATTGCTTTTTCGCTTCCGCTCGAAAACTCTTTGAACTATTCAAAAAATCTCGAACTTGCGGTGCATAAGGTATATGTATTCATATCTCGAGTAATCATCGGTGAAAGTGATGAAATACTCGTATCAATCTCTCGCTCTAATATTATGGGTCCATACACATCAGTAGACACTAACTCTAATAAATCTTTGGCCCTTCTGCCCTTAGATGACTAAGGGTTTAGTGGTCGTTTTTCCTTCCAGACAGGATTTGCAGACAGGCATTGATTCTACCACCAATGAAGGCAAGATACCATCTTTCACTAGCCTGTCAATCCTGTTTAGGTTTATATGACCTAACCTCTTGGGTGTCAAAGTTTGTTGGATTAGATGAAGGTGACTACCTCTTTAATGATGGTCTATTATTAACATCAGTGTCATGCATATCATACATTGTGAGAGTTAATAAATAAAAGCCATTGATTACCTTGTCAGAATATATAAGAGTACCGCTCCTCTTTAAGACGATTTAATTACCAAAAGTAACTGAATAACTCTTATTCATCATACTAGAAATTAAAATTCCGTCTTAAAACGGTACATATAATGTATCTGACAAAATCAACTTAATATCTGAAAATAACTAAGTTACTACTCCTACTGACACTGCTTCTGCCTTGGCTTCTGATCCCAGGTTAATACTGATTTCCCGTCATTAATCCTCCTGGTTACCTGTAACTCCTACAACATATTACTGATGTAATTAGTTGCACCAAAGTCTACAAACCAAGATTCTAAAGTACTAGTTGAAAAACTATCTTCAGAAACAAATGACTCAATCATACCTGAGGTCTTTTCCTTTGACAGAAATCGTGGACAATTCCTCCTCCAATGTTTGGCCACACCACTAGTGGAACCATACTCCACCTTAGGACCTTTGATGACTGATTTCTTCTTGCTATCCCAGTCTTTGCCTTTCGGTTTAGACTTAGCAAATGACTTTTCTGTCATGAGGGCAGTTGGTCTTTTCTTCATGATTTCCTCAAACACTACCAGCTGGCGAGACAGCTCAGCTATGGTCATTTCCAATTTATTATAGTTGATCTCGAAATGTTTGAATGAGTCTGGTAGTGATTGAATGATCATGTCGATCTGCGTTTCTGTATCAAACGTAGTCCCCAGTACATCTAACTCATTCAATGCCAACTTCATTTGTAACAAATGTTTTTGTACTGGGGTTCCCTCAGCCATCTTTGTCTCCATCAGCACTTTTATAGCAGCCTGCCTAGCAGGCCTGACGTGGTCTGCAAACATCTCCTTTAAGTTCGATATAATATCGTATGCTGACTTATAGGATTGATGTTGTTCTTGCAAAACAGTAGACATGGATGCCTGAATAAAACATCTGGCCTTCTCATTGTCTTTGGTACACTTGGTGTAAAAGTTTTTCACAATCTGTGGTGCATCAGGCTCAGGCTCAAGAAGGGAGGGTATTAGAAGGACATATTTGCAACTTGAAGATGTCAAGATAATATCCAGGTTCCTTTTCCAGTCTACATAGTTGGATCCCATCAACTTGTTCTGGTTGAGGATGGTCGCAAGTGGATTGAAAGTATTCGAATTCATGCTGTATAAATTAAAGCACATAACCATACATTCAATGAAAGAATATAAATGACATTAGGGTTTAGTATTCTACCAAATTCATGTGGGAATCCTCATAACCACTGAATTTAGAATACATCGAAATCCCAATCCCCTAGGACATGCCTCCTTGGGGAGTGCAAATGCCCCATAGATTGGTGCGGATCAAAGTCATCAAAATTAAGATTAAGACTAACTATCCTTGATCCCCAATCATTCATTATCATCTAAGTATCTCATACCAAATAATGTATGACTCCCGATTAGCTTTAGTTTCTAAAATACATGAGGCAAATCCTTGGGGATACTACATCATTATTTTAGTTGAGTGTGACCCACCAACTAATATTGCATGACAGCCGCGATGAGCAGCTCCTCCTTGGGGAGTGAACCCCCACCACGTCTCATCAATACTATCCATAGGAGATCCATATCTAGTAACCAGATAAATAAAAGCCCTCCGTGGGGAACGGCCACTCTCTTGGTGGCGCGAGGCTAATACTTTCCTTACAATGGACTTATGGTGGAAAACCATGGGGATTTCTCAATTTGAATGCCCCGCTCCCACTTAATATTTTGAATTGAGGATTTCCTTTGTAAGGTATTAGGGCCCACATATATAAATATATGAATCATCAAATCATCTCATGATATGATCTAAGATTGGTTCCAAGTCAAGTTATTCTAAGGAAAGTCCAGTTTCTTAAATTAGTGTTACCAATGTGTCCATCTCATGGGACATCAACACTAATTAGAACTCTTTCCAAAAATTAATTTGATTTGACCAATATTAGTAACTTGCTATGTTTGGATCAGATTTGGAAACATTCTAAATAAAGCATTCAACTATAAATAGAAAACGCTAAAATTAGAAACTAGTCCTCTCCTGCACATGGCCCAAGCGGAATAGACTTCTAGACTTTCCAAAAATTTGGAATTCCTCAAACTCTTTGGGAAACTCCAAAACGCCTTTGGTAATCTTCAAACTCTTTGATTAGGAGTCCAGCTTCACTTTCCTTCTTCGTCTCAGACATCGCCAGAATTTACAAATTTAGAAATTACATAAATTCCTATGTCTCTACGATGAGACTTACATGATAATCTATTAATGGAAATAAAAGGCTCATAGGGAATTTCACCATGCCTTGCCCTAAACCGGGAAAACAAGGAAACCATGATACACTTTACAACTTGCCAAAAATAAACATTCAACCATAAAAGAAAGTAAAAAGACTTGTGGGCCATATGGAGAGAACATGATAACCTGCATGTTAGTATCTCATACTAGCAAAGCAACTCACAAAATCGGGTTACCAAACAATAATGGAAAGACAGGATGCCAAATATTGCACTACTATGATTCATGCCCCTACGCAGAGGGGGTCCGGGGGTGTCCCCCGGCGGGGGTCGAGCTGCCCGGTCAGCTCGCGGGGGCCCAGGGGGCAGCGCCCCCGAAACAAAAATAAAAACTGCGATTTGCTATGTCAGTCTGTTCGGTCGACCTACTTGAGGGTTCGGTCGACCGGCCTCAGTGTCTTCGGTCGACCTACCAGAGGGCTCGGTCGACCTGCCTGACGGAAATCTGCAAGTTGGGTTTTTCTATTTCGTGACCAACCATCTCCAGAACTCTTTTGAAGACTTCCAATGGCTTCCTACCATCATTCCATCATTGTTAAACCCTTTTGTGACTATCCAAACATGGATTTACTAATTATCCAAGAAAAACCATCAAAACTGATCCGTACATAGCCTTTGGTCTATCCTCTTCGCATCTCATGGAAAGATTAGATCAAGCTTACTGATCTAACATGATTAGAGACGAGGTAAGGCTCTGATACCAATTGTTGGAAATAGGGTGAGCCTCTAGGATAGGTTTCAAAACTTCTGACCCACTTGATGCAGGGATCAACTATCCAGAAGGCTATTAAAACCCAATCCAAGATCCATGTCCTCAATCTCTGCCATCATGATCAGTAAATACAATCTATCTAGACGATAGAACCAGCAACATATAATCTGCAAATAAATCTACAACATGCAAGGAAGTAGATTATACCTTTGGAGCTCGGTTGTGCTCTAATGGAGAAGTTACGTCTTTCTTTGATGATGAAACGCTTTCACTAATCAAATAGGAATCTCCAAGACCTCTTGATCTTCCACGCTATGACCCGTATCAGATTCTTCTTTTTCTCAAGAAGATGGTGGGATCTCCAAGAGAAAACTACTAGGAACTCTAGGGAGGAACTAGAAAGAGAACTAGAAGAGGGAGAGGAGAAAGAACTCGTGCAGCACTTGCACTAGGGAGGCTTGGGCGTGAATCCCAATGTATGGAGCAAGCATAGGACGTCCAGCCCCCTTCTCCTCTATTTATAGCTTTTCCAAGTTGCCTCCTCTTTACTAATTACAATAGAAGTCTTACTTCTATTAATTAGTAACTTACTATATCATAATTAGAAGTCTCACTTCAAATATGATCAGTATCTTTCCAATTCTTTTCTAATTAAAATAGAAGTCTCACTTCTACTAAAATTAGTAAGTCTACTATTATCACTATTAGAAGTCTTACTTCAAATAGAAATAGTAACTTTCCTTTTAGAGTTCTACTAGAATTAGATACTTTCTAATAATTGGGCTAGCGTGGGGACCACTAGGGATTCCTTAGAAAGCTGGCTCCAACTGGGACACGCGACCCCACATCTCATGTGTACGTAATTCGGGCCCACAGTTAATTGCAAATAACTCCAGTATATAAATGCAATTGAACTCCAGTCTTAGGAATATTACATAGAAGACCCTAAACTTCCATATTACCACAAGTAGACCCCTCTATCAATATCCATGGATCAATTGGACCTGTCTTCCAAACTAGATCCATATCTTATTATCCTTGAGCCCCAATTAATTATAATGATCATAGGTACCTTTCCAATTAACTCTTAATCGGAATGGGTGCGCACTTACTAATGATAAACCCATTAATTGGCACAAGGGGATATTAGAGATAGATTCCATCTTGACCATTGAATGTTCCCACGGCTCTACTACCACGTACCCAAATCACCGAGGTGTTGACCTACAGTTGGCCTCACTCATTGGTGACTCAAAGCAAATGAATAGAGAGAAACTTGAGTTCATTAATGTCTCAGGATTGAGAGCTTATTGCTAGGGAATTATGAGAGCAGACCTTAAAGTAAAGACAGTATTTATAAGGTGCTTCTCATGGTCCTTCAATACATCCAATGTACCAGCACTATGATCCAGAATCTTCCATTCTGATGATCGAGACAAATCACACTATCTCATAGTGATCAAAGTGCTGCAACCTTGTCAGTATGAGATGTCCAGTCTCATCACTGGTTGTGAAGATATTTTAAGTATAAGATTTGTCACACATGTCTCCTGTATGTGGATCTCATCCATACACATGTGTTACATCTAATATACTTGTGGATCCCGGTTCATCTCATGAACCATCATGTCATTCGTATTGGTTATGTGCAAGTATATAATAAATTACCATTCATCTCATGAAAGGAAAGCATGAATAAATAAAGAATTTAATCAATTTATTATATCATCTACTGGATTGAGTCCATAAAACTAACAGTTTTCGCACAAGTGGATGTGTGTCAATTAAACTAAATATCATTCATATCATTCTCAACAACATATAGATATATAAATCAAGCACATGAGATAGAGATAGAGAAATTGACAAAAGGGATTTATAGTGGTTCAGTCACACAGACCTACATCCACTCTCAAGGGTCACACAGTCCTCTGGTTCCACTATGAAGAATCAAACTACACAAGTACTGATTCTACATAAATTTTGTTCACGAGGTTCGACCACACAGATCTACGCCCCATTTTTGTTTACGAGGTTTGATCACAAAGATCTACTCCCCACACAACTTTTAGAGTGGTTGAATCACACAAAAACAATCCACTATCACAAAGATATAATTTGAATGGAGGCCAAAGAACACTTGCCTCTTTTTGACAAAGTCTGGAGGTTGCCACTTTCCTCTTTGACGAAGTCCGGAGGATGCTCTTCGAAACTTGTCACCGCAGCTCCAAGCTTTGATGCCTCTTACAATGCTTCCTTGATGTTGATGATGATGCTCCAATGTTGTGCTCAGTCAAGGGAAGAGGCCTTTGGTCTAGGGATTTGGATAATAAACTATGATAGCTCAAGTTCTTTCCTAGGCAATATTGTCTCCACACATCACACTTTCCTTAAGCTAATGAAGCTCTTAGATTTGACAAACCAAGCTCATAGTGTGTGTGGAATGATCTATGAGAGCTCTAATATGATACACAATGGTTAGGACATAAGCTCTCATGATCTTGGAGGCTTTGGGAATGATTTTCCAAGCCTTAGGGATGATTTGGGGCATTTTTCTATTTATAGAAAGCTTTCCCAACGGTCATAAAATGACTAGTGAACAGTGAATAGTGAATAGTGTTACTGAATAGTGTTACTGTTTCAAACGGCTAGTGAACAGTGAACAATGAACAGTGAATAGTGTTACTGTTCAAACGGCTAGTGAACAGTGAATAGTGTTACTGTTCAAACGGCTAGTGAACAGTGAATAGTGATGAACTGTTCAAACGGCTAGTCGCGAGGTAACCAAAAAACCATTTTAAGAGAGTTTTTGCTCTCTGGAAAAGTAACCGCGAGGTGACCAAAAACCATGGCGGGTAGCCGACTTCTGAGGCCTGTTTTGAGTCTTGAAAAAGCTGAAAAACAATCTCTAAAACCCTATTAAATAAGCCATTAAACTAAGGGTTTTTAGGGCCATGTCTTGGTTGGTTTGGAGTCCCATTTACCTGAATAGGTTGGCACACATATGGACGTCTTCCTTTATGAATCTGGGCCTTCCAAGACTTGACCTTCCTTGAGAAATTCTGAGAGGCAAGGTCTTGGATTCTTCGACACGGAATTGACAATACAAAAACAAGTGCTCATAGGAATGTGGCACTAACAGAAAATAGAAAGATTCTTTCCCAAAAGAAAGATATCTTGAGGGATCCTCTCCCAAAAGAAAGTAATTAGAGAGATTTTCTTCCAAAAGAGAGGAGATTTGAGATATTCTCTCCCAAAGAAAGATACTTTGAGATATTCTCTCCCAAAATAAAGGGAACATGAGAGATTCTCTTCAAGTAAAGATATTTTTAAATATTCTCTATCCAAAGGAGATATTTTTAGATATTCTTTACAAAAATGACACCATATGAGATCTAAGCCATTTCAAAAGCTTAGGGTCCCATGGGTTAGCCCATATGAGCTAGGTTTGACCACTTAGGCACTAAAAGAGGCTTTTAGTCAAAGAAAGATCCCTCATACCAAGAGCATACAAAAATGGTCTTATGCCTCTTTTGAGTTGATTGGACCATACGGAAAAAGAATTCCAAGCCCCATGAGCTTCAAAAAATCAAACCATTCAGCCTCATATACCAAATTGAGCAAAAATCTTGAAATTGACATTCCACAAAAATCCAAACCACCCCAATGGACCCAAATAGTCCCAAAGAGTGACCAAAAATCAAATCTTGGTCCCCTAACATGCCACATACAGCTTGTTAGGTCACAAGACCAAAACCATAAATCAAAAACTGATCCCCTAACTTGCCACATACAGCTTGTTAGGTCGCAAGGTCAAAACCAAAATCGACCCCTCAACTTGCCACATACAGCTTGTTAGGTCACAAGGTCAAAACCAAAACCGACCCCCCAACTTGCCACATACAGCTTGTTAGGTCACAAGGTCAAAACCAAACCCGACCCTCTAACCTGCCACATACAGCTTGTTAGGTCACAAGGTCAAAAATAAAAATCCAAATCCGTATCCCTAATGTCATCTTTAAAACTTTGCCTCGAGATGGTATGTGATTCCTTTCACTACTATAAAATTTCCCTGGAAGCTCAGAAGGCCACTCTACTAAAAGAAAGACTGCTCAAAGACTCTAGGTCAAGTCAGAGACTCTCCTTCAAGGCTCTCTTCGAGGCACATCGACTACAAAAGTTAAGCAACTCATCGTTGTACCTCGAGGGGGGAACTTGTTGACACCAAAAATGTCACTTTGCCTCTTCAAACTCAAGAAAACTATGTGAAGCAGCAGCCTACCATAAATAGGCAATGCTACTTCCAAAAAATCAAATATCATCAGAATCAAACAAAAACTACAAGATCCTTCACGACAGCCAAGAGAAGAGTATACATGAAGTTTCGGGCTACTTCAACATTATTTGGCCTAACTTCACTTATCTAACAATTGAACTGGAGCTCCCGACGGCGATAGTATCGAAAACATCAAATCTTCGATTAGAGCCTATGGGTGGTCTCAAAATACCTCCAAAAGGCTTCACGTCAAGTTCCGAGTCAAACCGGCAACGTTTGACCCTACATTAACCCTCGAACAGCAGAATAAGCCTCTTGGCGGTGAGAACCACCGAGGCCATAACTCATCAAACAGAGCACATGACTGACTTCAAAATTCTTACAAAGGGTCACACGTCAAGTTTCAGGTCATTTCGACAATATTTGACCAGACTTTGACTTTCGGAAACCAAATCAGGCCTCTCGGCGGCAAATCTCCCCGGGACCATAGTTTCCAAAACAGAGCAATGGATTATCTCAGAGCCAATGGATCATCTCAAAATGACTCCAATAGGCTCCCTGTAAAATTTCAAATCAATCGAACATCGGTTGACCACACATCAAAGAGAGACATCTTCCTCGCGACAGAATTAAGTCTACTGGCGACAGGACCCCACACGGCTTCAAAACTCAAACAAAAGCCTATGGTTGGTCTTATTTATTGGTCAGGAGCCTTCACCTCAAATTTCAAGTCATTCCGACATTGTTTGACCCAGTTTTGGCTTCTGACGAAAAATCGGCAACTCTAGGCGACAAAGTCTTCGGCTTTCCCGGAACATTGGAAACTTTCCACTCCAAATTTCAAGGATTCTCGTCAAGTTTTCTATAGGGAAATCAGGCCAATAAATGTGCAAAAATGTCAGAAAAAATACCAAAGAAGAAAGAAGCAGAAAAAAACTGCGAAACGGCGACCGAAGGGAAAAAATCCCCCAGGGTCGCTTGCGACCCTGGAAATCCAGGTCGTCGGATTTCCACCGAATGGCCATTTTCCGATCCCTTTTCGCATTTCGAGACTTCCGGCTCCTGTCGTTTTCCAAAATTCTGACTTTTGAGGCACTAAATTCGTCGATCTTCGTCAACATCACGGGTCTATCTTCGAGGGTATCAAATCAACATTGATCGCCATCCGATCGACCAGAAAAGTGTGCTTTCTACCCGATCGATCGAGAAATCGACAGGACAGATGGTACCGACCCGCTGTTAGCAATCAATGTCTGAAATTACATAGTCATCCGATGTCGATCAGCATGAAGAACCATCAATGATCATCGCCAAAAGAATTCCAAAAGACGCGGCGCGGCCAGCGATCCTTCAACTGCTCGGTGATCACTTAATGCAATTAATTGACTAGCTTTATTACAGTCATTAATTCGTTATTTGGAAAGCCCTAATCAGAATCAAGCATTTGGGAGTTACAAATCAAAGATTCCTGGCACTTAAGGCCATGAAACTCCTCCCATCATGGTGATTAAAGGCAATTAAAAGCCTTAATTCTCCTTCCGCCAATCAGAAGCCAAGAAAAAGGAGTTACAAAATAAAGAAATAAATCTTGTAACCCCTCCCATTATGTGGCCTTAAAGCCCATAAACCCTCCTAAATGGCTACCAAAGGCTTATAAATAGGAGAGCATTCCAAAGAAATCCAAATAAAAAAGGAGCCAGAAAAATCCAAGTATAGATCAGAAAATATCAGGAAAAAACCAGAGATCAGATCAGAGAAAAGAGAAAAAACTCTGCTGAAGTTCTACACCAGACCACCATTGTAAGTTAACAAAAGTCCCGTGGGGGCACTCCCCCCAAGGTCCTTTGCCTTCTCCTTCTACTTCCAATGGTTTAGATGTAGCTTTTTGGCCCGTTCACTTAGCTTTTTATTGGACGTAGGACCTCCTCTTGATCTTTGTCCTCTAAAAATCTGAGGTTATAGCCAAGCCAAGCAAATCATGAGCATCCTCTGTTCTTATCTGCATGAATGATGGCGAAGTCCACATATGGCTTGCGACCGTCAATCTGAACGAGTCCCCCACAATCTCCTGAGAAGTTAGGTCCTCCTTTTCTTGCTTTTCATTGTAGTTTGTATTTTTCTAAAGAGACAAGAACAATCACAACTCTTGTCTTTCATTATTGATAAGAATTGTAAATCGGCTATAAATGCCAAACATCGCCTTTCACGGCAAAAATGGCTATAAACGCCAAAAATCGCCTTTCACGGCAAATCAAATGAAATCGCGTCTTACGGCATTTCAAAAACATGTCTTTTTTTCTTAAATATATGTGCAATGAAAACTCGAAAGAAGTTGATTTTCTTTTTACTTGCGAAGGTCGATCCCCGAATCACCACTTGCAATTCCAAGTAAAATAAAAAATCTGGCACACCCACCGAAAAAGAAAAATGTTGATGCTCGCTTCCGCCCTTCGAGCGCGAAGGGGTTGGACCACATGGAGGGGTTGGACCACAGTTGGAATCACATGGAGGTATGTATTATACTCGTTTTGTCTTGTTTGCATTAGGGTTTAAACATAGCTTTCGATGCTTTTCATTGGATCGAGAATGCAAGTTCCTTTTTTTCTCATTATTCTTAAACATGAAACCCAATCCCTAGATTAAACAAACTCGGAGTTATTTTGTCTGATTAGGTTTATTGAAGAAAAAATGGGTTGTCTGGCATTTGTTACCCAACTGAGAAGTGGTTTTTTTTTTCAAACCCTCTCAATGCACAGAGACGTTGACACCTGAGTTTTGTGGAAGATGGGTTTCACACCTTTATTAGCATTGCTAGATCTTGGTTTCACACCTCTACTGGCATAGAGATCATATTTTGGGTCGGTTATACATTTACATACATAGAGAGAGAGATTAAGAAGTCTATGTACAGATTGTTGATTAAAAAGGTTTAGAGAGAGATTAAATAGTCCATGTACAAATTGTTGATTAAAAAAGATTTGGATCACAAACTTTGTGCATTATATGATTGTTTGTGTTTCTCCATCACATCTTTAATACTGTTTGTGAAACCTGTATGACTGAAACAAGAAATGGATACATATATTGACTAGTACCTCATTTGCTTGTGTAGTGGCAACAGTTTGGGTACTGTGACTATTTCAAATTGGGAAAATCCAATTTGGATTTCCATAGTTTTAGGGCTTTTGGTGGGTGTTTATGCTTTAAAATTTTTGTATAGTGAGTTCCATCTTAGTTATCAATCATTTCATACCCTTGTAAGTTGGCATTAGTTAACCTACATTTGTTAATCACATGACTATTACTTCCTAGTTCCAACCAAATGCTGGTGCATTTCCTAGACAATTCAATACGATGAATAGGGAGGTGCTGATGCAATAGGGCAGTGTCACAAAGTGTTGTACCCTGCAACTAATGCTCGTGATTTAGTAATCATCTTATTGATCCCACAATCAGTAGGGAATTCCTACCAACTCTACACTATCATAGAAATTCAATTCATTGTTGGTGTTTTGTTGTCGGCATAGCCTTTTTTTCAAGTTGTTTCTTTCTAACCACCAACTCTAATTATGTTGTGGAATACTAATAATGATATTCCCTGGCTGTTAGAAGATATTCTCTAGTCTAATGATACACTTCCATGTTGTGTATGCAATTCTCAACTATGTAATGCTGCTTTTGGTTATTGTATTTCTGTAACCAGACTCATACCTTCTGTTGTTCCCCTCTATTCTTAAGCATCACTACATTATAATATTGCAAGGAATGCATAAAACTCCAACCCTTTTCCCTGTGATGTATCCCTCTAATTTTCACCAGTGGCTCAATCTAGATGCCTGGAACCATCCATCATTTCTCTTAAAATTGAGTAGAAAGTTGGGTATAGAGAATTTGGAGTGGTGGGTCAAACCATGTGGTGTGTAAGCCAATGAGGTGTGCCACAGGCAACTTTTATATTGCAGGAATATATGCCCATGTCGTTCATGTCCTCCCTTTTAGCCGCAAAAAGTGGCATTCATGTGTGTCAATCAAGAGGCACTTGCATGGCACAATGGCCACACTCTAGGTGGTGGGTGCAATGTGGCACAAAGCTAGTGGGTGGATGAAGGTTGTTGTGAGAATTTGTATGCTACCTTAAACTTTGATATTTTCGTATTCTGAGTCATTTCCTTATGCCTTCATTGACGTATAAATTTGCATGACTTAATTATTTTCTGTCATGTACTAATGCTTCACGTAGGTTGCATGGTTGAATGAAATATATAGCCATTTTGGGTGGTCGGACCCGCACTACAACAAAATACAGTTTTGCCAACGCAGTCACCGCGTCTGAAAAGGTAGGTTTCGCGTCGGCAAAAGATTTCCCAACGCATTTCAGTGCGTCGGCCGCGCGTCGGCAATTATGTGTAGCCAAATCCATAGCCGACGCTGTTTTAAATGCGTTGACAGATCCCTGTACAATTACCAACGCACTGCAGCGTCGTCCAATACATCGGCAAAAAGATGTGCGTCGGCAAAAAGTACTGTTTTCCTTATTCGAAAACCATATTTGCCAACGCAATACCAGCGTCGGCAAAATAAAAGCCGACGCTGGCAGTGCGTTGGGAATTCATAGTAATGGCCGACGCTCGCAGTGCGTTGGGAATTTTCGGTAATGGCCAACCCTACTAATGCATTGGGAGGCCGACGCACATATCACGTCGGGAAAGGTTGTAATACCTTTTCTTTTTTGCGACACACACTGGTGCGTCGGGAAATATTATTTTTTAAAAAAAATTATATTTGTATTTTTCCCTGTATATATACTACAAATAAAAATCTGAATACATGTTCAAACCAACAAACTTGATGCACAAACTAATTTAAAATAGATTCATCAATAATTCCAAAATAATATCCACAACCAAATATCCGACATCCATAAACCAAAATAAACCCACATATCTCTAAAATATACAAATATTACTACTTCATTATTTTCAAAAGATTCTAACATCCACAAATGTCTGTGACCAAAATAAACAAGGTAGATCCCTAAGAGTCGGCAGCCAGCACGATAAAATCCAAAACCAATCTGCAAAATAAAAAACGAACACCATCAGATACAAGTTTAATAAACTTCCTACACAAGAGGATTTTGAGATCTAACATCAGAACACAAGAGTTTGGAGCAAAAAATGTTGGTTCCATAACTCATACAACAAGATCAACAAGTAATCAATTCTACATCAAACTTCTTGTGAACACTACACCATAATAATCGATTAGTAACGGATCCGCAGCCGTTACAAAAATTTTTAGTAACGGTTATTTTACGTTGACACAATTGCGTTACAAATGAAAAGTAACGGAAGTTAGTAACACTTAATAACCGTTAGAAATATTACTAACGGTTATCAAATGTGACTGAAATTAATTTCAGCAACACATCTTCAATCGTTACAATTTATTACTAAGTATTTGTTGTTTTTTAAAAAAAAAACAATGGAATTTCCTGATCCATTTCTGACAGGCGACCTACAGTACTTCTAACTATATAGATACTCTCTCATCTTTCCCTAAAATATTCTTTTAATCATGAGTTACTTTACCTGATTGATGTAGTCCAATATGCGCTCCTCTGTCTGATTTTGCTAAAGCATCATGTGTGTCAATGGCCTTCAAAAGAAACAACCTGTTAGAAGTTTATGTTACCCATTACTGAAAAGGGATCTTTCCATATTTTTTTGTCATCAGGAATTGGGCTAAATAGAAAAGATGTGTGTGTGTGAGAGAGAGAGAGAGAGGGGTTTCAAAAGTTACTTGGAATTCGAGGATGCAATTCTGGTGGTGACAGCTAAAGGGTAGTACGCTTTTCAGCCATGGCCATACATGCTCCTCTTCTTTGGCATATTGGATAGAGAAAGTTAAATACTTTCACTAGTCTCACCGACCCAAAGGTAGGAACAGAATCCAAGTAAAGTCAGCACTGCAAACTACTATATTGATAAAAGAAAATTAAAGTGTATAGTGACAACACATAGGGATAGCACTATCTGTCAAGGGGACCAATATCCTGGATTTATTACCACTTGCAAAAGCAGATGACAAATCATGTTGAAGTTACTTCACTTGATGCAAACCTCAAATTATTACAATTTGCAACAGAGCTGCTTTAGTTTCCAGCAAAATGGCCACAGGCTGCAGCAAAAAGGAAAATATACAACAAATCTGTAAATGAATGCCCAGGAGAACAAAATGAATGCACAGACCAGATTTGTAAAAGGTCTAGTTTGATCTTTGGAGTAAAAAACTTGACTTGCTTGAGACGCTAATATGAATGGCTCGTCTCCTTCCTTATCTTTTCCTTTCAATTTTTCCATTTTCACCATTGTCAAATTTGTATTGGGATCAACAATGCACCCATTAGTCTTGTCCTCTACTTTGAACCAATCACAATAAAATAAATTAAATAAATGATGGTATCATTTAAGTTAGAATAAAAACCAATATTTAATGTAGAAAAAAAAGAATTATAGAACACATCGGCGGGTTTGACTTGGATGCTTCATATAAGATTAGTGCAAGGTGGGCAGAATATAGACAGACAAGAGGAGTGCTCTGTGATTGTTGGGTGCCACTTTCATTAAAGGTCATTTCCTTAATAAGGTGACAGCTCCATTATAGGATAAATGCAGGGTGGACAATGTATGGCCTTACAAGCTAGTGCGATTGATATGTAGATGTCTTGTGCCACTTTGATTAAAGGGCATTTGTATTGGTTATCATCTATTTATTTAAGTGATGCAAGGTGATAGGACTTAATATAAACCATACCTCTTTTTTCTTGTCCCTTTTCCTCTTCACCTCACGAAATGGATCTGTGTAAATATAGACAGAACACATGAGCTACATGAAAATCTCAGTAGCAAAACAAAGCAATACAGAGTAAGTTTCAATGTATACACACCTTCATGTGAAACACTGTAGCACAAACAAGGTAAGAAAACTATGTCATTTCATAAAAAGCATCAAATAGCTTTCAATTGTTATCGAAATCTAATGTTAGAATTACATAGACCAAATACAGAATTATGTTCTAGTTTAGGAGGAAGAAATTAAAATACCATCTGCAGTCTCTAGATTGAAGTAGATTTCCCATGTACATAGTGAGTCTAGTTCAGATATTACAATTAGAACAAAGCACAAACTTTCTTCTATGAAGGTGCATCTTAACAGAGGTGTATTTATCCCATTAGGCATTTGGTGAAGTGCAGAAATCTGAAACCAAATGAGGCACGCTATACTTTTTCCACTTCTTCCACACCTAAAATTATTATCAAGTATCAAAGCAAATTGTTGATATTGATCTGGCCTAGCGGTAACAAAACAATAACTCGTTTGATGTGATTCTGATTTTTGCACTGCCAAAGCCCCTAACCAAGCATAACAAATAATCATCCATCCCTGCCAATATATCAAATCCAGTAGCAAACAAAATAAATAAAAAAAAGAAATATATCTTTCTATTTACATAAATTTAAATCCACCATTAGTTGAAGAAAACTGAATACTTCTAACAGAGGAAAGGAACTACAGTTTTCTAATGGGTGGTTGCAGAGGAATAGTCACCAGTGTTGATGCGCGAGAGGGATGCTTACTAGATAACTACAGCATTCCACAACACTACAGGCAGATCCGAGATACAGGCAGATCTTTGCCTTTGGACACTGCTCACTCGGATCAAAGAAGGAGACTCTGGATGACCTTGGAGAACGTGATCTGTTGAGAAACAGAGAGGATCAAGAAAGACGCAGAGGGGCTGAGTTGTTGAGAAGGAAATAGATCAGAGACGAGTTTCTATGGTGCAGAAATCGGGATGCTTGTAGTGGGCAAGGAGAAAGAGATCGGCAGTGCCGTCGCTGCTTGCTGGAGTAGATCTTTTTCAGATGAGGGAGATGAGGGATAGCCACCTTTACCAAAACTCAAAGTAATGTGAAAGACAGAAGATAAAGACAAAAGTAACAACCAAATGCCTATTGAACCTGTAAAAATAAATAAATGCACAACAAAAGCAAAAACCCTGGGCATTAAAGAATAAAGAAGAAGACTGAAGAGAGAATCAGGGAATGAGAGCTGACCTCGGTGCGACGCTGAGACTGTGCCGAAGCCGGACTGCCCCCGCCTGCCTGAGCCTGATCGGGGAAGAAGGGAAGCGATGAGTGTGAGAGATGGAAGGGGCGGCGCGAGAGAGATGGAGGGTTGCAGGGGAGAGACGGTGCTGCTGCGTGCGAGAAGATGGCGTGAGACCTCCGCTGCGTGGAAGAGAGATTGAGAGAGGGATGTAAGAGTAGAATGAGAGACGTTGAGGGAGATGAGCGAGAGAGGGATATTAGAGTGAGAAACGCGAGATTAGGTCATAAACGGGGTGAATGTACTATAACTTTTACCGGGGCCACTTATGGCTGCTGAAACAACTACTTTTTAGCGTCAGCCATCCCATACCAGACGCTAAAACCTCTTTTTACCCTCGAAAATATTTGCCGCCTTTATAAATTCGACGGTACAAATAAAAAAAATAGATTTTCAAGTGGTGCTTATGGGATCAAAATGCAGGCCTTATGTGTTTTTTTTTTTTTAAATTGGGTGGGGCCTTTTCTTATAAATGAGTCCGACCCTCGATGAATAACCACTATACATTTATAAGGTATCGTCAAATCTCATTTTGATTGGAGGTTATCTCATCGTACGATTGAACACACAAAAAAAAAGTTAATAAAATAATATTTTTTTAGCCATGGTTTTTTGTTTAGTCAATCTTAGAGTGGTTCCAGCTCAATTCTAAACAAGAAATTGGGATACCCCATAAATAAATGCGTTTGATCATTTTGAACGACTCTTATTAATATGGGCACGAGTGGGACCCATCCAAAAAAGTTCTCAGCAAACTCCACTAGAAGTTATTGTAGTTGCCCCCAGAATTTTTAAAAAAAATAATAGACATGAAAGAGGCAGAGAGTTGGGAATAAATCAAAGTGATTATGGTGTGCTCATATTATTTTAGCAAAAAAAGAATTTTACTAAATGGGGCTTTGCAGACACAGCGCAATCCAAATATGCATCGGAAAAAGGACTTTTACCAACGCCAATTTTCACTGCGTCGGCAAATAGTGTCGGAAAAGTTTTTCCACAGATTTTGCCAACGCGGTCTTACTTGCGTCAGTAAAGTAGTAGCAATTCTCAGTGACTTTTGCCAACGCGGTCTTACTTGTGTCGATAAAAGTAGCAATTCTCTACGACTTTTGCCAACGCGGTCTTACTTGTGTCGGTAAAAGTAGAAATTCTCTGCGACTTTTGCCAACGCAGTCCAAATATGCATCGGAAAAAAGACTTTTACCAACGCCAATTTTCACTGCGTCGGTAAATAGTGTCGGGAAAGTTTTTCCATAGCTTTTGCCAACGCGGTCTTACTTGCGTCGGTAAAGTAGTAGCAATTCTTAGTGACTTTTGCCAACGCGGTCTTATTTGTGTCGGTAAAAGTAGCAATTCTCTGTGACTTTTGCCAACGCAGTCCAAATATGCATCGAAAAAAAGACTTTTACCAACGCCAATTTTCACTGCGTCGGCAAATAGTGTCGGGAAAGTTTTTCCACAGCTTTTGCCAACGCGATCTTACTTGCGTCGGTAAAAGTAGCAATTTTCTGTGACTTTTGCCAACGCAAATTTTCACTGCGTCGGAAAATAGTGTCGGAAAATGTAAGTTTGTCATAGATAGGGCTTTGCAGACGCAACTCATGCGTTGGCAATGGTGCGAATAAAAAACCAGATCTTTCCCAACGCACATCTGTGCGTCGCAAGTAGGCAAGATAATTGCCAACGCATTATTGCGTCGCCAATAGAAAAACACGCGTTGGCAAAACTTTCCCTCTCTTTTGTGGGGATTTTTTGTTGGCGCCATTGTGTTTACTATAGCTTTTGCCAACGCGGTCTTACTTGCGTTGGTAAAAGTATCAATTTCTATGACTTTTGCCAACGCAGTCCAAATATGCGTTGGAAATGAGACTTTTACCGACGCAAATTTTCAATGCGTCGGCAAATAATGTTGGGAAAAGTGCAGTTTTTTGTAGTGCCGTATCTTTGGGGTTGGCTGGTAAAGACGGGCATCCCTCGTCAACAAAATGGAAATAATTGTGGAATATTTACAATGGCTTTGGCGGAACACTGTGTGCATTGCCGTAACATCAACTTTACTCAAGAAGATATCCCCTACTTTCGAAGCAAAATTATCGTAAAGCTATTCAAAAGGAGCTGGCAGTTGAATGCCAATAGACTTGGTTTGACTGACTTGAGTGACTTTCCATGATGGCTTTGATGGTGATTTCTAAGAAAGAGCGGAGAGCAGGAAAGAGCTTCTGTTTTGTTTTCTTCACTTTTTGGTGGATAATGTTTTGTTGTACTTTTTTATTGGAAATTGAAACATTTTTCATCAGTCTGTCAGGTTGATAGACTTGTACTTAGCCTCATCTTGCCATTGTACAGAATGAATTGTGTTTCTATATAGAATCATTTTGTTGGATCAAGTATACTTTGATGTATGATGGTATCCTTTCTTTACTTGTAGCAGATTGTATATAGAATGGTTGAATGCATGTGTTAAGGTTCCACAACCTGTATATAGAATGGTTGAATGTATATGGAAGCTACAATAAAGGAGTGATAAGCAGGTTGTCAGCTGCCCCCTTTTTTGGAGAAGAGAGAGAAGGGGGAGTGGAGGGTTTTTGATGTATGTTTGTGGTGGATTGATAAAGGAGTTGTTTATTATGAATTGCAGGAAGGTGTTTGCATAGTTTTGTTGTCATTTCCACATGTTTAGGTAGTTGCAAGCAGCAAAAGTTTCAAGAGATAAAAGTTGTCGATATAGACGACATTAAGTTGTCGATATCGACTAGTTTTGTCAGTGGGTTGAATTAAAAGTTGTAAGTCAGCGGGATTGAAGAGATAAAAGTTGTCGACAGCGACAATATTAAGTTGTCGATATCGACTAGTTTCGTTAGTGGGTTAAATTAAAAGTTGTAAGTCAGCAGCTGCTGGAAGAGATAAAAGTTGTCGATAGCGACAACATTAAGTTGTCGATATCAACTAGTTTCATCAGTGGGTTGAATTAAAAGTTGTAAGTCAGCAGCTGTTGGAAGAGATAAAAGTTGTCGATATCGACTAGTTTCATCAATGGGGTGAATTAAAAGTTATAAGTCAGCAGCTGCTGGAACAGATAAAAGTTGTCAATAGCGACAGCTTTTATCTAATAGCTAATCAACTGGTTTGCATGGTTTTATAGTGTGAATCCAACATATTAAACCCAAGTATGGTCATCAGGAAATACTTAAAAGCAAACACCATGGAACAATTGAATACAACATTCTCCATTTATATTCAAAAAGTTGTTAAGCACCATTCACATTCCAACAGTCATTACAGCCGTCCAATACTTACAAAAGTAGCAAAACGCAATAGATTTGCCAGGGAAACTTGCAGTGTTCAAGCCTATATTTTAACCCATTTACATAAGCTGAAAGCCCAAAAAGGCACTGTTTTATTCAGGCCTGGAACAACCCATTTACATCACCAAAAGCACCAAAAACAATAGTGCAATCTTCAAGCCTACATGGAGCCCATTTACATCAGTAGCCATTCCAAAAAATTATTGCACTGGTAAAGCCTGGAACAACCCATTTACATCACCAACTCCACAAAAAAATGACTGCAATATTCAAGCCTACATGGAACCCATTTACATCAGCAGTCATCCCAAAAAATCACTGTACTGTTCAAGCCTTGAACAACCCATTTACATCACCAACTCTACAAAAAAATGACTGCAATCTTCAAGCCTACATGGAACTAATTTACATCAGCAACGATCCCAAAAAATCACTGCACTGTTCAAGCCTGGAACAACCCATTTATTTACATCACCAACTCTACAAAAAAATGACTGCAATCTTCAAGCCTACATGGAACCCATTTACATCAGCAGTTATCCCAAAAAATCACTGCACTGTTCAAGCCTGGAACAACCCATTTACATCACCAACTCTACAAAAAAATGAGGTTTCTAGTCATATTAGAGTAATATAATATGGTAATAAAAAAAAACTATACTAAGTGTCACTTATAGAAAGAATGTAACAGAGAAAAACAATGCCTATCAAACAGAAACCCCTTTTCAAACCGTAAAACCCAAAACGAAAATGATATTAACCAAGCCCAAAACGAAAATGATATTTACTACATAAATAGTAGTCTTTACCCAAAGCTACATACAGTGAGTCATATATTGGACAACATGTACGGTTTCAGATGACATTTTTAAGGTTCAGACCACAGTTCTAGGCTTTCTAACAAGTCAAGTAGTGAAATGGAATGAAGCTGATCCTCTTTTAGGGTAGATGATGCAATATAAGAAGGAATTTATTGTGTGTACCAACCTTTTAATGGAATCTTTGGCTAATTCCATGTAGGTATTTTCTGAGAAGGAAAATTGCCTGAGCACAAGTTGCAGTCGATGAAAAGGGTCTGACAAAAAAATGCAGACATGGGGCGATGTATAACGCATATTTGTCGATATCGACAATATCGCTTAAACGACAAAAACAAAAAAAAAAGAAACTCACCCAAAGGACCTCTTCCGTCTTAAACTCAAGCTGGGTCCTCTCCTTACTCATGACTCACTATGGGGATTTTTCAAGTAGTTTTCTCTGCGACTTTCCATAAAAAAAAAAAAAAAATTGCACAAAAGATAATGATTTTTGAGATGGCCAAGGCCAAACTACGATGCCCTGCCAACAACGGACCCACAAAAGCTTCCAGCCAAAGCTGGAAAGACCTCGATCCGTCATTTTCTCTCTCAGCTTCTGTTTTCAACTTTTGTCAAGGAAGAATATCCAAAATAATTGACATCCAGGTTGATGAGTCTTGCCATTTATAGATGATAGATCCACATATCAGTGGTTTGAAAAACTTGAATTCCAATTACCAACTTTTCAGCTGCAAAGATAGGAAGTGTTCTCCTCTGGAAACACAGTAGAAAAAGCTTGAATCAGTCTACTACCTCTCTCTCTGTCTTTCTTTCAGTCCATTTCATTTCCTTCAATATTTTCCATAATCCATCACCCAAGACTGACAAAAAGAGGAGAAGATCCTCCTAGTACTTCAATCTGTAATTTCTCCCAACTGGGGTGTTCTTGAGTTGATTTTTTTTTTTTTTTGGGAGTGATGCGTCGATTCAAGGAGAGATTTGGGGCCTTCATCAACAACAGATGGTTGGTTTTCGTAGCGGCGATGTGGGTGCAATCGGTTGCTGGAATTGGTTATCTCTTTGGCAGTCTATCACCAGTGATAAAAAGCTCTCTCAATTACAACCAGAAGGAGATTGCGCGCTTGGGTGTGGCAAAGGACCTCGGCGATAGCATTGGGTTCCTTGCAGCGACTCTCTGCGAGGTGCTGCCCATATGGGCGGGTCTGCTCAGTTGGTGCCGTGCAGAACTTCATCGGATATGGTTGGGTTTGGCTCATTGTAACACGCAGAGCACCCGTTTTGCCATTGTGGGCGGTGAGTCCATCTCGATTTCTTGTGATGGGTTTTTACTGATTAGTGATTATATTGTGAATTGGGTCTTGTTCTATAGTGATATTTGGATTGGATAGATTTTAGTGCTAGTCAACTCAATTAGATTTCTTTCAATCTCATTAGTAGGAGTTTTGTGAATCGGGTTTTGTTCTATGGTGACTTGGATTGTATGTTTTTCCTGGTGTGAGTCAGTTTAATCAGCTTTCAATCTTATTTGTAGGAATTTTATGAATTGGGATTTTGTTATATGGTGATTCTGTTGGATATGTTTTCTGGGTGAGTGAATTAGAGCAGTTTTCAGTCTCATTAGAAGGAATATTGTGAGTTGGGTTTTGCTCTTGGTGATTTTGTTTGGGTGTGTGTTTTGGGTAAGTAAATTCAGCCTGTTTTCAATCTCATAATCTATTTAGTGGGAAGATTATGACTTGGGTTTCATTCTGTGGTGATTTGGATGGACATGTGTTCTAGGGAGTGTGTGTTGATTCAATTAGTGCTCATTAGTTTTGAAGGTTTGGAGGAATTTCATAATTCAGTTTTGTTTTATTCTAAAAGTTGGGTGATTTGCAAGTTAGATTCGATCTTTTTTGATAATTTGGTGCAACTGGATGGATTTGGTTTCTGTTTATTTAATCTATATTCAGTAGTTTTGATTGTTTGGGGGAGATAACACACTTGGTTTCTTATCTTTGTTATGATTTTTTTTTTTTTTTCATATCTGATTTGATCCTTTCCATATCTTTGATAATTTTGTTCAACTTATCGACTTTGGTTTTGTTTATTTAATATCCTTTTCTATAATTTTGCTGCCTGGAGGGATTTCATATTTTGTTTTCGTTTTGTCCTCATGTTTGTTGTGAAAAAGTTTGGGCTTTTGCAAATGAGATTTTATCTATTTGATAGCTTTGATGATATTTTGTGGAATGTAAAGAATTTGGTTTCTGTTTGTTTGATATGTTCTCAACAGTCTTGGTTCAAAGGTTCTCTGTAGTACTTAAGGATACAGATGTATGAGCCCATAGAACAGATCCTGTTAAAGATTATGATCCAAAGGTTCTCAATGAGTTGTTTTGTTTGTTTTCTTCTTTTGTTTATTGTGAAAAGTAGAGTTTGTAGATGTGCGTAGATCTTTGTGATAGCTTTGATATTTGATGAATTGGGTTTTTGTTCCCTCCTTTTTTTTTTCCTTATTTTTTTATGGAGATAAGACTGGTGAGATTGGGTTCTTATTCCTTCTGATGAGATTTCTGGTGTCTTCTTCTTTAGGTGACAACTGTATTTTAATTGGTTATGGGCAAGACTGAAACAAGGACGGTGCTAGTCATTTGGTTGGCAGATTCCTGTTGCATTTTGTGATTGGAATGTTATTGCTTTTACTCTAACGAGTTGATTGATATTTTGGTCTCCATGACAATTATTTGGATTTAGTTGAATAGGATTTTTAATTTGCCTTTTGTTTCATTGAAAAATTTAATAAGAAATCTGAGATGGCTTGGACATGTCCAATGTAGGCCAGCAATGGCGCCGGTGAGGAAAATTTTCTATGCAAGTTGATGGCCTACCAAGTGGAAGGGGTAGGCCAAAGAGGACATCGATGGATGTAGTAACAATAGATTAGAAGAAGTGCAACCTATCCTAGGATTTGGCTCAGGATAGACAAGAATGGAGAAACAAAATTCATGTAATTGCCAGTGATCCCAACATAGTTGGGATAAGGCTTTGATGATGATGATGATACTCCTTTCTAATATTTTTTTTAAATTGAAAAGTAAGAAAACGAATATAACTATAAAATGGATTCAGAATGGTAGAATATGCTGAACTTGTATCCTAGAGGCTAGAGGCATAGAAGTATTGGAGCAGTATTGAGTATCACCACAAGTGTCATTACTGTCCGACACATGTACGATGGGCATGTACAAGTATCTGGTATCATAGGTTATACCATGTGCTGATGATCCCTGTTGCACAGTGGATATTGAACCTTTCTTTATACGTGGAGAAGAATCTAGCAGTCGTTTATTGATTTATGTGATTTGGCAGTTGTTTTTGCTACTATTATCATCATCATTAGTTTTATTTGAATTCATTTCCTTTTTCTTTTTTTCTTTTAAGTGTTTGGTGTTTATGAACTTAAGAGTGAATCAATAACTCTAGACAAGTTCTCTATACATATCTTTTGAAAATAGCATTGGACCTGCTACTGTCATGAATAAGCAAGAAGATTAATAACAAAGACTGAATGTAATTCGATGATCTCCTTGAGGATTCACCATTGTATTTTATAGATCAGAAATGCCCAATTTGGGCTACAATTACAATCTATCAAATCTACTATTATAGGATGTATTGCTGTACAAGTCTGACTAGTATCAATCCAAAAATCTCCTATTATAGTATGTATTGTTGTACAAGTCTAATACAATGGGCTTTTGTAGATGGGTCATGGATGGGCCAACTTATATTATAATGGGCTTGTGTTAACACCCCCCCTCAAATTGATGTGGTGGAATCATTAAGCATCAATTTGTTGGATAAGAATTGATGACGTGGGCGAGGAAGTCCCTTCATGAAGATGTCCGCAATCTGGAGGCTAGAGGAAATGAATGGTAGGGAAATGGCGTCCCGTAGATATTCATCTCGAATGAAATGACAGTCAACTTCTATGTGCTTGGCCCGTTCATGAAAAACTAGATTTTCTGTAATACGAATAGCACTAGTGTTGTCAGCTTGGAGAGGTATAGGTGAGCTGTGTGGAAAACCGAGATCGGAGAGTAGCCCACGAAGCCAAAGTGCTTAAGAACAGGCAGCAGACATGGCGCGATATTCGGCTTCTGTAGAAGATCTTGAAAACTTATCTTGTTTCTTACAATTCCAGGATATCAACGCATCGCCAAGATACATACACCACCCAGTGGCGGACCGACGGGTGTCAGTACAACCCGCCCAATCAGCATCAGAGAAAGCAATGAGATTTAGTGGGGACCTTGCAGGAAAAAATAGACCACGAGTAGTCGTACCAAGAAGGTAATGAATAATGGGGTTTTGACTGTACAGGATATAAAATATCCTGTATTTCTTGAAATGGTGTTGACCAAAAGTATATCCCAAATATGGGTATCGTACAGAGAGCCTCTTTTCTTTTCTTTTTTTCCACTTTTACCCTTTTTGTGCGATATCGCAAATATTTGCGATATCGCATAAACTGAAGAGTCATTATATGAGATGCTCGTTTTCCATCCAATTTTTTCGGGCTTGGCATTGAGGTCTTCCTTCTTTGTCGGCCAGCACGCCCTTATCAACGGAAGTAAAGCAAGCTATCCAGTAAGGTACTCAATTCAATCAAGCGGGCCGACAAGATTGACCTTTCACTATGAATTCAACCATGAAAATGAAAGGAGCCTTTCCAAAGCTCTGGCACATGCAATTGAACCAAGACCGGAACGAGCTTCTTCCTGCGCTTGATCTCTCCCCTGCTCTGGGAATCATTCCATACTAACCTTTCAATCCACTTATTAGTTTTCTCCCCTAAGACTCCTCCTCACTAGAAGGACAGTGCGATTCTTTATCGCTTTGAGGGCTTTTGTGCACTAATAGAAACACTTCTTTCGTGTGGCGTTTGGCCAGCTTGACTTTCCGTCTCTCTCCTACAAAGGGTCCTTTGAATTAGGAACTAGAATCCTTTTTCAAAAGAGGTCTTTGTGGCTGAATAGGCGAGAGCTACCTTCAACCATTACACGGGCTTGCTTTTATTCCAGTCCGAACTCATAACCGGAAACGAACACATGCTCGAAACGGGATGGCTTTCACTCTTCTTTCTTTGCTTTTGCCCTTTCGTATTAGATGTACAAAAGATATGAAAGATGAAGACAGCCACATGAAAATAATGAGGAAAAATCACTTGCTTTTTGCTGCAAATGGAGGAAAAACATGGAGGGAAAACGAGCATCTCATATAATGACTCTTTAGTTTATGCGATATCGCAAATATTTGCGATATCGCACAAAAAGGGTAAAAGTGGAAAAAAAAAAGAGGCTCTCTGTATGATACCCATATTTGGGATATACTTTTGGTCAACACCATTTCAAGGAATACAGGGTATTTTATACCCTGTACAGTCAAAACCCCATGAATAATTCGTCGGACTTCCGTCAAATGAAGATGCCTTGGTTGAGTCATATACTGGCTGGCCAGGTTAACAGCAAAGGAAATGTTGGGGCAGATATGAGTTAAGTAGATCAAGCTACCAACCAATTGCCGATAGAGCGTGGCATCGGGAAGAAGATCCCCACTATTCGTTGAGAGCTTCAAATTCACTTCAAGAGGAGTATCAACTGGAGTTGATTGCTGGAGTCCTACTAGTTCAATGAGGTCTAGATTTTGTGTTGGTGCAAGATGATTCATTTTTCTGTTTGATGAACTTCCAGACCTAAGAAGTAGGTTATGGGACCCAAGTCTTTCATATGGAATGACTGATGCAACGAGGATTGAAGCTTAGATATCATTACGGAATCAGTTCCAGTAATAATGATGTCATCAACATAAACAAGAAGAATAGTGATACTGCTTGGAGAATTATGTAAAAACAGTGATGGATCATACGGACTTTGCTGGAAATCTAACATAAGCAAAGCGTCCCGAAAATTTTCAAACCAAGCGCGGGGACCTGTTTAAGGCCTATAGAGGGAACGCCTGAGTTTAGCCACATCTGAACTACTGGAAGAGGAATACCCGTTAGGAATGCGCATATAAACCTCTTCTTTAAGATCGTCATGGAGAAAGGCATTCTTTACATCTAACTGAAGAATGACCCAAGCTTGAGATGACGCAATGGGAATGATCATCCGGACAGTAGTCATCTTTGCAACTGGAGCAAATGTTTTATCATAGTCGATACCATATTCTTGGCGATTACCAAGAGCGACCAGGCGAGCCTTGTATCGGTCTAGCGAGCCATCAGATTTCAGTTTGACCGAATAAACCCATTTACATCCAATAGGTCCAATTGTAGGTGGGCAGGTAACCACATCCCATGTTTGATTAGTCTGTAGAGCTTCTAATTCCTCGAACATAGCTTTCCGCCAACATTCATATTTCACAGCTTGAGAATAGGAAGTGGGAATGTTAATAGACGCTAGATTGGCACGAAAAGATGAATGAGAATACCCATATCAGGAGGTCGAGAGACGCGCGGTGCGTCGAAGAGTGGGCATCATAGCTAGTTCTGGTGTAGTGGCTAGGGGAGTTGGATCAGGTGCCGGATCAGGTGCCGGATCAGGTGTCTCTTGAAGGGTTGTATTGTAGCAGTGAGTGGTTCCGTTCGTCGCTGATATACAATTCCAGGTTTGAACCTTTCAACAGAAGAAGAAGTATCGGATGAAAAAAGGTGATAATATAGTCATGTTGATGGAAGTGGAGGAATCAGTGGTTTGAGAAGAAAAAAATATAAATTTTCAAAAAACACAACATTTCGAGAAACACGAATTCTTTTTGCAGATGGGTCATAATAAAAAAATCCTTTTTGATGAGTTGCGTAACCAAGAAAAGCACATCAGGTGGCTTGCACAAACAATTTCATTCTTTCTAGAGGAGGAAGATGAACAAAACAAACACATCCGAAAGGACGAAGATGTGTATGTGTAGGATGAGAGTTAAAGAAACGGAAATATGGGGACTGATTTTGAAGTCTGGAAGACGGAAGTCGATTAATTAGATGAGCAGAAGTAGAGAGAGCTTCTGGCCAGAATCTAGGAGGAACAGAGGATTCAAGTAGCAGGCAACGAACCATGTCAAGTAAATGACAATTCTTCCATTCAGCAATGCCATTTTGTTGTGGAGTATGAGGACAGGTTCGTTGTGAGATAATCCCCTTATGTTGGAGAAATTCTTGAAATCTGTTTGACACATATTCACCACTTGAATTAGATCAGAGAATCTTGATTCAGGTGGAGAATTGTGTTTCAACATAGGCAAGGAATGTTTTAAAAACCTCAAACACCTCCAATTGAGCCCTTAAAAAATAAACCCAAGTGAATCTGCTATGATCATCGATGAATGTGACAAAGTATTTATAGTGAGAATGAGAAATAACTGATGTTATACCCCAAACATCACTATGGATCAAATCAAAACATTTTTCTGATATAGAGGTATGCATAAAAAATGGAAGAGATTTACTTTTTCCTAATTTGCAAACAGAACAATCAATATTGACATCAGAATTAGAAAACTGCATTTTATTAATCAAACCAGAATTTTTCAAAGATAACAGTATGTTCGAATTAGGATGTCCTAATTTCTTGTGCCACAGATGATACCATATCACAAATAAGTAAGAAGAGTAATAACAAAGACTGAATGGAATTCGATGATCTCCTTGAGGATTCACCATTGTAATTTATAGATCAGGAATGCCCAATTTGGGCTACATTTACAATCTATCAAATTTACTATTACAGTATGTACTGCTGTACAAGTCTGACTAGTATCAATCCACAAATCTCCTATTATAGTATGTATTGCTGTACAAGTCTAATACAATGGGCTTTTGCAGATGGGTCATGGATGGGCCAACTTATATTATAATGGGCCTGTGTTAACAGCTACTTGATGCTATCTTTTTTCAGTAGGTTCTTAAATCACAAGTTTATCTTCATATCAATTATTCGCCTTTAGAATTGGATCTTCAGTTTTCTCAAAGGGGATTGCTCATTTGGTTAAGCATTCCATAATGGTGGATCCATTTTTTCTATGATCTAGTTCATCTGGTTACACCATGTAAGAGTGCAAAACAACTCCACTCTAAACTGTTCCGTCTCGTGAAATAGATGGCCAAAAAGGAAACATACCAAATGGTACATAATTAAGTGTGAAATATGAACTAATCAGATGATTGGGTTGTTTGATGGTGGAGGATTTTTTTTGTTTTTTTTTGTTTCATTGTCCATCCTTGGTTCATCTGATGCAGTCCTTATACATCAGATCCCGTATGGCCCATGGCCAAGCTGAGCCAGATCTAGAGCTCAACTTAGCTGATAGGCTACATTAAGGCTCAGATTCATCAAAGCACACGAATGATCCACTCCAGATCCGTGGTACTGATTATTCTCATCATGTTTAAGATCTTGTGATTTGGATGAGGAGCACACATCAACATTCCTATTGAATTAAGAAATTGAAGTTGTGATTTCCTTTAAAAAAACCCATTTAATTAGGACCTTTATTCCGCCCTTCACTATCTAGGATTAAGTTTCCTTTTTTCTTTTTTTCTTCATCAAAATTTCTTATAATTGTATGCTTCATTTAAGTAGGTTAGGGCTAGATTATTTTTTATTAATTGGAATAGGAAAATTATCTTAAGAAGGGATTAAAATTTATTTTGCTTTATTTTATAAAGGGAAAGAGTTTTGAGAATAATCTTTGTGAGATTGATTGTTGAAGATGTCTTCTTCATTCTCCTTCGCATTTGTCTAAAAGATGTGTGTGAGGCACTCTGAGCAAGGCGTGAGGCCATCCTTCTCTTACTCTTTATTCCTTCTTGCAGCTTCTGACTGCATTGATGTCAAAGTTTTTTTCCTGCATTAGATCTCAACATATTAATGATATCAACCACTGAAAGTTAGTCGAAACCTGAATGGAATGCTCAACTGATAGTGATTCCCAACAGGCCAAGCTATGGATAGCACCTCTGTCTAGAACAGTAATCTGATAAGCTGAAGGATGCTCCATGTACATATAATCAAAGTGGAAAGTTGAAAAGTTACAGGTTGTCTTTATTATTTCTGTTTGTATCCATAAAGAATTATAACCTCTTTTCCTAAACCAAGGAATTTAAATTGGCCATGTGTTGCTAGAGTTGGTTCTGTTTGGTTGTTTTCATTTGCACATTGGATGTGGAGCTGTTTGCTTGGAAAATGCAATTTGGTTTTCATTGCTGTGTTGCTTTCAGGGTGATACACAAATAAGTAAATAGTTTCGGTTGAGAGCATCCTTCGGGCATTTGAGAGATCATCTGTTTTCGAGTGGTTGGAGTTTTGGACTGATGACTGAAAGGCTTGAGTGATTGATGAAGATTTGACCACCGGTGAAAATGAAATCCTTCTTAGCCGTTGCCTGTTCGAGGAAGAATTGCTTGGTTCTCTGTCGTTGTCGAGTTCCCAGTTGTTCCATTGATGTTTGCTGATTATTAATCAAACATGAGTAGTAATGTGATGCTCAGATTGAGTTTGGGAATCGTATAGTCAGGTCCTTTAGTTTGTTTGCTTCTATTAAGCCAATTTTTATCGATTCATTACAAATTGAAGCAGTGGGACTCAAAATAGATGGAGAAAGTTCTTAGGGAGCATTCGAGCCTTTTATGCTGATCATTTCGGGCAATCTTGAGATAATGCTGGCCCAAAGAATGTTCTAGTTTGGGCCGTTCGAAGTTTCAAAGCATCATGGTGGTTTGAGTTTATTTTTATTAAGATTTGGGATTAGGATGTAAAGAGTTAATGAGTTCCTCCAATAGCAGTAGAGAAGATTATGTATTTATGTCGATGCACTTACTAAGGGATCATCAGAACTGACACTCCTTGTATGGGGACATTGTTCATATTTAAATTTTGATCGCATAAATAAATTATCGTAGGTCATGCATGATAATAGAACGAGGAGCTTCTCTTGCTTTTCCTACCTCTTTCTTAGTTCGGTGCCTGTGGTTATCTTATTATTTATTTTAAAGCTCCATTTTAAGGGAATTTCACTCATTTTGGGTGCTTTTATTCTTTTTGTGCTCTTTGGTCTGTGGATCCTTTTTTTCCCCTTCAATATTCTTCTTAGACTGTAGCAATGGATCTACTGCAAATCACTTGTGGATGGAATACATTAGCCGATCCACTCTACAAACTACAAAGCATTTATGGTGTCAGAGAAATTGTTTCTGACTTTTGTTCCACATCTATATCTGATGTATCACATGTTCAAATCTAACCAATTTGATTTATATTAGCATGGAAGGCATCCCATGTGCCCAAAATCTTGTCATGTCTCCTAACTGCACCCTGTCATCCATATGTTAATTCTTAGTACTCTATAGATACTAATAAATGTTCTTACAATCTATGTTTTTGTTATCTTAATGTGGTAATTCATTGCTTACAATCTATGTTTTTGTTATCTTAGTGTGATAATTTATTGCTGAGTTAAAGTTTTTAAGTGAATGTTGGGGTGCAGATGTGCATTCTTATATTTGTCGGAACAAATGGAGAGACCTACTTCAATACTGGTGCACTGGTTTCATGTGTCCAGAACTTCCCCAAAAGTCGAGGTCCAGTAGTGGGGATATTGAAGGGTTTTGCTGGTTTAGGCGGCGCTATCTTGACTCAAGTGTATGCAATTGTAAATACACCTGATCATGCAGCGCTCATCTTCATGGTTGCTGTCGGGCCATCAATGGTGATTATTGCTGTAATGTTCATTGTCAGACCTGTTGGAGGCCACAAACAAGTGCGCCCATCTGATGGTTCAAGTTTCACATTCATTTATAGTGTTTGCCTACTTCTAGCAGCTTATTTAATGGGTGTTATGCTTCTCGAAGATCTAGTTGATTTGAGCTATACCGTGATTATTTTATTCACAACTATTCTATTCCTTATTCTGTTGCTTCCTATTGCCATTCCCGTGATGTTAAGCTTTAATATGGACCCAAAATCTCCTAATGAAGAGATTCTTTTGCCAGCGCATGAGACACAAGGACCATCTAAATTGGCTCAGCCAACAGATGTAAATGAGGTTATTTTAAGTGAAGTGGAAGATGAAAAGCCTAGAGAAGTAGACCTGCTACCTGCATTGGAGAGGCAAAAGCGAATTGCCCAGTTACAAGCAAGACTATTTCAAGCGGCAGCTGAAGGAGCTGTGAGAGTGAAGAGGAAGAAAGGCCCACATAGAGGGGAGGACTTCACTTTGACACAGGCATTGATCAAGGCGGATTTGTGGCTTCTTTTTTTCTCTCTTTTACTGGGTTCTGGATCTGGTTTGACTGTCATTGACAATCTGGGTCAGATGAGCCAATCTTTGGGATATGACAATACTCATATATTTGTATCTATGATCAGCATTTGGAATTTTCTTGGAAGGATTGGTGGAGGCTATTTCTCTGAGATTATTGTGAGGTATGATCGTAATTTAACCATCCTTATGTAGCATGTTTACAGGTTTCTTTGTATATACTACATATTGCAATCGGATTGATTATTGAGGACAATGAATGGTGATTTTTCCCTGGTGTTTTTTGTAGTGATGCAGAAATTGGGAATTTGAACTGCAGCTGGATACATATTTTATTTTCAATTTTCACGCCATTTCAGGCATTTGCAGAACTGTTAGTCATCCTTTTTCTTTTTGTTTGGTATTCCTGAATGTCTTGAGAGGACACGATGCTTTTTTGCCACATAAATCTATTTCAGGAACCTTTCATGTCTAACCAGAGTGACTAGATTATTGATTTGGACTGAAAAAATGGAACACTCATAACAGAGTTCCTGTATTCTATTCTGCCTCCTAGGTGGAACATAACAGATGATACCTGGTAATGAGTAGAGTTCCTTAATCTTTCTAATTTGAACTAATATTACTTTTAACAAGATTATAGTTTACCTCAACATGTCATTGATATCTTGAGCAGACAGTGATTTCCCACCTAGACCCATGATCGGGTATGTTTTCATTCTTAATCTGAGATGATCAGAGTATTAATTTAGAGTGCAAGGAAAATGTGGGGGACAAAGAAAGATGGTAGCCTTCACCTAAACACTTCCTAGTATGTGGTTATAACATCATCAACGTCATCCTCTTTGAACTCACAAGTTGGCCTGGGCCTTTTTATTCATAGAAGTGCATATTTTATTGTTAGGCTGATACCGGGGCTTGTTGACAGCATATTTCTCATTTGTTTGTTACCGAAATTACCATCTTTATCCCCCTTCTGATCTCATGATATTGCTTGACAGGGAGTATGCGTATCCAAGGCCAGTCACCTTGGCCGTCGCCCAGATTGTGATGGCTCTTGGGCATTTCTTTTTCGCAATGGGGTGGCCAGGGGCAATGCACATTGGAACTCTGTTAATTGGACTTGGATATGGCGCCCATTGGGCAATTGTGCCGGCTGCTGCTTCTGAGCTGTTTGGTTTGAAAAACTTTGGAGCCTTGTACAATTTCCTCACAATGGCCAACCCTGCAGGTTCATTAGTCTTCTCTGGTCTGATTGCTAGCACTATATATGATCACGAAGCGGAGAAACAAGCTCATCTCCGTAGGCACCGGCAAATTTCTGGACCTATGGTTGGAGGAATGCTTGGTAGAGCATTTGGTCAGGAAGAGTCTCTGAAATGCGAGGGATCAATTTGCTTTTTCCTCACCTCTTTAATTATGTCAGGATTTTGCATTATCGCAGTTGTCTTGAGCATGATTCTTGTGCATAGGACCAAAATTGTCTATGCACATCTTTATGGAAAAGCTCGTGCCTGAGTTGTCTCTGAAGGAGGAAGTATGGCTTCAATGAATGTTTTGTAGTTGGTTGGTTGTTTCCCCATGGTGCTGTGAGAAGATTCTGATGTCGGTAACTTGATTTGGGTCTTATCTCAACCTTGTTTTCAGTTCTTCCTCAGATGTTGCATGAAGTTTGATCATCCCTTGTGTGCATTGTTATGAGATATTGACCAAGAAAGAAAGGTTCTGGAGGTAGATGATTTCTTGTAAAGCCACAGACCATTGACATCAGAAGAGTGTTTCTGTCTACTTGATGCTTTCTTTTGTTTTTATTTGGTACTCTCTAGCCATATGATTTTTACTTCGTGATATAGTGTTGGATCATTGTAAGGTTTGTGCTTGTATCTGGACAAGTCGGGGGTTTGAATTTGGCAAAACTAGTAGACAAAATGTGTAAACGATTGTAGCATTTTATTTTTTTATGATGTTTGCACTTTGCGGAAACAACTGCTAATTCTTGTTCTTTCCTTTTCCACTTGGTCAAGTTATGTCAAACATCTGAAAGTCATTTCCTCTTTTGGATATTTCAGAGGCTTTCCTTCTTGTGAGTACCGTATGGTCACTTCTAGTCATTGTCCTTCCATTGCATTCCTGAAAAGAATTCACGGCTTATTTTCATTCTCAGGCTCAACTTTTGTAATTTCTTCATGTCTCACCATATTTTTTGGCGAGAATCTAGTGTATTCCAACCTACTCTTCTTCCTATTAGCATTTTCCATGAGACTCAAACCAAAATGTAGACACCTCAATATTGCTGTGCTTGTCTACTGACTCCTGGCTTTTTCCTTGCCCATTTTCATTTTTCTTTTCCTTGCCTTGGTCATTTCTCTGATTTCTTTTCTGATTTTAGACTTAACCAAGTTTTCTTGTTTGAGCTTCAAAATCTCAAAGTGTCTTTAAGCACTTCAAATATGTTGTCAGTGGGCAGTGCTGGACTGGAACCTTTTTCAAACAGTGTTCTTATGGTTAGCATTGGCTCCTTAGTTACAACTCTTGAACCAGAGGTTTCATTCACACAATTTCTGCTTGAAAGATGTTTGAATGTTCCCTTAATGAAGAACATAAGTGCCCCTGTGGCTTTGCAAATAGTTGGGGTGTGCTTTGAACTTTGAAATTCTTTATTATTATTATTATTTTTTATTTATTTTTTGTTTTCAGTTTTTGGTGCAAGGTGCCCCCTAGTATCTTGTTTTTCTTTGTTTGCAGTTGCACCTTGCGTCTTTCCCTTCTTTGAGCTGTTTTTGGTCTTTTCCCCAGCTATTTAAATTTCTAAAGCTTGGCCTTGGCTAAATAGGTCTGAGGTTCACTGGATCACAATGATTTGATCCGCAAAATTCTTCATGAGCCTTATTTTGAAAGAATTGATCATTCTTCGCAATTGCTCATTCTAAACTTTCTTAAAGTGAGAAACCTTGTGAAACTATACTTGGGATGAGTTAGGGCCGTATTTTTCTCAGTGTTAGAATGTAAATCCCTCTGATTTGTTCTTTTTCTTTTCAAACTTGTTTAGTTTTTCAGGGATGGCCGTTGGAAGTTGGAACTCATCCTCATATGCATGGAGTCCATGGACCTTGGTTTAACTTGGTTCATTTGCTTCAGAAGTTCTGAACTTGTTTCCAAGTGTGTTTTAACACTTTGTCGAAGTGATTCATGGAGGGAATAGAACATTATCCTAGAGAGCATGCTTGTTTTATTTGCTGGTACAGTTCATGGTTCGATAAAAGTGAAGTATGCTTTTTGATAAAGTAAAAATGCATTTGTTTGTGAGCTGAAGTTTAGGGGGATGAGAAGTTAACAAGTGGTAAAGTACCACTCTTTTATTTTTATAGCTATGTGGTAACGTTATCATTTTACTTATCTTTTATGAGGTTAAAACTTTTTTTTTTTTTTTTTTGGTTTTTGTAAGACCCCGACCCCCAATCCCTTTGTTTAGTATTGTTTTAATCGTGGTTTAACTTGTTAAGTGAGATTTGATTTAGTTTGACCTTGTTTTTGAGTTTGACTAGATCTTTCCATAGCCTTTGAGATTTTGAAGACCATTGACTTTAGTTTGACCCGGTCTTTGTAAAATATATTTTTGTGAGAAATTATTCTTGTTTTGGAAAAATTACAAATTTTGCTCCTTTTGACTCATTTTATTGAGTTGAACAACTTTCATGTTTTGACCATTTTGATTTGATGATCAAAAATCACGTTTTTCGAGAAAAATGGGCAAAAATGACATTTTCACTAAATCTGTCCATGAATTTCGAAAATTTCAGAAATTGGGAAAAATATACTTTTTGGAAAGTAAATATTTTGCTGATCAATTTTGTCTTCTTCGTCGATCTCGTCCGGGACCCACAAATGACTGATCCAGCCAAGTCAAGTTTGAGACCAAATGGGACCCACTTCCCCACTTAAAACTAAACCAACGTGGGTTCTCTTCTACCCTTCCATTTTTCCCTACTACAGCAGCTAAGAGAGCTCTTTCTTCTTCTCCATTACAGCCACCTTCTCTCCTTTGCATGTTGAACTTCCTTGGCCAAAAATGAAGATTTGAGTGCACCAATCTCTCCCTCATCACCTAAGCTTTCTATTGATACCATTTTCAAGGGATTTCAGCTGGACCCATCTTCCTCACCAAACATTTCTTGCTGATCTCTGCACTTTCAGGTGAGGCTTGCCTTTCTCCTCCTAGCCTTGGGTTCTTTAGACCCTTTTGAAGCTTTTTAGCATGCATGCAAGGTGGTTCTTGAAGAACCCCTTTTATTTCAAAAATCTGGATTTCTTTTGAGTGGGTTTTTCCATGGTTTTTGTAGCTTGGAGTTGGGCTGAGGGAAGAGATTTCTGGGAGGAAACCTTAGATCCTTTTGGAGTGGAGGCAAGTGAATAAATTGATGAAATGCATGCATTTGCATCTTGTTTATTTATAAGTTTTGATTTGAGAATGTTAGTTCATTTGAATGATTATTTGAGCCATTTATGGTCTGATTTACAGAAGTTTTGTAACATTGTACTTATGTTCAGTCATTTTATATGGTTTTTTTTTATAATAGTATGAAATCTCTGGTTTATTAATGTTCTAAGAGTGTTGGAAATCCTTCACTAAAACTCTGTTTTCATTTTACTTAATGTTAGAATTTCTGCAACAATTCTGTACAATGGAATGGCTAACTGGGATTTCTTTAATTTTCTATGATTAGTGTTTGATCTCTATTTTCAGCCTATGTATAGAATGAGACTCTTTAATTGATGTTGAATGGAATTCTGAATTTAGAATGTTGATTGGAAAGCTCAGAAGGACGGAAAATAGAAATAAGAAGACAATCTGGGCGTGTCAGCAGACTGCTCACAGCAAGCAGTCTCGCTAGAGCGAGCCCACCTGCAGGAAGGGTCCGTTCGAGCGGATCCAGGCCCGCTGGAGCGGGCCCAGTCACAGCCCAACTGGTTTTTATGGGCCTGTTTTGATAATTTTTATTGAATATTGGGCCCGGTTTCTGCCCATTTATTTTTGTGGGCCTGTTTTTATGTTTTTTAATTAAATGGTTGAGCCCAGCCACTGTTTCATGTAATTTTTAAGGCCTGTTTACATAGCTTGGGCCTGTTTTGATGTTTTATTAAATGGTTGAGCCCAGCGACTGTTTCATGTAATTTTTAAGGCCTGTTTTACATAGCTTGGGCCTGTTTTGATGTTTTATTAAATGGTTGAGCCCAGACCTGTCTAGGGCCCATTTTTGGGTTACTTTGGGCTGTTTTAAGTTTGTTTTGTGGGCCATCTTAGGTTCAGTTTGGGTTGATTTAAAATCAGTTTTGTGGGCCATTAAAGGTCTAGTTTGGGTTGTTCAAAAAATCAGTTTTGTGGGCCATTCAAAGTTAGTTTTCAAGGGCTGTTTTAAGATATACTTTGTGGGCCATTCCAGGATTAGTTTTGGACTGTTTTTAAAACTTGTTTGGTGGGCCATTCAAAGAATAGTTTTGGACTGTTTTAAGGATTGTTTTGAGCCATGTTTAAAGGGCTGTTTGGGTTAAAATGAATAGACTGTTTGGGCTCGGTTTAAGGCCAGCTATGGGCCTGTTTTAAGAGTTTTGACATTACTTTTGATACTTGGAAATTTGTGAAATGGAAATGATGTGAGAATGAGGGTATGTGAAATTACCCGGGAATCGTTCGAGTCTCAATGCGCACTTTATCATTTAAATATTATGGATTTTCATTGGCATCAAACGCACTTTTTATTAATCAATGTTTAAAGGTTAAATGTGCATTGAGATGGTTCCTTGGCAAGGCATTAAGTCATTCTCCACTATCCATTCCATTTCAAGTCAGAACATGTATTTGTATTTGTATTTGTATTTGTATTCTTGGGTAAACTAATTTAAATAGCATCGGTGATTTGTTATAAAATCATGTGGTTTCCCATGTTCGAATGGGGTGATCGTATGATTTTATACAAATCACTTTGATGTGTATTTGAACGGTTTACCATGGATATTCGTATGTTTTCTCCGATTCGATTTTGAAAAGAGATTGGAGTATGTTCGTCACATTCGGGATTTCTTCGATGAGACTATTGTTTTGATAAGACTAGTATTTAAAAATAAAAACCTCGAGGCAAGACGGGGCCAGAGCTATGTGGTGCGAGCCCATGAGCCAAAGAGGCTATGACTTCGAAAATAAAACCCCGAGGCAAGACGGGGCCAGAGCTATGTGGTGTGAGCCCCTGAGCCAAAGGGATTAGTATTATGTTAGATTTGTATCGGTTTGAGTTTGAAAACTAAAGGCACCACTAGGCTTAGGTCACCTTGTCGGGCTGATCACCCGGCTTGGGATCTTTATTCTGTCCGCCAGCTGCAGCTTGGATTCTGTCTGTACCGACCATGGCAACGGTAATTATCTGCCGGTCCCATTTGTATGGCTACGGTTCTGATACCTTTGATCTGCCGGTCCCATTTGTATGGCTACGGTTCTGATCCCATTTTTAGTACCACGTTCAGTGGCTACGCTCTGTTTGCTCTTATTACTTCGGTAATAGGAGGATTTAGCTATTTGTGGTTGCCAGTGTTTTATCTGTATATTGCTTTAGTTTATGATTCTCGTTGGTTATACTTTTTATGCTCAGATTTGTTTAATGTTTTACGATATCAATCCTTTACCTGTATTGTCGCTATCTATTAGATTTTGAAATGTATTCCAACGATTAAATGTTTTTGAGCTAGGCTTGTATATCTTTTCGAGACTATTTATGCTTAGATGATTATGTTCGTTTATTCTGTTTGATACTTTATGTTCTAGCATTTCGAGTCTTTTTAGCGTGCTTTATTGTCATTATTGTGTTAGACTCATTTATTCAGTTTTACGATTGATTTCGTCATGGTTTTACGTATAATTCTTTTGTTTCATATTACTTGTTATTCGCTTGCCAGACCGTCGTGTCTGACCCCTTTTGTTTGGTGCCAGTTCTTCTCTTTCTGTTTGTAGGTGTTGAATCAGAGGAGGCGGTGGGACCGCCGGTCTGACGTGAGAGGCTGCCCGTTGATATCATCTAGATGTCAAGTTTGGCACCGGAGTTCGTATATCAAATGTTGGGGTAGGTATTTAGTTTAGTGGTATATTGTTGTATGGCTTTATTAGCCTTTTTCTTTGGGGTCGTAATTAAGACATTTGTTAATTGTAATCTGAATATGCGGGAAATAATAGATTTGTTACTACCAGCTCAGTGTGTTGCGATTTATGGTTTGTGCCAGTCTTATGAGATGGCTTTATGACATTGGTTGCGTACGACACGGAACCCGATGGCCACGGATTCCGAGTCGTAACACCATGATTAGCTTCCGCGAAAATATACTCTGATTGTGTTGGAATGTGATTATCCTCATTCACGCGGATCTTGGGAACTATAACAAAAAGTTTCAAATTTATTCCAAAATTTCGCACCCCGAGATCGGTTCGCTGCAGGTCCCGGTTTCGGGGCGTGACAGGTTTGGTATCAGAGCTGGTTAGTTTCTAGGAAATAAAATACTCTAGAGACATTAAGACGTGTGGTGAGGATTCGTTAGATTGTGTCGATTTGTTTTCTCGTGTCTTTGTTTCTTTGGATTTGAGTCGGCTTTTCTTTCAGTTCGGGAGATTTTGCTTGTCTTGTCTTTTAGTTCTTGTTGTTAGGAGGTTTGGATGACCAAATTTCCTCCTTAGTGGTGGAGAATTTAAAATCTCCATACTCTTGTCTAGTGTCTCTTATCTGTGTTTGTGTCGGAGACTGAGAACCTCGTGGATTCAGTATGTTGTTTTCGGAGAACATCAGCAGACTTTCAGCCTTCAGCTTCTTCAATGTGGTTATTGAGAGAAGACTTGTGCATTTGCCCGTCAGAGTTGGACTCGAGCAGTAGTTGAAGATCCCCTTTCAGCTAATCAAGGATCGTCATGCAGCGTACCAAGGTGAGTAAATGTGGATTTTTATGAAGGGAGAAGTGACTTTAGTTAGTAAGATTTGGAGTGGTGCAAGAAACTCAGGGATTTCCTCGGATTCGACGAGCATGGTCATGGTTTTGGTTGAGAATTTTGGTAACTCGTAGCGTAGCCAGTGTAGTTGGTTCAGCAGGGATACCAAGTGGATGGCTAGTTGTAGTCAAGATAACTTTTGGCAGTAGAGGAAACCTTGTGGATTTTACCGACTTTTAAGGTATTGGATTGGACAACATGCAGATGCAAGGGAGTACCTCAGTGAATTGGATGTCCATTTCTTATTTAAAATGATTTTCATGATATTTTCATCTTTGTTATGTTTCCATTACTATCTATGATTTATCTATGTAGTGTTTAAACAATGGATTATTGTTTCTTCTTTAAGGCTTATCTTTGAAATAAACTATGTCATTATGTTCTTTTCGTGAGTCACATGATTTTGTTTTCATAGGGTTTTGTGTTTCAGATTTTTATTTAATTTTCTTAAGATATTATTCTACAATGACCTTAGAATTTTGCTCTTGTTGTAATTCTCTTAAATGTTGATATCTACTTTTCCAAACCTTAATGATTTCAAAATTTTATATTGTTTGGTTGGAAATGGATTTCGATGAAATTTGATGTATGGTCATACTACATGAATTTGATTTATTTTAAAAAAAAAATCCTAATTTGAGGTCGTTGAGTATTTCAAGGATTTGTTGGGTTAGGAAAACATGAATTTCAAAATGAATAATGTTGTTTCATGTTCAAAACTTTGGAAAACTTCATCTATTGAGCTTTATTCGATGATTTGGAAGTTCAATTTTTACTATGTTTTAAAATGATGAAATTTAACTAAGTAATTATTTTAGTCAATATGTTTCAAATTGTAAGATTTGTTTTTGCATTGAATGGAGTGAGTGGTGTTGGCTTATGGTCGGAGTTGGAAGTGTGAAAATTGAAGGGTTGATAGATGTCAGGAAGTGTACTGTTTAGTTGGAGATAAAGATGGGTTGATGAGAGGGTAAACATCACTCAAGACTTGGATGGAAAGTTTCAGTTCTTCAGAGATTGACGGTATTCTTGGAAGCCAAAATCTGAATGGTACAGTATAAGTAGGTATATGGAATTCCATAAATTTCGGGATGAAGATTTTTCAGTGAAGGCATGTCTACGATCACACCTTCATGCAAGCATCGGGAGCACCGTGTTCAGTTTTGAAGGACTTAAGGCATAGGATTCCAAGTGATAGAAAGAGGCAGAATTTGCAGTTTCTTGGACTGATAGTGACTGATGAGATAAGTAAAAGAACCGATCCAGTACAGGAACGACAGATGACACCAAGGATGCTTAGAAGAATTGTTGCACACCAGTTTGGCCAGAGGAGTATGTTTTTGAACAGATATGTGAAACAGTGTGAAGCCTTCAACCGGATTAGAATGTTGTTGACCGTGTATCGCAACGTCAGGTTTGATAAGAGGGTATCTCAGTTACCGAGGTCTAGCATAGGGTGTCAGTGTTTTCGTTTGTCTTGTGGGTTTTTTATTTTGAGGTGGTTTAGACCATTTGGAGGACCAAATGGGTTCTAAGGGGGGGAGGATGTAAGACCCCGACCCCCAATCCCTTTGTTTAGTATTGTTTTAATCGTGGTTTAACTTGTTAAGTGAGATTTGATTTAGTTTGACCTTGTTTTTGAGTTTGACTAGATCTTTCCATAGCCTTTGAGATTTTGAAGACCATTGACTTTAGTTTGACCCGGTCTTTGTAAAATATATTTTTGTGAGAAATTATTCTTGTTTTGGAAAAATTACAAATTTTGCTCCTTTTGACTCATTTTATTGAGTTGAACAACTTTCATGTTTTGACCATTTTGATTTGATGATCAAAAATCACGTTTTTCGAGAAAAATGGGCAAAAATGACATTTTCACTAAATCTGTCCATGAATTTCGAAAATTTCAGAAATTGGGGAAAATATACTTTTTGGAAAGTAAATATTTTGCTGATCAATTTTGTCTTCTTCGTCGATCTCGTCCGGGACCCACAAATGACTGATCCAGCCAAGTCAAGTTTGAGACCAAATGGGACCCACTTCCCCACTTAAAACTAAACCAACGTGGGTTCTCTTCTACCCTTCCATTTTTCCCTACTACAGCAGCTAAGAGAGCTCTTTCTTCTTCTCCATTACAGCCACCTTCTCTCCTTTGCATGTTGAACTTCCTTGGCCAAAAATGAAGATTTGAGTGCACCAATCTCTCCCTCATCACCTAAGCTTTCTATTGATACCATTTTCAAGGGATTTCAGCTGGACCCATCTTCCTCACCAAACATTTCTTGCTGATCTCTGCACTTTCAGGTGAGGCTTGCCTTTCTCCTCCTAGCCTTGGGTTCTTTAGACCCTTTTGAAGCTTTTTAGCATGCATGCAAGGTGGTTCTTGAAGAACCCCTTTTATTTCAAAAATCTGGATTTCTTTTGAGTGGGTTTTTCCATGGTTTTTGTAGCTTGGAGTTGGGCTGAGGGAAGAGATTTCTGGGAGGAAACCTTAGATCCTTTTGGAGTGGAGGCAAGTGAATAAATTGATGAAATGCATGCATTTGCATCTTGTTTATTTATAAGTTTTGATTTGAGAATGTTAGTTCATTTGAATGATTATTTGAGCCATTTATGGTCTGATTTACAGAAGTTTTGTAACATTGTACTTATGTTCAGTCATTTTATATGGTTTTTTTTTATAATAGTATGAAATCTCTGGTTTATTAATGTTCTAAGAGTGTTGGAAATCCTTCACTAAAACTCTGTTTTCATTTTACTTAATGTTAGAATTTCTGCAACAATTCTGTACAATGGAATGGCTAACTGGGATTTCTTTAATTTTCTATGATTAGTGTTTGATCTCTATTTTCAGCCTATGTATAGAATGAGACTCTTTAATTGATGTTGAATGGAATTCTGAATTTAGAATGTTGATTGGAAAGCTCAGAAGGACGGAAAATAGAAATAAGAAGACAATCTGGGCGTGTCAGCAGACTGCTCACAGCAAGCAGTCTCGCTAGAGCGAGCCCACCTGCAGGAAGGGTCCGTTCGAGCGGATCCAGGCCCGCTGGAGCGGGCCCAGTCACAGCCCAACTGGTTTTTATGGGCCTGTTTTGATAATTTTTATTGAATATTGGGCCTCGGTTTCTGCCCATTTATTTTTGTGGGCCTGTTTTTATGTTTTTTATTAAATGGTTGAGCCCAGCCACTGTTTCATGTAATTTTTAAGGCCTGTTTTAACATAGCTTGGGCCTGTTTTGATGTTTTATTAAATGGTTGAGCCCAGACCTGTCTAGGGCCCATTTTTTGGGTTACTTTGGGCTGTTTTAAAGTTTGTTTTGTGGGCCATCTTAGGTTCAGTTTTGGGTTGATTTAAAATCAGTTTTGTGGGCCATTAAAGGTCTAGTTTGGGTTGTTCAAAAAATCAGTTTTGTGGGCCATTCAAAGTTAGTTTTCAAGGGCTGTTTTAAGATATACTTTGTGGGCCATTCCAGGATTAGTTTTGGACTGTTTTAAAACTTGTTTGGTGGGCCATTCAAAGAATAGTTTTGGACTGTTTTAAGGATTGTTTTGAGCCATGTTTAAAGGGCTGTTTTGGGTTAAAATGAATAGACTGTTTGGGCTCGGTTTAAGGCCAGCTATGGGCCTGTTTTTAAGAGTTTTGACATTACTTTGATACTTGGAAATTTGTGAAATGGAAATGATGTGAGAATGAGGGTATGTGAAATTACCCGAGAATCGTTCGAGTCTCAATGCGCACTTTATCATTTAAATATTATGGATTTTCATTGGCATCAAACGCACTTTTTATTAATCAATGTTTAAAGGTTAAATGTGCATTGAGATGGTTCCTTGGCAAGGCATTAAGTCATTCTCCACTATCCATTCCATTTCAAGTCAGAACATGTATTTGTATTTGTATTTGTATTTGTATTCTTGGGTAAACTAATTTAAATAGCATCGGTGATTTGTTATAAAATCATGTGGTTTCCCATGTTCGAATGGGGTGATCGCTATGATTTTATACAAATCACTTTGATGTGTATTTGAACGGTTTACCATGGATATTCGTATGTTTTCTCCGATTCGATTTTGAAAAGAGATTGGAGTATGTTCGTCACATTCGGGATTTCTTCGATGAGACTATTGTTTTGATAAGACTAGTATTTAAAAATAAAAACCTCGAGGCAAGACGGGGCCAGAGCTATGTGGTGCGAGCCCATGAGCCAAAGAGGCTATGACTTCGAAAATAAAACCCCGAGGCAAGACGGGGCCAGAGCTATGTGGTGTGAGCCCCTGAGCCAAAGGGATTAGTATTATGTTAGATTTGTATCGGTTTGAGTTTGAAAACTAAAGGCACCACTAGGCTTAGGTCACCTTGTCGGGCTGATCACCCGGCTTGGGATCTTTATTCTGTCCGCCAGCTGCAGCTTGGATTCTGTCTGTACCGACCATGGCAACGGTAATTATCTGCCGGTCCCATTTGTATGGCTACGGTTCGGATACCTTTGATCTGCCGGTCCCATTTGTATGGCTACGGTTCTGATCCTCTGTTTAGTACCACGTTCAGTGGCTACGCTCTGTCTGCTCTTATCACTTCGGTAATAGGAGGATTTAGCTATTGGTGGTCGCCTAGGTTTTATCCGCGTATTACTTTAGTTTATGATTATTGTCGGTTATGCTTTCTATGCTTTGATTTGTTTAATGTTTACGATATCGACCTTTACCGTATTGTTTCTACTATTCAGTTTTTAAATGTATTTCCAACTATTATATGTTTTGCCTAGGTGGTTATCTTTTCGAGACATTTATGCTTAGAGATTGTTCGTTTATTTGTCTTGATATTTATGTTTAGGTTTTCGATCGTTTTATCGTGATTTATTGTTATTATTGGTTAGACTCTTTATTCAGTTTTACGATGATTTCGTCTGGTTTTACGTACATTCTTTTGTTTCATATTACTTGTTTATTCGCTTGCCAGACCGTCGTGTCTGACCCCTTTTGTTTGGTGCCAGTTTCTTCTCTTTCTGTTTGTAGGTGTTTGATCAGAGAAGGCGGTGGGACCGCCGGTCTGACGTGAGAGGCTGCCCGTTGATATCATCTAGATGTCAAGTTTGGCACCAGAGTTCGTATTGAAATGTTGGGGTAGGATTTATGTTTAGTTGGTTATATGGTTGTATGGCTTTATTAGCCTTTTTATTTGGGTTGTAATTAAGACACTTGTTAATTGAAATTTGAATATGGGAAATAATAGATTTGTTACTACCAGCTCAGTGTGTTGTGATTTATGATTTATGCCAGTCTTATTATGAGATGGCTTTATGACATTGGTTGCGTACGACACGGAACCCGACGGCCACGGATTCCGAGTCGTAACACCATGGTTAGCTTCCGCGAAAAATATACTCTGATTGTGTTGGGATGTGATTATCCTCATTCACGCGGATCTTGGGAACTATAGCAAAAAGTTTCAAATTATTCCAAAATTTCGCACCCCGAGATCGGTTCGCTGCAGGTCCCGGTTTCGGGGTGTGACAGTTTTCACAAAATAAAAGTAAACAACTTTGGTGGCTGAAACGTTACTTTTTGACTTGTTTTGACCGATCAAACACGATAAAGTTAATTTTTTGGTGGCCGGGATTTCTTCACCATAAATTTTACTTTACCACTTGCAGAACAAACATGGTGCACAAACACTTCCTGTATAGTGAGTGATAAGGCCTCTTACCTGTATACTTCTGATTTGATCATAGACCCACATCACCCATGCTAATGCTACTAGCCTTTGAACTATTGATGGTTGGTTGTGAATTAGAAAATCACCTGCTTTGAAGGCAAATTGTCGTTGTAGGTGCATCCTATGCATAGGTCCGCTTCCTCTAGTGGAAACGGGCAATATCTTCCTTTGGCCTTTGTAATTTGGGATTTTCTATTTTGCAGCCTTTCCAGAATAGTAAGGGTCGACCTAACTTAGGATGCTTCCCAAGGGCAGACTGCAGAGTGCTTACTTACAGTAGCGCAGACCCAGAATTTTCATTTAGGTAGGACAGATGATGGTCAATTAAAAATATTAATCATTATTTATAATTGGAATTTTCAATATAATTAAATAGGAAATACAAGTCGTTTATAAGAAAAATGCAATGTAAAGCAAAAAAAGTTCCAAGTATATGGTCCTAGTGTGTTAATACAAAGCATAGCCAACTAGAAAGTCATCAATACTTGTTCAAATTTGACACTTAAAAACTCGCTAAATGACCTAACAATTAGTTGATCCAAGTATCTAGTCAGGTGCCTACTCATTAATATAAGGCGAAAAAGGTACTAATTAGCATTTTACTCAAGAATTTTGTACAAATACGTGAGTCTCCTTTGATTTTATGAGCCAAACATGAAAATTGAAATACTAATCTATAAGTTGGCCTGATTTTTTGAACAAAGACAAAATGATGGAACCAAAACTTGCTTCTTGGAAGTGTGAATAATATAGTATCAATCAAAAGGCCCAAAAGTAAGGATCATTATTATCTTTCCAATTTTCTTTAATAATTATTTTCTAAAATCAAGTGAGAGGAATCCGGAAATTAAGATTACTCAAATTTTAAAATCCCAAACATAAATCACAAACTCCAAACCATATTTCTTCCACCACCTCACTAGCACTATGCTAAGATATTCTCCCTTTTAAGGAGAGGTCCTTGGAATGAAGCACATAATGGGTGTACTTGATTTTGACCGTCTTTAACAATTATTATAATCAATTTAACGATTTTGACATTTTTCTTGGAAAATCATAATAATACAAATTATTGCATGAACTAAAACAAATGAAAATCAAGAAAGATGCACAATTAAAACTAAAAGATTTCTAAGAATCCTTAACTGTAGATCATGAGAAAATCAAGCAAATAAGTGAATCAACTTAAAACCCAAAATTAAAAAAGAACACGAAGCAGGGAAAAAAAAAAAAAAAAACTCAACAACGCTTTTAGATGTCTCCCACATGTTCCAACCAATTGTAATCTGCCCTACCAACAAGTTCAAATCAACTGCAACTTGCTATGCATCCAAACACGTCCTACACAAAATCTCTGCTTAAAGAGTAAATGAAAAAAATGCATAGATTATTTTCCTCAACTCTACATCCAGATCGATTCTCCTACACCCACCAAGCTTCGATTTTTTTTAAAATTTCATATAGAACGAGCTCAGACTCCACACAAGCAAAAAGCCTCTCCCACTCTATAATAACAAAGAAGGGGAAGGGAAAAAAGGCGTGCATTGAAAAAAAAAAACAAAAAGGAACGTCATAAGTTGCCACTGTATGGCCTTCCAACAAGTTCCAATCAACTGCAACTTGCTATGCATCCAAACACGTCCTGCACAAAATCTCTGTTTAAAGAGTAAATGAAAAAAATGCATAGATAATTTTCCTCACCTCTACAACCAGATCGATTCTCCTACACCCATCGAGCTTTGAATTTTTTTCAAATTTCATATAGAACGAGCTCAAACTCCACACAAGCAAGAAGCCTCTCCCACTCTATAATAACAATGAAGGAGAAGGGAAAAAAGACGTGCGTTGAAAAAAAAAATAAAAAATAGGAACGTTATAAGTTGCTACTATATGGGCCTTCCACCTATCAACTTAAGTTTTTGGGTTGGTACATGGCTTCTTACATGATATTAGAGCGGGTTTCGATCCCGTTGTTATGGGCTTGTGTAGCTCATGTGGCCGTGTTCTTGTGTAGCCTATGTGACAGGCCTGTCCATGAAATCTGTTGGGCCTGCACGTGAGGAGGAGTGTAGGGAAGTCCCATATCATCTAAATAATAGGCTTGACATTTTTCAATATCCCCCCTTGGGTGGACCCCACTCCTCAATACTCCCTCTCATGTGGAACTCAGCTGGAGCACTTTTGTTGACACGCATTTTTTTTGTGCCTAGTCGTTCCTCATGGGATCCGAACTCACAACCAATTGGCTCTAATACCATCTTAAATTTCTTCAACTAACTATTTCTACCAAAACCTTGAGGCATCGGTAGAGGTAGCGAAAATACTTTTCAATATTCTCCCTTAGATGGAGCCCACTCCTCAATATGCTTGTGCCAGAGATGGGAGGCAGAGAAAGAGGAGGAGAGGGTTTCGGGAGTAATTGAACAGGGGTTTTTCTTTGGAGGGTGAGGCAAAGACTTAAACTTATGGGCCACATGGGTTGCCCCATAAGTCTTTTGGGCTTTTTCCAGAATCGCCCCAGGTCCATTACATGTAGGTGGTCGCCCCAGGTCCATTACATGTAGGTCCGTCCCTGCTTACCTAGATTGTTGAAATAGAAGCAAAACTTGTTACCATGGTTCTAAAAATCAGTGAAATTGGAGTCCACTCGACCGATTCGAGTCAGACTCAATGGGTTTCGTTGCTTGGGAAAAGAAAAGGGGCTGACAAAGGAGGTAAAAAGCAAGAGAGAAGAATAAGAAAAGAAAGAAATTAAGGAAAACTCAACCCATCTGTAAGGTACTATAAAACAACGTTATTTTCATTTTTAGAAAAACAAAAGAGGCTAAAAGTTTTGCATATTTTCAAAATATTGAGATTTTGTAAATACTCTTAGGTCACGTTTGGCAACCAAATCTTCACGGAAAAGATTTTCTATTTCCCTAAAGTTGTTATAAATCCATGTTTGGCAATTGTAAATTTCTGAGGATTTTGACGGATGAAAATCTTCATTTGTTAGGATTTTCATAATCTGACCACCCCTCATAAGATGTGAAAACCCCCACTTAAGTAGATTTGCACACTGAACCCTACTTTTCTTTGCTATATGCATCGATACTGTGTGGGGAGATTTTCAAGACACCAGGATTATGCTAATCTCGGCTATAAGATGTCAATTAGCACTCTTACGTGCCATCCGCGTGCCATCCAGACACGCCTCGGCTGCCGGGACAGAGGCCTCAGCCGAAACCAAACTAACTTTGGCTGCTAGCGCCGAGCTCGGCTACCAAGGATCGACTTCGGCGGAAAGCCTGACCTCGGCCGAAGGAGCCATGACGGAAGCCGAAATGAAGAAGAATCCTCTCTCGCGCCCCACGCCCGCCACGTCATCAGACACGTGGCAGAATAGGGGCGCGAGCCATAGGGACAGATGCGACATCCCAGCCGTCCACAATCTTCGCCAGATCGCTGACATGGCGGCATCCAGCGGCTGTAGCCAAATCAGGGCAAGGCCCGAGGATGGATCCGATGGGACCTCTACCACCAAAGGCGTCCAACATGATCTGGCCCAACATGACATGCATTTAATGCAATGTGGGCTGATCGGACTGGCAATAAATTCTTTGTGGGCTGTGATGGACCCACATTTATTACTTTGTGGGCTGATAAGAGCTTCCTTATCAAATCAAGGGACCCACTCCAAAATATCATCCAGAGTCCTCTATAAATAGGACCACATTCCATAACCAAGGTACACAACCTACACACTTGAGAGCTGTTGCTCTGCCTCTCTTCTTCCCCTCCTTCCTTAGTTCAAGTTCATACACTAACTTAGGCATCAGAGAGCCTTGCGCCAGCCAGGCTAGGGTCCTCTGACCGTTTGTTCTTCCCTTTCAGGCTTTGAGGCAGCAGATCTTTTTCTTTCATTTGGATAAGTCCTATCAGGCACCCCTAATCTTGTGAGTCATCATTTTTGCACTTACAATTGGCGCCGTCTGTGGGAAAGTATTATCCCAATCTTCCCAAATACCATGCCTCCAAAAGCTAACTCTTCTAGAGCAATGATCCAGCGACTGGGCCCATCAACGGACGCCCCTCCTCAAGGGCAGTCCGTAGCGGGGCATGGCACGTTTGCAAGCGAGGAGCGCCTAGGCTCGCACCTCTTCGTCGAAATTTTTTTCCAATAGCAACTTGAGGATTCGTCCCCGGGCGACGAAGTCACGCCTCCCCGACGGGACGAGCGACGACACGAGCGTCCCCAGAAAGACAAAGTTGTAGCGGTCGACAAGCCACGCCGTCCGCGACACCTCGATGACGGAGGAGATGTCGCGGCTCAAAATGCCCTCATCCAGGAACAGGAGAGAATAATCCGCCAACTCTAGCAGCAACTGAGAGCAGCAGGAGCCACCTCAGCAAGGCAGCTCTCCGGGCCCCAAGGCGAGAAGAGAGCCGCCCAGACCAAGGCAGTCCAGCCCTCCCGCGAGGATTTGAGAGCTTTTCTGGACCAGAAGCGTAGTCGGGCCAACGACGAAGTCTCGAGCAATGGTCGAAGCCATCATGGCCGAGACAGTCAAGCTCGCAGCCACCACAGTCGAGGCCATTTGAAGCGAAATTCGGAAGCAATGTCGCCACAGAAGGATGTCGAGCAGGAGCGGCTCGACAGGCGTATTAAGTTGGCTCTTCAGCATAACATGGAGATGGCTGTTCTCGCCTGAGACCAGCAAGATATTTGCGGCCTCACCGATCTGGGGGCCTCCCCCTTTGCACGGGATATCAAGGAGCCTCCCCTGCCCAAGAAGTTCTCTGTCCTGCGGTTCATCCCTTACGACGGAGTCTCGGATCCAGCCGCTCACCTCCGGCACTTCTCTAAGAGGATGTCCATCTGGGGGAACGAGGGCCACCTCAACTGCAAAATCTTTTCCTCCAGTCTGGGCGACCTCCCTCTGAAGTGGTTCTGCGCCCTCCCGGAGAAGTCCATCTCGAGTTGGAGACAGCTCCAGCTCTCCTTCTTGAAGAAGTTCCAGGACTACAGCGTCGTCCCCAAGACCGACGCTGATATACTTGCCCTAAAGATGAAGCAGGGCGAGAGCATCACCCAGTTCGCCCAGCGGTTCTGGGCGATTTACAGCTAGATCGAAGTTTCCAAGGACGAAGTGGCGATTTTTGCCTTCCAGAATGCCCTGTTACTAGGGAACGAGCTGAGGAAAGACCTGGCCGGAGACCCCGCAACCTCCGTGCTAGCCTTGATGTCCAGAATTAAGCGCTATGTCACCCGGGAGGAAGATGAAATCCGGGCCCGGGAAAGCCACGGCGCGGGACACAAGGAAAAGGGCAACCGGCCCCAGCAGAGGGATAAGAAGCCCTTCCGGAAGGAATAGCAGAAACAAGCATGGGTCTCCAGCTTGGCAAAAGCTACAACGTCCAGGTCTGGGGGCAGCAGGAAGACCAGACCTCCTCCCGATGCTTTCCAGGCTGTGAATGTTGTCTTTAGGGAGCCGATCCACCAGATTATGAACAAGATCAAGAACAGGCCATTCTTTAGCTGGCCTCAGCCAATGCAGAGTGATCCCTCCACCCGTGACTAGAGCAGGTTCTGTGCCTACCACAAACAGAATGGGCACAAAACCAAGGAGTGCAGGACCTTGAAGTTTCACCTGGAGAAGCTCGTCAAGGAAGGCCACCTTAAGGAGTTCGTCAAGGCAGGAGATGCCGGCAGCGGCGGCAGCGGCCAAGTTCATCAGAGCGCTGATAAGGACCCAGACAGTGAGGAGTCTGAAAAGATCATCAATATCATCCATCTGGCGCCCTCAGTTCCCTCTTCCTTAGCTAGAGGCAACGCCCAGGCTCGTGCCGAGGCCAGGCAAGCCTCACATGGGAAGGAGGTTATGAGAGCCGAGCTCGGACCAGCGTCCAAGCGAGCACGGCGCGTGCGCCCAGCTATCTCGTTTTCAGATAAGGACCTTGAGGGAGTGCAGCTTCCCCACAACGATCCCCTGCTCCTGACGATGAAGCTGCGAGACTTCACAGTGAAGCAGATCTTCATCGACTCCGGTAGCTCATCTGAGATCCTTTACTATGGATGCTTCAAGAAGATGGGGCTCTCGGAGGCTGATTTGAAGGAAGCTCGCACGCCTCTGATAGGGTTCAGCGCTAAGCCGGTCTACCCCAAGGGGAGAACCACTCTGGAGACCAGAGTGGGCGGAGCCTTGGTGATGACTGACTTCCTAGTGGTGGACGCCCCCTCCCCCTACAATGCCATTATGGGCAGGGCATGGTTCTACAGGATGGAAACAGTTCCCTCCACTCTCCATCAGAAGCTGAAGTTCGTGTTCGAAGACAAGGAAGGCAAGATGGAGGTGGTTACAGTCGAAGGGGATCAGCAGCTGGCAAGGCAGTGTATGTTGGCCATGGTCCCTGGGGAGAAGGAGCCAGAGCGAGTGAATTTGGCAGAGTTCGAAAGGGGGCTGGACGAGATCGGCCGAGATCCTGACAAGAAGAGTATTGAAGATCTAGCCGAAGTCAGGATCGATCCACTCGACCCTGATAGATTCTTCCTAATCGGCACCCAGCTGCCCGACCCCGAGAGAGCCGAGCTCTCAAGATTCCTGATGCAGAACGTAGATGTCTTCGCTTGGACCTCGAGCGAAATACCTGGGGTTGACCCCTAGGTCATGTGCCACAGGCTGAACGTGGATCCCAACCACAAGCCAGTGGTGCAGAAGGCCCGCAGGACGGGGTTGCAGCAGACGGAAGCAGTGGTCGAAGAAGTCGACAGGTTGCTACAGGCAAGCGCAATCAGGGAGGTCCAGTACCCAGTGTGGCTGGCCAATACAGTGGTAGTGAGAAAGAAGACTGACAAGTGGAGGGTATGCGTGGATTTCACAGACCTTAACAGAGCTTGCCCGAAGGATAGCTTCCCTCTTCCAAAGATTGATCAGATGATCGACGCCACTGCTGGCAATGACAGAATGAGCTTCCTCGACGCTTACAGAGGCTACCACCAGATTCCGATGTTTGAGCCAGACGAGGAAAAAACTGCATTCATAACCCCCCGTGGCACTTATTATTATAAGGTGATGCCCTTTGGACTGAAGAACGCGGGGGCAACCTATCAGCGTCTCGTCACAAAAATGTTCCAGGCTCAGCTCGGCAAGACAGTCGAAGTCTACATTGACGACATGGTCGTCAAGTTCAAGCAGTCCAGCGACCATCTGGCGGATCTGGCCCAAGTCTTCAGCATCCTCCGAGAATTCAAGCTCAAACTGAATGCCTCCAAGTGCGCTTTCGGCGTCGCTTCTGGCAAGTTCCTCGGAAGCCTAGTAATGCGGAGGGGGATAGAGGCCAACCCGGACCAGATTACTGCAATCCTAGGAGTCCAAAGCCCATCCACTACCAAAGAGGTCCAGAAGCTAACTGGCATGGCTACAGCACTCAATCGCTTCATCAGCAGATCATCAGATAAGTGCCGGCCTTTCTTTCAGCTTCTGAAAAAGAATTTAAAGTTTCAATGGACCCCTGAGTGCGACCAAGCATTGGAAGCACTCAAAACTTATCTGTCTTCACCACATTTACTTTCTACCCTAACTCAGGGGGAGATATTGTATCTGTATCTTGCAGTCTCAGATCATGCAGTGAGCTCCGTCCTCGTCAGAGAGGACGATGGAGTCCAAAAACCAATCTACTATACGAGCGAAATCCTCCTTGATGCCGAGACAAGATACCTTTTGCTCAAGAAGCTTACGCTGGCACTCGTCAGTGCCTCCCGCAAGCTCTCCCATTATTTTCAATCCCACACCATTATGGTTATCACGGAGCTTCCACTCCAATCTATATTCAAGAAAGCTGACTTTTCAGGGCGAATCTCAAAATGGGTAGTCGAATTGGGGCAGTTTGACATCCAGTACCGTCCCAGGACTGCAATCAAAGCCCAGATTCTAGCAAACTTCATTGTTGAGTTCGTCTCTCCGAGCTCGGGTTCGACCCAGCCCGGCACCGAACTGGGGGGCATAGGGCATGAGCATGAAGTCACCGAAGTCGAACAACTTTCTCAGAGCCAAGTTCCTGTCTCGGCGTGGAGGGTCTTCGTCGACGGCTCGCCCACCTCCAAGAGAGCTGGCGCCGACATAGTTCTCCAATTGCCAGAAGGACTGGTCATAGAACAAGCCTTCACCTTGGATTTCAAAGCAACGAACAATGAAGCGGAGTACGAAGCTCTGATAGCAGGGCTGAATAGCGCCCGAATCCTCGGAGCCCAGCAATTGGTGGTCTTCAGTGATTCACAACTGGTAACTAGCCAGCTCACTGGAGACTATCAAGCCAGGGACGACAGGATGTCGGCCTACTTAGCCCTCGCGAAGAAACTGCTCTCTCATTTCCAGACAGCCGAGGTCAGGCAGTCTCCAGAGATACTAACACGCATGCTCATGCGCTTGCAAGCCTGGCCTCCGCTATCGAAGCAGGAAAGAAAAGGACCGTTGAGGTTGGATCAATACCGAGATCAAGCCTAGAGCTCCATTCATCTCGGCAAGTCTTGTGCGTTGACCTCGGCCCGAGCTGGATGGACCCAATCATCTCTTACCTAAAGGACGACCAGCTCCCCGAAGACAAGAATGAAGCCCACTGAATCAGACTCAAGGCAGCTCGATTCTGGCTATCCCCTGAAGGCAAGCTCTACAGAAAATCCTTCACAGGTCCCTACATGCGTCCATCCAAGCAAGGGGGATGACTTTTTGCATGAGATCCACGAAGGAATCTGTGGAAGTCACATTGGAGGACGGTCGTTGGCGTACAGAGCTATAAGCCAAGGTTACTGGTGGCCGTATATGCAAAAGGACGCGCAGGTATACACCAAGAAATGCGAAAAATGCCAGAAGTTCTCCCATTCTCTTCATCAGCCAGCACAAGACCTGAGTCCCCTCTCTAGTCCATGGCCCTTCGCTCAATGGGGGCTGGACATTGTGGGACCTCTCGACCGAGCTCTAGGGAACAAGAGATGGCTGATAGTTGCTACAGCTTACTTCACGAAGTGGGTAGAAGCTGAACCGCTATCCTCCATTACTGAAAGGGACTCCAAGAATTTCGTATGGAAGAACACATAACGAGGTTCGGCATTCCCAGGATCCTGATTTCGGACAACGGGACTCAGTTCGACTCCAACTTCTTCAGAGACTTCTGTCAAAAGCATGGCATCAGGAACCACTACTCCACTCCGGTGTACCCACAGAGCAATGGTCAGGCCGAAATTTCTAACAAAGTACTGTTTGACAGCCTGAAGAAGCGATTGGACAAAGCGAAAGGGAGATGGGTATAGGAGCTCCCCAGCATGTTGTGGGCATATAGGACAACTCCGAGACGATCCACCACGACGACACCCTTCTCTTTGGCCTATGGGATGGAGGCAGTCATTCCCTTAGAAATTGGCCTCCCTACCCTGAGGACAGAGCTTCTCGACCAAGGCCGAAACGAGATAAACTTGGCAATGGAGCTGGACCTAGCCGACGGGCGTCGAGAAGCAGCGGCCATACGACTGACCGACTATCAGCAACGACTAGCCGGAGGATACAATGAAAAGGTCAGGGAGAGAAGTTTCTCAGTAGGAGAATTGGTTTTGAAGAAGACCCTGCCAGCTGACAGAGACCTAAATGAAGGAAAACTGGCCCGAAACTGGCATGGCCCATTCAGGGTGGTTTCAATGGCAAGACGATCTGCTTATAAACTTGAAGACTTAGAAGGCAGGCAGTTGCCGAGACCATGGAATGCATCTCACTTGAAGAAGTTCTATTTCTAAGATGTAATGAAAGTCTCATGATCAATAAAAGCAGCATTTGCCCTGTCATCAATCTGTGCCATCTTATCTGAGTTCGGCAGCTTCGGGTTCATACACCTTGGGATTGACTTCGGATTCACACATCCAGTCTTCCCTAAACTTTGGGTTTATGCGCCCATGGACTGACTTAGGATTTATACATCCAGTCGCTCCTAAAACCCTGGGTTCATACACCTTGGGACTGACTCCGGATTCATACATCCAGTCTTCCCTAAACTTTGGGTTCACGTGCCCATGGACTGACTTAGGATTTATACATCCAGAAGGTTTGGTCAAAACGAAGGTTCTTAACAAGTTATACAAAGCGAAATTGCCAGAACATCTGGCAGACGCGGACAGGTCCTCATCAATAGGAGAAATAAAAAAGAAGTAGGGTCTCTGATTCAGGTTCTTTTTCTCTCCCATGGTAGGCTTGCTGCCTCTATTTATAGAAGGAGGAAAGGCTCGGTAATCAAAGGCCCATCAATGAGGCGAGGTCTCCCATGCCTCGCGTGGAGCTCACGTCTTCTACAAGTTGACTAACGACTTCGATGGTGACACGCAGAGCCATCTGCTCATTTTCCTCATCGGCAGTACCACTGAACTCACTGCTATTTATGAGCCTCGGAATGCGGGATATCGGAGCGGATAACTATGAAGACCATTAGGTACCTTCTCTCCAACTCAAGACTCTCACGTCACGTCACTCAGCCGGACTCAAGCACAAAGGAGCCGAACTCAAAAAGAAAGAGAAATAAGAAAGCTCAATTGAACAAACTTTGCTTTTCATTTAAAGTGAAAGAGATTACAAGCTGAAGATTACAAGCTGGTCCACACTACACTTCAAAAAGACAGAAAAACTACAAGTCTGAAAGCAGGAAAAGAAAAATAAGCTACGAGGGCTTCGGCGACTCAACCAGCACTATCACGGTCTCTTATGGACCGGCAGTCTCGGCGACAACCACGGCCTTTTCTGGCGCATCACCCGCAGGAGGGGCAGAAGGAGCGTCGCCTGCAAGAGATGCAGCTGGAGCATCACCAGCTGAAAGGATAGGTGGAGTGCCATCCGAGATAGGAACAGCAGCGGGAGCATCAGCGTTGGCACTCTCAGTCTGCGGAGCGGAACTCGACTCGGATTCCGAGCCAGAGTACTTCGGCAGGTTCTGATAAATCGGGTGGTCTTCAGGAACCCCCGCTCGCTTCAGTGCGGCCAAGCACCCCTCCTCGAACAGAATGGAGGTGATCTCCTCCACCTGTCTCTCGTACTCCTCTGTGGCCTGGTCCACCCCCTTCTGAAAGGAAGATTGGGCCTCAGCCTGCAATGAGGACTTGAGGTCAGCGTTCTCCTTCTTCAGTTCGGCATTTTCTTTCTGAAGCTTCTCGACTTCGGCACGCCTAGCTAGCACTTCAGCACGCTGCCTCGTCGACTCTGCTGCCGAATCAGCCTTCACTCTGGCCAGCTCCGTCTCCAGCTCGGCCAGCCTTTTCGTCTTGACCCATATGTCACCCCTCAACTGATGGGTTGTCGAGGTGAGATCAGTAATGCTAACCAGCGCCACGTCCAGCTTTGCAGTTACCTCGACGCTGTTCTTCCTCAGGTCCGCCAGCTCCTTCTTCAATTTATCCCTCTCAGACTCCAGTTGGGTGATCTTGGAGACGTTCTTATCGCTCCTTTCTACTACCAACTGGAGCCTCTGCACATTCTGCAAAAGAAAATAAGTCAGATGGAAGCAGCCGAAATGAAATACATTAAAAGAGCATCAAGGGTACTTACCAGGAGAGCAACCTGGATCGCTGACCCCAGCAGGCTCTCGTTGTCATACTTCGCGTGCTGCTCCATGTCACGCGGCAGGGCACAGGCTTTGGCAAGGGCCCCGATGACGAGAGAATTCCCCTACACCCGGTCCTCCACGTTTAAGGGTTTCCCGGGCTGAGTCTCCAATCTAGGCCTCCACGCCGCCAGGGCAGCGCGAGGTCCGGAGGCCGATCCGGACCCTTGCCCTACAGTGACGCTGAGGTCGCGAGCCGTCTCGGCAGCAGCCCTGCTCGCTGGCGCACTTTTCTCGGGCGGAGCCTTGCCTCCGGAAGCATGCACAGGCGTCTTGCTTTTCAGGGCCTGTTCAGCCCCTGAGTCTTTCTCCCCCGCCTTAGACCTCTTCCTGGGCGGAGACCCCTCTCTCGGGCGATCTGGTGAGCGCCTCCGTGCTCCCTCGCTCGGTATAGTGGCAAGGGCAGAAGTAACAGCAGCGCCCCCCGAGCCCGGAGCCACACGGATGCTGGCAGTTGAAGGCGTCGCAGAAGAAGAGGATCCGTGCCTAAACTTGGCCGCCAGATCCTTGGTTCCTGGCATTCTTGAGCTGCCCTCCATCCTTTCCTCCTGGTCAGATGTGTAAGCCTCCACGACCTCCCTTAGACTCGGAGACCCCGAACTAGAAGAAGTAGATGCCTCAGCGCCAGACGCGGCTCGGCTCGTAGCAGGATCGATCAGAGGAACGCCCGCAGGCATGGCCACAGTAACAGGAGGGAGATCAGGCTGCAGCTCGTCCTCTGACACCGCCCCAGTCCTCCTGTAATGGCCACGGTACCTCGGCGTGTACCCTAACAGTTTCCAGGCCGATCTGTTCTCGTGCCCGGCGTACTTTTCGACCTTCCTGTGGTCGGCGACGTTCTTTCTCCAACCGTCGCTTACCGCTCCGAGCTGCCTCGCTCGCAGTTCTGCATGGTAAACAACAAAAATATCAGTTCGGCAATACAAAAGCTAAGCGAAAGGAGCAGAATGAAGAGTCGGTGTTTACTTGGGACGGCCCCGAGATGGCGAGGGACCCTGAGCGTCCTATCCTCACCAGCGTCGAACTCCCATTCCCCCGAAACACAGAAAAGATCTTCCTCGGCGTTTTTACTAGAATCCTCCAAGGCCAGGACGAAGCCCTTTCGGAGCTGCTTCACCCGAAGATAATAGTTGTCTCCCCCAGCCTTGCAGATGTCATACACATCCTCGATATCGTGGACGCCCAAGTTGATCCCCAAGATCTCGTTCAATTTCGCCGTACCCATGATGACTGTGAAGCCATTGGGCATCAGCTGGCAAGGGGTGATGGACCAGGCGCTAAGGCAAGCTCTAAGCAGGGGATACAGAGGGAATCTGACCCCGCCCTCGATCACAGAGATCAAAGGGAATGGCATCCAGCCGCTGGACCAGCAGCGCAGGGCGTGGTCGCAGGGAGTCGTCGGCCTGAGCGGACCCCCTCCGGGATATTGAACATTGCCCTAAACCTAGCCATGCCCTCAGACGTATCTAACTGAAACCTAGGGGCGGCCATCTCTACAGCTTAGGAGAAGAAGGTGAACAGAAACCCTAAAGGCAGAAACCCTAAAAAAGACAGGGGCACGAAATCACTTACTGAAGTAGAAGCGCGAATCAGGAATCAGCCTGGGTACGCCTTGTGGTTGTCCTTGCCATAGCACTATGGAAAGATCTTGAGAAGACAGACAAAGATCAAAGCAGGAATCGAAGGAAAGGGCAAAGAAAATCAGAAGAGAAGATAAAGAAAGAAGAACGGAGGAAGGCAACCCTATTTATAGGGGAAGGAAGCCCTCTTTGGACGCCATTTAAGAATTGGAAAAGACAAGTTTCGCGATCCGCGCCTGTCTCATCAATTTGACGGCACGATCAGTGAAGAAGCGACACGTGTAGCCACCGGTTCGTTTCCCGGGGCGAACAGGACGCGACATTTATTGCCTCGGAGAAGTCGAAGCGGCGCCAAGCAATGATCAAAGCATCTCCAGACGGACTCTCTAGCTTCCGACCCGTAAAGGCTAGAGCCTTTAAGAAGTCACAAGCTAGGGGGCAATTGTGTGGGGAGATTTTCAAGACACCAGGATTATGCTAATCTCGGCTATAAGATGTCAATTAGCACTCTTACGTGCCATCCGCGTGCCATCCAGACACGCCTCGGCTGCCAGGACAGAGGCCTCAGCCGAAACCAGACTAACTTTGGCTGCTAGCGCCGAGCTCGGCTACCAAGGATCGACTTCGGCGGAAAGCCTGACCTCAGCCGAAGGAGCCATGACAGAAGCCGAAATGAAGAAGAATCCTCTCTCGCGCCCCACGCCCGCCACATCATCAGACACATGGCAGAATAGAGGCGCGAGCCATAGGGACAGATGCGACATCCCAGCCGTCCACAATCTTCGCCAGATCGCTGACAGGGCGGCATCCAGCGGCTGTAGCCAAATCAGGGCAAGGCCCGAGGATGGATCCGATGGGACCTCTACCGCCAAAGGCGTCCAACATGATCTGGCCCAACATGACATGCATTTAATGCAATGTGGGCTGATCGGACTGGCAATAAATGCTTTGTGGGCTGTGATGGACCTGCATTTATTACTTTGTGGGCTGATAAGAGCTTCCCTATCAAATCAAGGGACCCACTCCAAAATATCATCCAGAGTCCTCTATAAATAGGACCACATTCCATAACCAAGGTACGCAACCTACACACTTGAGAGCTGTTACTCTGCCTCTCTTCTTCCTCTCCTTCCTTAGTTCAAGTTCATACACTAACTTAGGCATCGGAGAGACTTGCGCCAACCAGGCCAGGGTCCTCTAACCGTTTATTCTTCCCTTTCAGGCTTTGAGGCAGCAGATCTTCTTCTTTGATTTGGATAAGTCCTATCAGGCACCCCTAATCTTGTGAGTCATCATTTTTGCACTTACAGATACACACCAATATCAATATGAAATCATCAACTATACAAATCCCTGGTAAGAAATCATTGCTCCAGTGTCAGCGAAGAATCATCAAATTTAAGGATTTCCCACCTGGTACCAAACATGCTCTTAAGGTTTCTAGGATTTATAAATAGGCCCATATGATTTTAGTATTTGTAAATAGGCCCCTATCTTTTTATTTTAATACTTCCTAGGTCCCTGAAATAAATATTCCTAACAAAAATGGGCAACTATATGAGGTCTGTATTGAATTTTTATAAAAACGACAGCTTTACCCTTACATCCATTAAACAAAAAATGAGTAAACTATTATTTACAAAAATATTATTATTTTATCCCAAGTTCCAATTGTCTCTCCCTCAATAGCTATCTCATGCATATGAAACCTGATCATGTATTTTGAAACTTTTATCAATTATGTGGTGGGTCATGTATGGATAGGATCAATTATAACCACTTATAAGTACGTGTTAGATTGTCATTATGATGGATTTACATTTAATGAAATGGGCCCTAGATTGAAAAAATAAGATTTATGTAGGGTATGCTCTCCCACTAAATATAACTCTTGATGTCACAAGAGAAATAGGGATAAAAGAGATTGACAAAAGTGTCATTTCACTCGAAGAACTTATGGTGGTTGCAAAGTCTACTGATTCTAGGGACACGAAAGGTATTAAAATGAAAATGCAAGAGTCTATTTAGTGCTTATTTACAAATCCTATAAACCTTAGGGGCATTTACAAAAAGCTCTTCAATAGTGGTCCCTCAGGTCAATCAACTCAATCTAAGCCCTAAATTTGACCCGCATCCAACTTCATCGTAATCACCAAGAGAATGTAATATATATCCAATATAAGAGATTGGATTTGATCAAGCCATGCCATTGTCCATATTCATCAGCACAACGGAAGCTTTTATCAATACATGAACTCATGAGGGCCGAACAATATAAACCAACGTCTAATCCAATATCAGGTAACGATTTAACTGAAATGCTAGTAGCTAGGGGTGTACACGGATTGGAATGGTGCGGATTAGGCCAAATCCGTCACCAATCTTTTACCTACGGATTAATGGCCAATCCGTGGCTGTTAAAAACCAAACCGATCCGATCCGTGGAGGACCGGATCTGATCGGATTAATCCGTTCAATCCATTGAATCTAATGTTAAAGAAAATTTGAAGAACATGCTCTCAAGGCTAGGGTGAAATTTGGTCTAGGGCTACATTTGTTATACTTATATATAAAAGTGAATTACATTTTTTTCTCCTAAAGTTTTTTCTTCTTTTATATTTAGACCTCTTAACTTATATTTAGATCCCTTAATTTTTTTTCTTATTTATCTTTCATGTCAACGGATCGGATCGGATTGAATTCGCGGATTGAGAGTGAAACCCGTCACCGATCCGTTGCTAATGGATTACAAGATTTTCAATCCGTCACCAATACATTTACCTTCGGTTTGGTTAAAAATCCGCGGATTGGATTGGATCGGATCGGTTTTACGGATCGGTGGATTTTTTGTGCACCCCTAGTAGCAATGCAAACTTCTATCTTGGATCAACAAAATAAGCTTGTGTTTATAAAATAGAAAGCATCTACACATTTGGTTCTACCACATTTTGCTTGAATCATAAGGCCACATTGACAAGGATGTTAGAATGGCATTTGTGATGTTCGTTCTAGTCTTAATGGAACTAATCCAGAACTATGTGGCTCAAGGAAGTAGTGGGTTATATGGACCATTACCCAAGTTCCTAGAGATCAATGAGTCATTGTCACAATGTTTGTTATATCTAGAAAAACAAGCAAAATGATGGTATGGTTGGCTTCAAACGAAAACATTGCAAATCACGAGGCCAATATTCAAGGAAGATCGCTCTCCTACTTGAACCAACAACATTTGAAGACTTTATGTCAGATGCTAAGTGAATCACGTTTCACTGAAAGAGGGAGATATTGTTTCGTCGTATCAAATTATGTCAACTATATAAAATCTTTTTTTATGACAAATTTGTTTTCTACGAGAATATCAAGCCAAGTTTGAGCGGATTTCTAATTGAATCACAGATATTTCACATCAGAGATTAATGGATGCATTTATAAAAGGCTTTAAGAATAATTTTGTGCCTAGATGTTCAAAGTCAGTGATCCAGATACTTCTTTGATGCCATATCTTTAGCTCGACTATTAACAAAAAATTTCTTCGACAAGTCAATTTACAAAAGGGCTTCCATTGAAGGAGGAAATCACCACCACTCTGACTATATTGCTTCAAGTTTGGGCCCTTGTGCAATAGTTGTTCTTCAGAAGCCTAACACTTCCACCCTTTCAACCCCGCCTTTGACTTGAGCAAATAGGTGAAAGGTGCTCAAAGGGCCTCTACTTGACAAATGAAGTTAGTGAATGAAAGAAACACTTAAATATATTACTGAAAGCCTAACTTGCTACATGTTTGAGCTGTTAAATTTGAACTATATGTGTACTTCATGATATGGTCTCTGTGGGTGCCTAAAAATCACAGACTTGATTAATGAAAGTTTGGGATCTCTCGGAGGCTCCCTGATGAGGTTAGTGTGCCCGCCCGGAACCTGAAAGGGAGAGAAAGCAAGAAGACAATCATCAGAGACCCTGGCTGTAGGTAACGCAAGGCCCTCCGATGTCTAAGTTAGTTCAGGGGACTCAACAGTGGGGTGGAGGAAGAAGAAAGGCAGAGTGAGGGCTCAAGAGTAGTGTGTTCGATACCCGTGGTTTGGGAGGCCTTCTCTATTTATAGAAGAAGCCTCGTAATGGAGGACGGCGGGGCCCACTGGATTGACTTGTACTTAGGCGATAGAGTCACGTCAGCCCACATTCTCTTAAATGAAAGTCCCTTCCGCCCGCCATTCATTAATTGATGATCCGATTGGATCCGCCTTTCATTAAATGGCGGTCCAATCGGCCCACAATGCATTAAATGAGGGTCTAATCGGGCCTCACCTTGTCTAGGCCTTTCGGCGGTAGTCCCATCGGGTCGTCGCCTGGAGCTTGCCCTGATGGAGACGTAGCCGCTGGAAGCAGATCTGCCAGGGATTCTGGACGGCTGAGTTGTTTTCTCCGTATCATCCGCGCGTGCCCATATTTCATCATGCATCTTGTGACGTGGCCCGTTCTCCGGTAATGCCTTCACGGTTAGCGTCCGACTTGGCTAGCATGCTGGTATGGAACCGAGATGCGTGACCGAGGTTGGAGGGGATTGCCGAGGTCAGACGTGACCGAGGTCGGCATTGGCTCGGTAACATCTGGCACCTCGGCATCACCACCTGGACATACGTTGCCGAGCCTGAGGCATAATTAGTCGGTCATCTTTACCGGGGCTAACATAATCTCGATACTTTTAGGAATGTCCCCACACAATTGCCCCCTAGCTTTTGAGCTCTGACGAGTTTCTCAACAATCTTTGAGGTCGGAAGTTACATGACGTGGGGGCACTCGGAGATCGGTGAAAGAGACTAATGTCCTTGAGGACATTGATTGTGCTGCTGAGTTGCTATCTTTCCGGACCTAGGTGCTTTTCAAATTTCACCTCGGTTCTGGCTGATGATGTTTCACCCTTATCTATTGTCCTTCCACCTGCCCGATGCAATAAATGCTATAATGTGTTCAATGTAGAAGGTGTACCGTTGATGCTACGTGTCGACACCGGATGGGTGGTTTAGATTCTTCGGAGGCGCGTGCTCTGCGCTGAAGGGATGTGCACGGCACTCGAGGCCTCGCACGTGCATCCTTGGGATACGAAAAGGCGCTCTTCCTCCATTTATAAAAGCGGAGGCTAGGGCTCCCTTCCACTTCTACTTGCACTTTTGCCAGAAAAGAAGAAGAAGAGGGTTTTACCACAGAAGAGAGTCTGCCTTGAGGAGGAACGCCGGTAGGATCGATCCGCCCTAGGCTCAGCCCTGCTCCTTGCTCATTCTGCTTCTGTAAGTCTTCCCTCTCTGCTTTGCCCTTCCTTTCTGCGATTCATACGTAGAGTCCCTAGGCCTTTAGGTATTAGGAAAACCATAGGAATGGGCGCTTATAGCTTTTGGATAGAGAACGAAGGGTCCGTAGCCCAACTGAAGTCGGAGTACAAGATACCCGCTGATGTTTTACTCAAAGTGCCCTATCCTGTCTCTTATATTGACGGCATCATTTACGATGGCTGGATGCCATTTCCCTTGATAGCCATTGTGGAGGGTGGAGTACGTTTTCCCCTTCATCCTCTGCTTAGGGATTGTCTCAGGGCGTGGAATCTCTGCCTTTGCCAGTTGATATTGAACGGCTATAAAATCGTCATGGGCACAGCAGTGCTCAATAGGGTTTTAAAAATCAACCTCGGCGTCCATGACATCGAGGACGTCTATGACCTCTCTAAGGCCAGTGACAACGCATACTATCTCCGGATTAGATCGGGCCGGAGTAGTTTTATCAACGCTTTGGAGGACTCGAGCAAGTATGCCGGGACGACCGCCTGCTTGTTTCGGGCAATTGGGAGTTCAGCGACGATGAGCCCGCGTCGAACAGGCTTTCTCGGATCCCCCGTCGTCTCGGTGCTCCTCCATGTAAATGCCGCATCCCTACTCTGCATTTGCCCCTCTTCTTGTAATGCTGAGCTGTCACCTGTTCTGTTTGTTGCACAGGTATCGCTAACAGGAGGAGAGAGGCCCAGAGAGTCGGCTGGACTAGGAACGAGGCATGGCTTCGGGCCATAAGCGGTTATCACGGCCACGCCGATAAGTCGGCCTGGTCCCTTCTTGGCTACGACCCGAAGTACAAGTCCCATTTCAAGAGGAAAGACGATCCGCGTCCGGCCCCCATATCCGTGGTTGAGGAAAGGGTTCGTCTAGCCTGGACCAAGGCAAGCGACCGAGCTGCATCCGGAGCAAGGGCATCTACATCCGAGCCAAAATCAAAAGAAATTCCCCTGAGGAGGAGGGAGTCGCGCCAGTCGTCTTGGTCCCCTTCTTTGAGCTCGATAGAAAGAGAGATGGTAAGAAAGAAGCATCTGGCGTTGGATGACCTGGAAACTCTGGCACTTGGGGATCAGTCTTCTAAGGCGCCAACAGACACAGCCGTCGGGGAGGTCCCTGCTTCCGTGCCGCCAGAGGTTCCCATGACTTCTAGCTATCCGGGCACTTCTGCTCCCGCGATTGTCTCCAAGCCATTGGCAGGCGTCTCCGATTTACAAACGGTTGCCCCCGAGTCGAGGTCGAGTGAACATGTTCGGAAGCGAGCTCCCGAGGCTGAGCTAGCGGAGGCTCGTTCTGGAAAGAGGACAGCCCCTATGGCCCCTGCTGAAGGGGGGTCTGGGTCGCTTTCAACGAGCCGACCGGACTCCTCTATACCTTGGATGCCGGATCTGCTGTTGGAGGCTGGGAAGCCGATGACGACCAAGGACTGAATTCTTCGGAAGGTCGACCCTGCTGTGCTCGGGGTGCTTAGGCGAGCCTGCGCCCTGCCGCTGGACATTGCCTATCTTGAGGAGTTTGACGAAACCAAGCTGGCATTGGGGTGTTTACAGTCATCCCTCGCGATAAGCTCATTCAGATCTTCCTCTTTCACATTTCTTTGCCAGTTTATTCCGATCTTGGTTTAGACCCTTAACGACTTATTTCTCTCGACAGAATGTGCAGAGGTGCATGGTCACCCTTGACCGGCTCCATAAGAGTGGCCCAGCGCTTGTCAGATTGGAGGCTGAAAAGAAAACTCTTGAGGGGAAGCTGGCCGAGATGGCTAAGGCGTTGAAGCATGTGGAAGAGGTGAAGGACGGCTACAGGGTCAAGCTCGAGAAGTTCAAGGAGATCGAAGCCTTGAAGAAAAAGCTTACTGAAGCCGAGGCCTCCTTAGAGGTTCAAAAGGCGCAGATGAATGACCTCAAAGTGAGGCTCCGATCCGGGAATGAACGGCCGGCCAAGCTCGAGAAGTTCAAGGAGGGAGCCGAGGCTAGGCTTGACGCAGAGTGTGACGCTGCTTTTGAGGAAGGAGCGGAGAGCGCATCGGTGCACTACAGGGCTCAAGTCATCAAAATGAGGGATAAGGCATGGGCAAGAGCGTGGCACGCGGCCCTGAAGGAAGCGGGGATTTCCGAGGGTCACCCCCTCATTTAAAGATCCGCCCCTGTATCCTGTCAAGGCATGTGCGCCGAGCTCCGCTCCTGCTGAATCTCCCGCGCCCAAGGCTCCTCCGGTGGTGATAGAAATCTTGGAAGCCGTTGACCCTGAGTCTGTCCAGACTTAATCCGGTGCTGCCCCCGAACCTGCGTCTTCTTGAAGATTTTTTCTCTTTTTGTACTTTTTCTATTTTCCTTCTATATTGGACGTAAAAATTGAATGTAACGACCGACTGTTGGAATGGAATCTTCTACTTTTGATTTTCACATTTTGGTGTTTGTTTTCGTTCTGTTTCTTGCTTCGGATGTTTGCAATCAGGGATTTCGCCAAGTGTTTGGCTTCAAATTCCGGACCGGGCTTCTTGCACACGAATCTTCTCGTGGCATAGCTGATCCCAATAACCGAGTAGTCGGAGCAGACTGGATTCACCTCGGGACTGTTTGCGGTGGGCTCAGCATCGTAGCCGATACGGCCACTGCAGCAATCACCGAGCTGGCTTGCCACCAAACATGGTCTTGAACTAGTGCTTTTATCGAGGCATCATCATGGTATTGGCAGCTTTGGAGATCGGGGAAAATCTTCCGGGCGATCGACTTCCTAAGGCCATAATGACGCTCTTCGATCGATGCAGGGGGTAAATCGACGGCATTACGTGTCATCATATGGACGGTCTTGAAAAGACGCACGTCGCCTCAAAAGAGGCGCATGCAGCTTTTGATGCGGTATGGCGGGATGCCTGACACGTGTATCTGTAGGCTTGGGAAAGGACGTCTCTTCTTCACTATAAATATGGATGAAAGAAAAGGCTTTCCCCCAACTTACACCTTTGCCTTCGCCGGAGAAGGAACAGAAAGGTTCGCAGCAAGGGAGGGAGTATCCTTGATGGAGAAACCGTTTTTGAGATCAAGCTCTTGGTCTCCAATGAAGAAAGGGTGGCACTGGTGGTTGGAGTTCTGCATCATCAAACTGCTCGTGTCTTCGTAAAATAGAGCCTAGGCCCATCTTAACAGGAGGTGGTCGGAGGGGGTGCTCCCAGGGAGCTACGCGCGTCTTCACAAAATACATCCTCGACCACTCCTGCCGGCTGGGAGGAGATCAGACATCTATATTTTGTGACCTCAGGGTGTATAAGGAAAATGTCCTTCGTTCTCCCCCACTCTTTCCTTTGACGCAATTATCCCTTTCTGATGCGGTAGGAAGTTCTTCTACTTGCAATAGGATGTAACAGAGATCATTTCTGCTTGTAATCCTTCTTGATAATTCAATAAAAAAATTTGTCTTGTGTCTTCTCTTTTGCTACTTCGAAAATGTCTTATGCGTTTTTCCTTTTCTCTGGCTACTTAGGATTTTCACCCGTACCAGGATAGGCTTCGTAGCATACTTGCCGAATTAGAATCGAGACGTGGCCAACTGGCTCGTTACCATAGGCGTAGTCTCATCAGTCAGCGATCTGGCTTTCTTACCGAGATGCGCGTTTGACCGAACTGCCCAGTGCTGCTTTTACTAGTCTCAGCACGGGCCTGATCTCATAGAGGGACGTAACCAGCTAGCTCGTCACCAGAGGTGTAGTCCTACCGGTCAGCGATCTGGCATTCTTACCGAGATGCGCTTACTACCGGACTGCCCCAGTGCTGCTTTTGCTAGTCTTAGCACGGGCCGATCTCATAGAAGGACGTAACCAGCTGGCTCGTCACCAAAGGTGTAGTACTATAGCCCAGCGGTCTGGTACTTTTACCGAGACACGCGTGTGGCTGAACTGGAGAGTGTACTACAGCCGGACTGGGGAGTTACACTGCTGCCGAGTTCCTCATCTGAAAATAATTATAGATTCAAGTTCATTTAGAAAACGAGAAATTCTATTGATTTTCAGAGAGTGATTACAATTCAGAAGTAATATTTTTTGAGGTGGGTTGCATTCCATGGTCGTGGCAGCTCTTTGCCGTCCATGTCCTTAAGTTTGTAAGCCGACTGCCAAGCAGTTGAGATCACCTTGAATGGTCCATGCCAATTCGGTGCAAGTTTGGCTTGAGTTGGATCTCTATCTGCTGGGAGCGTCTTCTTCAGGACCAATTCTCCAACTGAGAATCTCCTTTCTCTGACCTTCTGATTGTAACCTCTAGCCAGCTGCTGCTGATAGGCTGCCAAATGAATGGCTGCTGCTTCTCTGCGTTATTCAGCTAAATCCAGCTCTCGGGCCAGATTCAGGTCATTTTGGCCCTGATCGAAGAGTTCCGATCTCAAGGTCGGGAGGCCGACGTCAAGTGGAATCACTGCTTCCATACCGTAAACCAGAGAAAAAGGTGTTGCCGAGGTGGAGCGTCTCGGAGTCGTCCTGTATGCCCAAAGGACACTTGGCAACTCTTCTACCCACCTCCCAAAAGCTCGGTCGAGCCTCTTCTTGAGCCCGTCGAGCATCACTTTGTTGGAGCTTTCGGCCTGGCCTTTGCTTTGAGGATAGGCTAGAGTAGAGTAGTGGTTCCTGATGCCGAGCCCTTGGCAGAAGCTCTTGAAGAGGTTGGAGTCGAATTGGGTCCCGTTGTCCGAGACCAAGATTCGCGGAATGCCGAACCTCGTGATGATATTCTTCCAGACAAGGTTCTTTGAGTCCTGCTCGGTGATGGAAGATAACGCTTCTGCCTCTACCCACTTGGTAAATTAATCGGTGGCCACGATCAACCACCTCTTATTTCCCGGAGCTCGGTGAAGCGGTCCCACGATATCTAACCCCCACTGGGCGAAGGGCCACAGACTAGAAAGAGGGCTCAGGTCCTGCACTGGCTGATGAAGGGAGGGAGAGAACTTCTGGCATTTCTCGTATTTCATAGCATACTGTTGGGCATCCTTCTGCATATACGGCCACCAGTAACCATGACTGATGCCTCAGGTAAGCTAACGATCATCCTCCGATGTGGCTTCCACAGATTCCTTCGTGTATCTCATAAAGAAAATCTTCAACTTTGTTTGGATGCACACATTGAAGGTATGGGACGGTGAAAGACTTCTTATAAAGTTTCCCCTCTGGAGACAACCAGAACCGTGCTGTCTTGATTCTGATCTTGTGGGCTTCGAGCTTGTTCTCAGGAAGCTGGTCGTCTCTGAGGTAAGTGATGATAGGGTCCATCCAGCTCGGACCGAAATCAATACACAACATTTGACGGGGCGGGGACGATTCTATGCTTAGTCTTCCTAGGGATCCCACTTCAACGATTCTCTTGTTTCCTACTTTAACGGCGGAGACGAGGTTGGAGAGAGTGTCTGCGTGAGAGTTGGATTCTCTGCCGACCTGTTTGACTTTTGCTCTTTGGAATTGAGTGAGGAGCTTTTTTGCAAGAGCAAGGCAGGCTGCCATCCTTTCGTCGCGAGCCTAGTAGTCTCCAGTCAACTAGCTTGTCACCAACTATGAGTCGCTGAAAACCACCAGCTGCTGCACTCCCAGAATCTTAGCACTATTCAAGCCTGCAATTAGTGCTTCATACTCTGCTTCGTTGTTTGATGCCTTGAAGTCAAGAGTCAGAGCCTGTTCGACAACAAGTCCCTCTAGAGATTGAAGGACTACACTGGCGCCGACTCTTCTAGAGGTGGAGGATCCGTCGACAAAGACCTTCCAGGCTGAAGCAAGGAATCGTTTCCAATATCGCTCTTCTTCAGTCTCTGCGACTTCATCTTCATTCCCTGGCCCCCCAGTTCGGTGCCGAGCTGGGTTGGTGCCGAACTAGGAGAAACAAATTCAACAATGAAATCCGCCATAATTTGGGCCTTGATCATCGTCCTGGGTTGATATCTGATATCGTACTGCCCTAGTTCGACTGCCCATTTGGACACCCGTCCGGAAAAGTCAGCCTTCTTGAACAAAGATTTCAGTAGGTGTTCAGTCACAACCATTATTGTATACGTCTGGAAGTAATGGGAGAGTTTGCGAGAAGCACTGACGAGTGCTAACACTAGCTTCTCCATTGGCAGGTATCTGGTCTCAAGCGTCTAGCAGAATCTTACTCGTATAGTAGATTGGCTTCTGCTGCTTGTCGTCCTCTCTGATGAGGACCGAGCTCATTGCGTGGTCCGAAACTGCTAAGTATAAGTAAAGCACCTCTCCCCGAGTCGGAGTCGAGAGTAGGGGAGGTGACGCCAGATAGGCCTTCTGCTCTTGCAACGCCTTGTTGCACTCCGGGGTCTACTGGAACTGCAAGTTTTTCTTAAGGAGTTGGAAGAAAGGCCAGCATTTGTCCGAGGATCTACTGATGAAGCGGTTCAGTGCAGCAGCCATGTTGGTCAATCTCTGGACCTGCTTCGCAGTGGCCGAACATTGAATCCCCTAGATCACCGAGATCTGATCCGGATTGGCTTCGATTCCTCTCCTTGTGATGAGGCTCCCAAGGAATTTACCGGAGCCGACTCCGAAGGCGCACTTGGAAGCGTTCAGTTTGAGCTGGTACTTCTAAAGGATACCAAACACCTGACGCAGATCGGTCAAGTGGTCCTGAGACTGTTTGGACTTGATGACCATGTCGTCGATGTAGACTTCTACTGTCTTCCCGAGTTGAGGTTGGAACATCTTGGCGACCAGCCTCTGATAAGTCGCTCCTGCATTCTTCAACCCAAAGGGCATCACCTTATAACAGTAGATGCCTCTGGGGGTAATAAACACGGTTTTCTCCTCATCTGGGCCATACATCGGAATCTGATGATAACCTCGGTATGCATCGAGGAAACTCATCCTATCATGACCGGCGGTGGCGTCGATCATCTGGTCGATCTTTGGAAGAGGGAAGCTGTCTTTGGGACAGGCCTTATTAAGATCGGTGAAATCGACACAGACTCTCCATTTGCCGGTCTTCTTCTTCACCACCACCGTGTTGTCTAACCAGTCTGGGTATTCGACCTCTCTAATGGCTTTGGCGTCCAACAGCTTTTCAACTTCTTCCACCACGGCCTCCGTCTGTGGGAGCGCTTTGTTCTCCGCGCCTTCTGGATGACAGGCTTGTGCTCAGGGTCCACGTTCAGCTTATGGCACATGATCTCAGGGGCGATGCCGGGCATCTCGTAGGGGGTCCATGCAAAGACTCTTACGTACTGCAACAGGAAATCGATGAGCTTGGCTCTCTCAGGCTCGGGAAGCTGACTTCCTAGCAGGAAATATCTCTCGGGGTCACTGGAGTCGATCCTGACCTCGGTGAGCTCTTCAATGCTCTTATGCTCGGGTTCCCGACCGACCCTGTCCAGCTCCGCTTCCAACTCGGCCATGTTTATCTGTTTGGGCTCCTTCTCGCCCGGCACCATGGCCATCATGCATCGCCTGGCCATCTCTTGGTCACCCCTGATTGTGACTATCTCTATATTACCGTTCTTGTTTTCAAATGGAAACTTCAGCATCTGATGGTGAGTGGACGGCACTACCACCATGCTATGCAGCCAAGTCCTCCCCATTATGGCATTGTATGGGGATGGCGCGTCGACTACTAGGAAATCGGCCGTCACGGTGGGGCCAGCAATTTGGACTTTGAGAGAGACCTTACCTTTGGGGTACACAGGCTTAGCGCTGAAGCCAATCAAGGGAGTGCGAGCTTCTTACAGGTCTCCCTCTCCAAGACCCATTCTCTTGAAACAATCAAAGTAAAGGACCTCGGATGAGCTGAGGGGTCGACGTCCTCTGGACTTGATAGTTCTTCAGCTTCAATGTGACTATCAACGGGTCATTGTGCGAGAGCTGAACTCCCTCCAGATCTTTGGTTTCTCCTTTCTAGCTTTCTTTGACGGCGGTTTGAGCTCAGCCTTCATCACTTGCTTTTCATGTGAGGCCCTCCTGGCCTCAGTACGAGATCGATTACTCACCTTGGGGGGAGGAGCTAAGTGGATGACATTGATGATCCTTTCGGATTCATCACAATCCTGGGCTTTGTCCTTCTGGCGCTGAGCCCGGCTACTATTCACATTTTCTCCTTCCTTGACATAATCCCTCAGGTGCCATCCCTGACGAGCTTCTCTAGGTGTGATTTCAGCGACATGCAGTTCTCGGTTCTATGCCCATTTTGCTTATGGTAGGAATAGTACTTGCCCTGGTCGCGAGTGGAAGGGTCACCTTTCATGGGCTGGGGCCAGCTGAAATATGGCTGCATCTTAATCTTGTTCAGGAGTCTAAAGATCGGATCCTTGAAGATTGTGTTAATGGCTTTGAAGGCAGTAGCAGGTAGTTCCTTAGGCCGGTGAGCTTGCTTGAACTTCTGTCTGCCTCCCGAGCTGGGAAACTATGTCTTCGCCAAGCTATTAGGAGTCCGGTTTCGGTTCGCTTCATCCTTCCAGGGCGGTCTCCTGTCCTTTTTGGAGGATTGGCCCTCACGCCAGAATCCAAAATTCTCTCGAGCTCGGATCTCGCCCTCCTCTCCTTCTACAAACCGATTCACCCTTGTTGACACCAAAAATGTCACTTTGCCTCTTCAAGATCCAAAGAGCTACATGAAGTCGCAACCTGCCATAAATAGGCAATACTACTTCCAAAAATCAAATCTTGTCAGAATCAAACAAAAACTGCAAGATCCTTCAAGACAGCCAAAAGAGGAGTACACAAGAAGTTTCGGGCCATTTCAAAATCATTTGGCCTAACTTCGCTTCTCCGACAACTGAAAAGGAGCTCTCGGTGGCAAAAGCATCGGAGACACCAAATCTTCGGTCAGAGCCGATGGATGGTCTCAAAATACTTCCAAACGGCTCCACGTCAAGTTCCGAGTCAAACCGACAACGTTTGACCCTACTTCAACCCTCGAACAGCTAAATCAAGCCTCTCGGCGACGAGAACCACCGAGGCCATTACTCATCAGATAGAGCACATGGACGGCTTCAAAATGCTTATAAAGGGCTACACGTCAAATTTCAGGTCATTTCCACAATATTTGACCATAGTTTGACGCTCGGAAGTCAAATCAGGCCTCTCGGCGGCAAAACTCTCCGGGACCATGATTTCCAAGACAGAGCCTATGGATCATCTTAAAATGACTCCAATAGGTTCCCTGTCAAATTTCAAGTCAATTGGACATCGGTTGACCACACATCAAACCGCGACATCTTCATCGCGACAAAAGCGAGTCTACTGGTGATAGGACCCCAAACGGCTTCAAAACTCAAACAAAAGCCTATGGTTGGTCTTATTTATCGCTCAGGAGGCTTCACACCAAATTTCAGGTCATTCCGACATCATTTGACCCAGTTTCAGCTTCTGACGGAAAATCCGCAGCTCTGCGCGACAAAGTCTTCGGCTTTCTCAGGAAATTGGAAACTTCGCAAAATAAAATGCAAGGATTCTCATCAGGTTTCCTACAAAGAAATCAGGCCAATAAATGGTCAAAATGTCAAGGAGAAATACAGAAGAAAAAAGAATCGAAAAACAACAAAAACGGATACAAAACGGGACAAAAAAGGGGAAGAACCCCCCCAGGGTCGCAGACCCCTGCGACCCTGGCCCAAGGTCGCAGTGCCCTGCGACCCTGGCCCAGGGTCGCCGGCGACCTTGGAGCCCGGGATCGCCGGGAAGGCCCCGGAAACCGCGGTTTTCGCCGTTTTCTCGCGATTCGAAGAGCCCAGCCTCTGGTACTTTCCAAAATTCATGCTTTTGAGACACCAAATCCTCTGACATCCGTCCAAAACACGGGTCAATCATCAAGAGTATCGAAAACAATATTGATCGCCACCCGGTCAACCAAAAAACATGTGCTTTCTACCCGACCGATCGAGAAATCGACAGGACAGATGGCACCGACCCGCTGTTGGCAACAAACACCTGAAATTATATGGTCATCTGATGTCGATCTACATGAAGATCCATCGATGATCATCACCAGAAGAATCCCAAAAGACGCAGCACGGCCCGCGACTCTTCAGCTGCTCGGCGACCACTTAATGTGATTAATTGACTAGCTTTATTACAGTCATTAATCCATTTCTTTGGACGGACCAATCAGAAGCAAGCATCCGGGAGTTACAAGTCAAGAGATTCATGGCATTTAACCCATGAAACTCCTCCCATCATGGCGATTAAAGGCGATTAAATGCCCTCAATCTCCTCTGGCCAATCAGAAGCCAAGAAAAAGGAGTTACAAAATAAAGAATTCAATCTTGTAACTCCTCCCTTTATGTAGCTTTATGACAATTAAAGCTCATAAACCCTTCTAAAATGGCCACCTAAAAGCCTATAAATAGGAGAGCTCTCCAAGAAGAAAGAATCATCAGAGAAAAAAGCACAAACACACAGACAGACAGAAGCACAGAAATTCAGAGAAGGAAAAGAGAGAAAACTCTGCGGAAGTTCTACACCGGCCACCGCTACAAGGTGACAAAAGTCCCTTGGGGGGTACTCCCCCCCAAGGTCCTTGCCTTCTCCTCCTGCCTCCAATGGCTTAGATGTGGCTTTTTAGCCCGTCTACTCGGCTTTTTATTGGACATAGGACCTCCTTTTGGTCTTTGTGTTCTAAAACCCTGAGGTTATAGCCAAGCCAAGCGAATCAATAGCATCCTCTGTTCTCATCTGCATGGATGATGGCGAAGCCCACATATGGCTTGCGACCGTCAATCTAAACGAGTCCCCCACAATCTCCTGAGAAGTTAGATCCTCCTTTTCTTGCTTTTCATTGTAGTTTGTATTTTTTCAAAAGAGACAAAAATCACAACTCTTGTCTTTCATTATTGATAAGGATTGTAAATCGGCTATAAACGCCAAAATCGGCTATAAACGCCAAAAAATCGGCTATAAATGCCAAAATCGGCTATAAATGCCAAAAAAATCGCCTTTCACGGCAAACCAAGAAAAATGTCTCTTTTCTTAAATATATGTGCAATGGAAAACTTGAAAGAAGTTGATTTCCTTTTTACTTGCGAAGGTTGATCTCCGGATCACCACTTGCAATTCCGAGTAAAATAGAAAATCTGGCACACCCACACAAAAAAAGAAATGTTGATGCACGCCCCTGCCCCCCCTGGTTACGAAAGGGTCGGAACCAAACGGACTCCCACGTCCGCCGACCCTCGGTAGGAACCGAGCAGGAGCGCGGTCCATCAAGCTGGCACACCCGGTGGGACTCATTTATTTGAGAACACGATGCTAGAAATGAAATATTTGCATATCATATATTTTGCTCTATGCTTATATTTCTTTTCTCGATTCCTTGGCTACTTTATAATTGGTGGCCTATGTTGAATTCCGCATCTAAAAAAATGAGATGAGATTTTTTGTTTGGAAATTTCTAATTCTTTGAATTTATTTCCACTCTTTCTCTTTTCAAAAAAAAAATCAGATTTTTCTGTTTGGATTCAAAATTGAGAAACTTTGATCCTCTCCCTTCTGGGCACTGGCGCTCACGGAAATCGCTGAGACCGTGTTCGGATCGGGGATTGGGCCATTGTTTCTCTTCGATGAGTTCATTAAAAATCTTAAAAAAAGAAAAATATAAAAAAAATAAATAAATAATAAAAAAAAGATTTTTTTTTTTAAAAAAAAAATCTTCAAAAAAAAAAAAAAAAAAAAAACTTCCGTCATTTTGGGTTTAGATTGGAGAAATCTTGGTCTTCTCCTTTCTGAGCACTGGCGCTCGCGGAAATCGCTGAGCCCGTGTTCAGATTGGAGTGCCTTTTGCTCTCTTTGATGAACCCGATATTGGCCTTTCAAAAAAAAAAACTCGTCATTTTTAGATTCAAATTCAAGAAATTATGGTTCATTTCTTTCTGAGCACTGGCGCTCGCGGAAATCGCTGAGCCCGTGTTTAGATTGGAATACCATCGGCTCTCTTTGATGAATCCAATTTTGACCTTTCAAAACAGAGAATCTCATCTCATAGATGCGGTCTCAAAACATTTGTGTCTAGCGGTATTAGTACGCCCTTTTAGGGTCTACTGTATTGCGACCGGCACATCTGTAACTCCAACTTTATATTCTTCTTACCTCGAGCAAGCTCTGCTTCTCGATAAGTCGAATTTAAGTTCACAATTGCTTCTAGCAGTCACTGGGATGCCCATTCTGGGCTTACCATACCTGCGATCAGAACAATTGTACCCTCTATGGCTTTTGCCTTCTTCATGTTGCTTGGGTCATCTTCCTCTAGCAATTTGAAAAGACGAAACCATAGAACTTCCCATTTATGATCATTATATTCTTGTGATTACTAATGGATGTGGTCTTGTTTCAGAAATTTTTGAAAAAACTAACAATGGCAGCTTCACTAACCATTACTTTCGATGAAAACAAGCACCAACTCATGCTTCAACAGAAGCAAACCTCGCGCACTTACAAGCGCCCCATCAGCTGCCGAAGCATCAACTCCCTCGGCAACTCTCTGAACTCCGGGTCGACCTCGACTCCCCGGACTATCGTCTTTGGGACGCTGGGACCATTCCCACTTCCTGAGGAACAAACTGCTCCCTTCAAGAAGCAAAAACTCGCCTCTCAACGTGTTATTACCGTGACACCAAAGGCGAGCACCAGAAGGCCTGAAGCCCGTGGCAGCCCCACGAAGCCTCGACCTGCAAGCAACCAGGTCTATCCCAAGACTTGGTCCCCGAGACCTTCACCAAAGCAAAGAAGGTCCCAAACATCCACTAAGCCAGCATTCCTGGCCCCACTCAAGGAGAACCAGTTCTACCCTCTTGCTTACATGAAAGAGGAGAGACCCATCTCCAACCTGACTCTCAAGTCATCCCAGCATGAGCCGGCTTGTTCCTACAAGCCCAAAATCAGATCATGCATCACAAGGCCTCTACAAGCACCTGCTAAGGCCTACAAACCTGCAGTTCGACCCTTCATCTCTACAGGGGCCGAACTCCAAAAATTCAAAGCTTCGCTGCAACAGGCGAAGGACAGGGTTCACATCCTGTCCTTGCCCAGCTGCAAAGAAGACAGGCTCGGCTGCTGCGCCTGAGAGAGCACATCCTTCATCGTCAAAGCCCAGCTAGAGCTGACCGAAGCTCAAATTGCTCGTCGCATACGCCGCCGCGCGTCGTATAGACAAAAGAGACTAGAGAAGCAAAGGACCCAGCCTCCTACACTTCAAGTCTCTCCCAAATGGGTCGAAAGACCCAACCAAGTTGCTGCCGTCCATATGGTTGGAAAAACCAGAAGGCGCCAAAAATCAGCAACAAAAATCCATGTCCGACGTCCGATGACCCGCAGCGTCTCAAGGACAAGAAGACATTCAGAAGAATCCCCTGCTCCTTCAAGCAAAGGACAGCAGAGTGATCCTTCCTCAAGCTCTTCTTAAAAAAGAATGAGCCTCAGCTCAGTCACCAGGACAGTTTCTTCGTTCGAATCACGAAGGATGAATGTCTTGGCTACAAATTCTGAGCCACCACCCCGCAATCCACCTCCAGAAGATGCGATCACTCACATCCAGCAGTTGGAACAGGGCCAGCAGAGGATTGAAACTCTGATGGAAAACCTTCTCCTCGCCTTCCAAAATCAGGCGAACAATGAACCTCCTCCGAATCATCAAAACGACGAGGTAAATGGAGAAGAAAATGAGTCACGCGCCCTTACCAAAAAGGACGTAGACAGTATCCTCGCCAAAGCAAAAGAAGAGGATATACTCAAGGAGCATGGGATCAAGCCACCATATCCCTTATGGATGGACTCGGTCCCGTTCCCCACCAAATTCAAGCATCCTACTCTCCAAACATATACGGGGAAAGGATCAGCCAGACAGCACGTCATCCACTTCAAGATCCTGACGGGAGCTATCGCGGATCAAGATGCACTCAAGATCCGCCTCTTTGCAAGTACCCTAAAAAAGGTACGGCCTTCGATTAGTACTCCACTCTGCCGGAGGACTCGATCCAAAACTGGGCCATGCTAGAGACACGCTTCCTGACTCACTTCAAAGGTGAAGATCATCCCGCTACTATGGCTCAGCTGTGCAGCCTAAAACAGGGGGAGAATGAATCAACATATGACTTCATTCACAAGTGGAAAGCAATGGCATACAAATGCTCTGATGTATTGCCACAAGCGTCGCTAGTCGACATTTGCCGAAACAACATGAGAGCCAGAATCCGCTCCATGATCATCGGCAACAAATCAAAAAACCTGGGAGAACTCCTAGAAGCTTCCATGGAAGCTGAAACGGTGATTAAAGACCTCAGCAGTCAAAAATCATCAAGAAAAGAGCCGACTGCCATTGCAACCTCTAAACCAAAGAAAAAAGAGGTCCTCAATGTGCAGACCAAGTCAGCTCCTCAGCCACCAAAGAAAGCTGAAAACAAAGTTGCTGGTAAGAGACCTGAACTCTCAGATGCCTTCAAAGAACGAGTAGAGAAGAAATACCCGTTTGATGAAGACGTTGATGAAATCTTCGGGGCTCTTGTGGCAAATGGCAAGCTCACTTTGCCTGAACCAAAAAGACCGGGTGATGTTGCCAAAACCAACGATCCTCGGTACTGTCCATACCACCAGATGATCTCGCATCCTCTCAATCAATGCTTCGTTGTGAGAGAGAAAATAAACGAGATGTGGAAAAACGGAGTCATCACCTTTGACAAAAACTATGGGTCTGCCTCCGTCAACATGGTGACATGTGGACAAACATCAAAATCACCGAAGAAGAAGATCACTACTTCCTTCAAGGTGATAAACTCAATCCAAGCGTCCGAGGAACTGGTTCCTTACCCGACACCAGACGGACAACCGATATGGGTACATCCCGATCTCCTGGAAGATGAAAATTGGGAGGTCGTGAAAACAAAGCCTACAGCTCAACAGCGAAGGCAGGCTAGGAAACATCTCCTCAAGCTTAAATGGCAAGAGAAGACCCAGCCAAAACTAGAGGTCAAAGAAAAGGCAGAGGCTTCCTCTACCGCTTCACTGGAGGCAACAAAAACATCCCTTCCAGAAACTTCAAAGGGGGTAAGGAAATTCACTCTCAGTGATTTCATGCCACCTCAATTCAAAGAAGCCATGCAGGAGGCATCATACTCTTGCAATTCGGTAGTTGGATTCTCCATTGATGGATACGAGTCCAGCGACACCGATGATGGATTCGAATCCAACTACACAGATGAGTGGGAGGAGTCCCTTGAAACAGGAGAATATTTCTCCGATGAAGAATGGGTTCCTGAGTCTCATCTTATGCCAGTAATCTGGTATAACCCCCTACAGCCACAAGGATCCTGGTCTGATGATGAAGAAGACCAAGAGGCTGTACAAGAAAATGCTGCTGACCCAGCACCTCTCATTACTCCAGTGGGAATCAACCATGTTGAGCCACAAAGAGTGGATGAAGAAGAAGATCCGGCTCCCATGCCTGATCTTGAAGAATATGCAAGGATCTTGCAGCGACTCGCTCTAGAACAAGAGCAAGAACGCGTCAACGAGCCTCCTCGCAATCCAGAGCCTGAAGTCCCTGAAGACCACCAGGTACATCCTCCCTTAACTCCTGAAAATGGAGAAAATTGCTGGATAGACGATCCTCTTACATCCGAGGATGAGTCTGACTCCGATCAGGCAACGTCTCCCGTCAGAACTTCCTGTAATGTGATAATTCAGGATTATAGCTCTTCCGAAGCATCGTCTGATGAGAGCACTTACACTCCGGCGACGCCTAGCAATGTATTTTCTGAAGCCACCTCGTCTCACGTGACTTTCACTGAGATGACACCCTCTCAGGTTTCTTCTCCTGAGATTGTGACTTCAAAGTTCACACCCTTCCTGACTGAAGAATTCACAGCCATTGATGCTTGGGATGATGAATTAGTCAACGAAGAAGAAAGGTTGCTGGATGCTGTTCAGGACTTGTTCCCGAAAAATGCTCCGTGCAACACGATCACTGAGGATGGCAACTCTGCTGCTGATTCATCCTCAGCAAATGAAAAATGACAGCCTCTTGATCCTGAAGACAATCTTCCAAACGAAGACCCTTCTCAAGAAGCTCTCGAAGTTGGTAGAGGCACCCGCTCTGGCCGGGACTACCACAAAAATTACAACCAATCTTCCTTTACATATGTAAATTCTTCGGGAAAAGATGTTGTAAGCACCCCTAGTGGCAACAATGATGAACATGCAGGCCCTAAGGAGGCTTTCAAGTATGACTTGATTGAACACTTCAAGCACATACCTGCACGTCTGCACATCCTAGATTTGTTGCGAATGTCTCCGCACACTCGTGATAATCTCATTTCGGAATTACAAAAGCTGAATGAGGATGTCGACAAATATGCCCCGCAAGTCCTCCAAATTGAAATGGATTACCGGGTCAAAAACTCAGAAGCCTCCTCAAAGGGAGAAAAGAAGAAAACTGAGGGATCATGCATTGAATGCCTCTCGGTTAAAAAAGCAGCCAGTGCAACCATCGCCTTCACAAAGGACGACCTCCTACTTGGCGAAACCAGGCATAACCGACCCCTATACTTCACAGGGTATATCAAGGAAATGCCTATGCACAGAGTTCAGATCGACCCAGGTTCTGCACTCAACCTCATCTCTACATCGGCTCTTGAAGAGTTGGGCGACAAAGTCTTCGGCTTTCTCGGGAAATTGGAAACTTTGCAAAATAAAATGCAAAGATTCTCATCAGGTTTCCTACAAAGAAATCAGGCCAATAAATGGTCAAAATGTCAAGGAAAAATACAGAAGAAAAAAGAATCGAAAAACAGCAAAAACGGACACAAAACGGGACAAAAAGGGGGAAGAACCCCCCCAGGGTCGCAGACCCCTGCGACCCTGGCCCAGGGTCGCCGGGAAGGCCCCGGAAACCCCGGTTTTCGCCGTTTTTTCGCGATTCGAAGAGCCCAGCCTCTGGTACTTTCCAAAATTCATGCTTTTGAGACACCAAATCCTCTGACATCCGTCCAAAACACGGGTCAATCATCAAGAGTATCGAAAACAATATTGATCGCCACCCGGTCAACCAAAAAAAGTGTGCTTTCTACCCGACCGATCGAGAAATCGACAGGACAGATGGCACCGACCCGCTGTTGGCAACAAACACCTGAAATTATATGGTCATCTGATGTCGATCTACATGAAGATCCATCGATGATCATCACCAGAAGAATCCCAAAAGACGCGGCACGGCCCGCGACTCTTCAGCTGCTCGGCGACCACTTAATGTGATTAATTGACTAGCTTTATTACAGTCATTAATCCATTTCTTTGGACGGACCAATCAGAAGCAAGCATCCGGGAGTTACAAGTCAAGAGATTCATGGCATTTAACCCATGAAACTCCTCCCATCATGGCGATTAAAGGCGATTAAATGCCCTCAATCTCCTCTGGCCAATCAGAAGCCAAGAAAAAGGAGTTACAAAATAAAGAATTCAATCTTGTAACTCCTCCCTTTATGTAGCTTTATGACAATTAAAGCTCATAAACCCTCCTAAAATGGCCACCTAAAAGCCTATAAATAGGAGAGCTCTCCAAGAAGAAAGAATCATCAGAGAAAAAAGCACAAACACACAGACAGACAGAAGCACAGAAATTCAGAGAAGGAAAAGAGAGAAAACTCTGCGGAAGTTCTACACCGGCCACCGCTACAAGGTGACAAAAGTCCCTTGGGGGGTACTCCCCCCCAAGGTCCTTGCCTTCTCCTCCTGCCTCCAATGGCTTAGATGTGGCTTTTTAGCCCGTCTACTCGGCTTTTTATTGGACATAGGACCTCATTTTGGTCTTTGTCCTCTAAAAACCTGAGGTTATAGCCAAGCCAAGCGAATCAATAGCATCCTCTGTTCTCATCTGCATGGATGATGGCGAAGCCCACATATGGCTTGCGACCGTCAATCTAAACGAGTCCCCCACAATCTCCTGAGAAGTTAGATCCTCCTTTTCTTGCTTTTCATTGTAGTTTGTATTTTTTCAAAAGAGACAAAAATCACAACTCTTGTCTTTCATTATTGATAAGGATTGTAAATCGGCTATAAACGCCAAAATCGGCTATAAATGCCAAAAAAATCGCCTTTCACGGCAAACCAAGAAAAATGTCTCTTTTCTTAAATATATGTGCAATGGAAAACTTGAAAGAAGTTGATTTCCTTTTTACTTGCGAAGGTTGATCTCCGGATCACCACTTGCAATTCCGAGTAAAATAGAAAATCTGGCACACCCACACAAAAAAAGAAATATTGATGCACGCCCCTGCCCCCCCTGGTTACGAAAGGGTCGGAACCAAACGGACTCCCACGTCCGCCGACCCTCGGTAGGAACCGAGCAGGAGCGCGGTCCATCAACCCTGGCCATAAGAGCTTTTATCGAGGCTACAGGGCTCCGAGCCAAGTCTTTCTGGAGATCAGTCCCCGGCAACAAGGCTTGCTGAAAAGACGTTACCACCACTTCTTCAGCTACGTTCTCCACTTGACTATAGATGGTCTATAATCTTTTGGCGAACTGAGTGACATTCTCGTTCTGCCTCATTCTGAGAGCCATTATGTCAGCGTTTGTTTTAGGGATGACTCTATGCGCTTGGAACTTCTCTAGGAACGATCCCCAGAGCTGCTGCCAGTCCAAGATCAAACCTTCTGGAAGCACACAAAACCACCTCAGGGGGAGGTCTCTCAAACTTGATGAGAAGACCCTGCAGTTCAGATGGCCTATATCACCCCAGATCGACATCCTCTGGGTGAAGTGGCGCAGGTGCGCTACAGGGTCGGAGGCTCCATCATACAGAACAAACCTCGGGACTCTGAACTTCTCTGGGAGAGGGAAACTCCTGATCTCTCGCGAGAAAGGTGAGGCGCCAAGGTCGTCGGGGTAGAACATGTCTGGCCGGTTTTGGGGGAAACCGGCTACCTCCAAATTACGTAGCAGCGTCTGCTTCAGGTGCTGATCGACCCACTCCTTTAGGTCGTTCTTGACTTCTAGCATGGTTTTTGATTTCCGCTCCGTCCGGCTATTGCTAGAACCTTCATCTTCGGCTTGGTGGCGTCTCTTCTCGTTGAGACTGTACCTTAGATCCGCCTGGGGTGGAGGGATTTATCCGCTTCAAGGAAGAGAGGCCGCAGCCTTTCTCTTATTTCTTTGTGGACATTGCCGCTGAAGCTGCTCCTGGAGCCGACGTATCTGCTCGTCCTTCTCTTGGAGGGCAAGGTTTGGGGCCCTGACTTCCTCAAAGTATGGGTTTTCACCCCCAACATCGTAATCTTGATGGGTAGTTTGGTGTGACCTTCTCACCATTGGACCTTTGTCTTTTCTAGGACGTGTCTCCATGGGAGCACTCTGCCGGGGATGCTCTGGAGGTGGAGGTGCCACTTTTTCTTCCGAAGGATCAGTTTCGAGCCCTACTATGATGACTGGGATAGGGGGAGCTCTACAGGATGCTCCTCAACCACAGCTGCAACAATCGGCGCTCCCTGTCCTCCATGAGGAGGGGCGGACAAGAAAGGTGTCGCCTTTGACGCTTTCTCACCCTTCTTTGATTTCGGTGGCATTTTCTGGGAAAAAGAATGTGGGTTGTTTCTTTCCCACAGACGATGCCAATTGTGGGTGCCAAAAAATCATGGACTTGATTAATGGAAGTCTAGGATCTCTCGGAGGCTCCCTGATGAGGTTAGTGTGCCCGCTCGGAACCTGAAAGGGAGAGAAAAAGAAGAAGACAATCGTCAGAGACCCTGGCTGTAGGCAGCGCAAGGCCCTCTGATGCCTAAGTTAGTTCAGGGGACTCAACAGTGGGGTGGAGGAAGAAGAAAGGCAGAGTGAGGGCTCAAGAGTAGTCTGTTCGATACTAGTGTGTTCGATACCTATGGTTTAGGAGGCCTTCTCTATTTATAGAAGAAGCTTCGTAATGGAGGACGGCGGGGCCCACTGGATTAACTTGTACTTAGGCGACAGAGTCACGTCAGCCCACATTCTCTTAAATGAAAGTCCCTTCCGCCCGCCATTCATTAATTGATGATCCGATTGGATCCGCCTTTCATTACCATTCATTAATTGATGATCCGATTGGATCCGCCTTTCATTAAATGGCGGTCCAATCGGCCCACAATGCATTAAATGAGGGTCCAATCGGGCCTCACCTTGTCTAGGCCTTTCGGCGGTAGTCCCATCGGGTCGTCGCCTGGAGCCTTGCCCTGATGGAGATGTAGCCGCTGGAAGCAGATCTGCCAGGGATTCTGGACGGCTGAGATGTTTTCTCTGTATCATCCGCGCGTGCCCATATTTCATCATGCATCTTGTGACGTGACCCGTTCTCCGGTAATGCCTTCGCGGTTAGCGTCCGACTCGGCTAGCATGCTGGTATGGAACCGAGATGCGTGACCGAGGTCGGAGGGGATTGCCGAGGTCAGACGTGACCGAGGTCGGCATTGGCTCGGTAACATCTAGCGCCTCGGCATCACCGCCTGGACATACGTTGCCAAGCCTGAGGCGTAATTAGTCGGTCATCTTTACCAGGGCTAACATAATCTCGGTACTTTTAGGAATGTCCCCACACAGTCTCAAAATTTTGAGATCATACCAAGTTTGATAGAGTCTAATAAGTCCAAGATGTGGCAATACTACAAATACTATATCAGTTTGTCCTGGTTCGTTTGATGTTTGATCCAAGAGGCATTTTTTGATAACTATTCGCAGCTCCATAGATCTCAGAACGTTCTACAGATATGCAAGGTAGACCATAATGATCCTCATCTACAAGTCGTGATCCTGCTTTTCAAATTTACTCCTTAGCTCATCTATTTCTAAATTTCAAAATCATCTCATCCATCCCTTGTCTTTATTTTATTTTATTTGGTTATCCCTTTGAAACTATTTTGATAGATGGAAATGACAAAAAAGGTACAATTAGTTACAAAATGACAAAAAAAATGCTCTTAAAAGACATACAATAACAAATAAGGTACTCTTAAAAAAGCTCAAAATGAAAAAAAAAAGTTTATTTTTTTCCCAACTCTCTCTTCTTAGTGATTTGACACTCAATATCATTTTATTTTACTCCCAATATAGAAGAGTAATAAAATAAGAGGTTTCGGATTCCAATGAATGATTTGATAGGAGCATGGTTTAAAATATTGGTCGATACCGATCCGATATATATTTTGGTGCGATACCGGAATTGGTATCCGACACCAAAATATCCCCAAAATATTGGTCCATCTCTGCCGATATTTTGAAAATATCGGTTTAGCGGATATATCGGCCGAGTGGAAGAAACCCTTTTTTTTTCCCTCATTCCCTCATCTTCTTCCTTTTTCCTCACCTCCTTATAGCAGTCCATTCTCCTTCACTCATTCTCTTCCATATTTCCACCACTCTTTCTTCAAGAAATCATTTTATTTGGTAAGAGAAAATCAACTTGACTCCCTTATTTTTACTATTACGTGCTCTTTGTTTTTTTTAAATAAAGCATAGAAATGAATGAAAAGATCATTGACATGTCATTTTTTTTGTTTGGGTTGTTTTCTTCTCATAGATCTACACACTTTCATACTAGATCTACTCATATATATGATTTTGGGTGTAAATTTTTTTTTTAAATCTTCTACTTTTTTAAAAATAATTGTTGGAGTATTTATGATACTAAATGCTAATGGCTCATTAATAGTGTGTAAATGATAGATCTACTCATACACATGATTTTGGATTTTTTTCTTCATTCTTTTATTTTTGGATTATTAAATATTTGAATTATAATATATCATTTTTTTTTATTTTACCATAATAAGACAGCGAGTCAGCGACACAGACAGGATTCATGACTTAAAGTGACCGATATTTTGATTTATTGTTGTTACTAATGAAAAAAAATATCTTTCAACTAATATTTTGGATTTTTTGGGTATTTTTGCAAATTTTTTTGGATAAGAGAAATTTTTTACACCGTGACGACCGCGACGGACTGATAACCGATATGATATCGGTTTTTTGTCTCGGCCGATACTGTGATTTTGAACCATGGATAGGAGGTTTTGTTTTCCCTCGAATGAATTGAAAATCTTATATATATATATAGGGTAATATTCAAATGAGAATTAATTCTTACCTATTATATAAGAACTTTTTTGCGGAGCCCAACTAGCAATCCATCCAATCCTAGTAACCAATAGGGAACCCTAATAGTCACTAATCCCAAGGATTGACACACTCCGAATGGACTGAACCGTTGGATTGAGGGTTGAATATTTTTTTGAATATGAAGCCATTAAACTTGTGGGCCACTGATGAAGGGGTTAGAGGCATGGGTTTATGGTTAAACATGATACTTGTGGTGGTCTTAGATCTTTCTATTTCCCTTGTTCCCATATCCAAATGTGGCCCACAATTGGGCTCCACAAAAGAATTCTCACATAATATGTGTGAACAGTTCCCACCTGATTGATGGATTTGGATGCGGAGCCTCCGACACGCGGCCGGAGATCTATGTGCGTTCCGGCGATTGGGAAGCTCTGTAGATCTCTTTGCCTCTTGTCTCTCCAGTGAGATGGAATAATCCCAAGTCCCAAAGAGTCATACTTACTAGAGACTTCTTCGCCAAGAAACCCACATCCATTAATCCTATTAGGAGTCTGGTTAGTGGGACCAGATCAAGTCTTACATTAAGTGGGATTGTATTCTCTGTTGGCATCAGCCCTGCTTGATCTGACGTGGGACCCGTGGCATGCGGGCCACACGATTCTTACAATCTCCCACTTGGCACGAATGCCATGTACATCAAATATATCTCAGTCCCATGCACATCACATGCCTTGCAAAAACCTCTGTAGGCAAAGCCTTGGTGAGAGCATCAGCCATCAATTCCTCTGAAGGCATATAGAAAATTTCTATATCATTCTTTTCAGCCTTCTCTCTAATGAAGTGATACTTGATCTCAACATGTTTTGATCGGCTGTTAAACTTTGTCTCATTCACCATGGATATAGCAGATGTGCTGTCTACGTTCATCGGGACAGGCTCTTTTTCTCTAATTATCTCCAATCAGTTAGGAAATATTTTAACCAAAGAGCCTCCTGGACTGCTGTACTGCAGGCTATATACTCTGCTTCAGCTGTTGACATAGCGTAGAGGTTTGTTTCTTGCTACCCCAAGAAACTGCACCTCCTCCGAGGGTAAACACATAACCGGTTGTTGACTTTCTCTGGTCTAAATCACCGGCCCAATTTGCATCTGAGTAGCCGCGCAGTTCCAGGACTTCACCTTGATAACATAGGCGAAGATTCACTGTTCCTTTGATATACCGCAGAATCCTCTTAACCGCATACCAATGCTATAACCCTGGGTTACTTAGGAATCTGCTTACGAGACCCACGGCGAATGCAAGGTCTGGTTTCGTACACAGCATCGCATACATGATGTTGCCCACAATTTGAGCGTAAGGTTTCATTCTCATCACTTCCTTATCCTGCTCGTTTGTGGGTCCCTGCCCTTCATCCATTGCCCGCGAGTTTAATCGCTTCATATTAAGCAAAAATTTAATCATTCATCCAACGGCCCAATCCATTTGGATGGGTGTCAAACCTCAGGATTAGTAACTATCAAGGGAGATCACTGTTTATGCACGGTTTGGATTGGTTTCTAAGTGGGCCCCACCAATAGTCCTCACGGAAGCATGGTGAGAACTAGTTCTCACTTGAATATTTTCCTATATATAATATTTAACTTTATTGAAAGCTAACCATCGTAGCAATGTTTACTGAAAGCTAACCATCGTAGCAATGTCTCCTCGCCCAAGTGCGCTAGTTGCAGGGGCAACAATCTGGCCAAACTTTGAAGTACATGGAGGTCTTGCAATTGTAGGTCTAAAGCTCAGCAGGGTTAATGAAGTCATATTTTAAAATCATGGACTACACAGATGAAGGTGTTAGAAGTCATGATGTTCCTGAATAATTTTGCAATGCTACTAATGTGTCCTTGCACACAAGAAGGCCAGAGAAACTCGGGCAGGAAACATGGGACCCCATACTTCAAAGGAAAAGGCCTGCATGGTCAAGGCACTCATGGGTCAACATCGCGTGCTATTCAAGTGGTTGATCTGATCATGGTCCGGGCTTCAATTGGGGTGAAATTTGGCTCAGAGTCAAGACTATGATTTGAGCAGTTTCCATCAATCCATCTTTTGGGGTTGGCCCCATTGATGCTTTTATTGGGGTGGGTCCAAAGAATCCTCCAAGGCCTGCTTTAGAGAATCTGGATTCAACAGTCGAATGGGCTAAACCCTTACAGATGGGGAAGTATAGTGCCATGGTTGGTATGCAAAATGGGCTTGACCTAAATTCTGTGTTTGTTTTGGTTTGCAAGGCCAGAGCCTGGCCCAAAACCAAAGTTCAAATTGGTATTGATCGGATCGACTTCAGCATGTCTAATCTCATCAATCAAGGTGCCACCTTATACTATCATGCTTAAGAAATTTTTTTTTTTGGTGTCGGATTAATATGGAATTAGCCTCCTATTCTCACCCTCAACCATAGATCTTATAATAGGCGTTTAATAAAAATCAATTGACAGCTGCAATTGCTGCATTTTGTTCTCTTTAAATCTAGACCAACTTAAATTTCTATTTTCATGCCACACTGACACAGTGCAACCACGTGTGCATTCACCTATATCAACGGCCAAATCATCACCCCATCAATTCCGAAACAGACCAATTCCAGAAATCTTCCTAGACACTCACAGACACAACCTCATTAGGGTATATCTGCTTTCTGAAATCACAGATTCCCTCAACTACTTTATTATGTATGGCATAAGCCTTTGATGATTTTTTGTTCTCCAAAAAGGAAGGACAACCACGGGTGGACCTACATACATGGTTTTGGTCTGCTTCCAAAACTCACTACTACCTGTTCACGTCTGACCCCTTCAAACGAAAATCCTTGTCCGCAACTTAAGAAGACAGGAAACTTCTGTTAAAAGCCAAAATGCAGAAATTACATGGCAAGACAAGGCAAGAAATAACACAAGCCAATAGAGCCTCAACGATTAAGGCCACACCACTCAATTCAATACATTCAAAGACCAGAAGCAGAAAGGACACTTTTAACATTGTTGTGGCCAAAACTCATGATGTTACCCTCAACCAAACTTAACTTGCTTCCTTTGCATTATCTAGCTTGTCTTAAAACGTTTTTCAATTCCTTTATGACTAAATTTAACCCTATAACAGCCACAAAAGAGCATCTCCATAAAAGCAGTAGCTTGCCAAAAAGGAAACCCAAATGGAGCTCCATAACAGTATTTGACATCATCCACCCTACTCCAAACAAAGTAAAAAATAAACTCAAAACTTCTTCAGTGAACAATGAATGAAAAGGTGAGGTACGAACATACTCCGCATAGTGACGACCCAGAATACAAGCAATCGTCATCACGCCACCACTGTTCCTCCAGAGAATATTAAACTGGAAGAATTGTATCAAATATTGCATTCCAACAAAAAGCAAGTACAGTCTTATTTTTCTTTTGCATACCAAAGATGCAGAATACAAGCACTCCCACTTGCTACCTTACTGTTCCTCCTTGAGAGATTATTAATAGTAAGAATTTTAACAAATATTGCAGCCCAACAAAAAGCCAGCACAGCATGGGGTTCTCATATGTTTCAGAAATAGATGCCTCTATGATTGTTCACCTTGTTGCATCAAATCTTCATAAAACCATATCTATGAGGCCCCCAAATGTGGCAATCAGCGGCATCACTTCACAAGCTCTCTTTGAACATAAGATAATAGATTCACGAGCTGAACTATTTCATCATCTCAAAGGTTCCTACAATTTGGTGTCTACAACACTATCCTCACCCTCAATCCAACTAGTCAGGCACCCAAACCATAGAATTAACTGCAACATGGATGACATGAATGAGTGCTTGAAAGACTTCAGTAAAAGTCATGTCACCACACGATCGATCTTCCTAAAACTATAACACGTCCCATTCTAGACCTAGTACCCAATGACTGAATAAATAATAAAATATAGCACTTGCCAAAGAAACTGCTCTCTTATATGCCCAGCTATTAACCAAAAAAACATCTCATTTTATTGTTTTCGAAACACTATTCAAAACAAATCAAGCTAAATAGTTTAAAGAACTGTTCCCCAATTATGTTACTGGAGCAAAGCACTCGACAAACAAAATGCAGGTTGGATGGTTCACTGTTGGGACCATTCACCAGATGAACACAACTGGATCAGGTGATTCTAACCACCCCAATGGTGACCTAAAAACATATGGTAGAAAAAGAAAAATGGTAACAAAAAAGACACTGAAGTTACAGAAAGGATGGGTTTAATATGGAGTGAGACTAGAATTCACAAATCAAACCTCTAGATAGTTTGAGTCAGGCTATGATGAAGATGACGATGATAAAAAGAGCGTTGCTAACAGTAAGCACAACATCCACCATTAGTGGCTGGTGCGATTTATCCATGACTGAACCCGTCCACTGAACAGCAGCACCAACCATGTTCACAACAAGACCATCAAATCTTTTGTTTTCAATGCAGTAGACGGGCTAATAACTAGATCCTGTGCTTAGGATAGATTTTCCTAGGTTAAACTTAATTCTCCCTGATCCAATCTTGGCATGAAGTAATTTGCACAAAAGTAAGACGACTTTTTATGAGGACAAGAGAATTCGGTTCTTAACTTCACAGTCTTCTTCATACTAACTAGTACAGATACAGTGAGGCATGGAGAGATTATCCATGCCCCATCACATTTGCTGTCATGGATATATCAAAGATCATACAACAAAATTCGCAGCAAAAGGATTACAGACAATCGCACTGAAAAATAAAGGAAAAATACCCATACCTCCTGCCAATGCCAAGAAGGGCAATCAGGCCAAGGCAGTCAAGCAAGGGTGGAATGCTGTTCCACACTCAATCCGCTGGCGCTTCCTCCCACGTGGGAGTACACAGCCTGAAACTTTGCTCCACTCCCTGCTTGACGCATCATAGGTGACGAGGCGGTTCATCTGCCTCGACCTCAATGACAGCATGAGCAAACCTCTGTTACCCAAGCATGTCATTCGCACGTGCTTTCCATAAAACTCCAAGCACCAGATATTTGGCATTCTGTCAACCTCCTTCCACAAGAGAGTCATTCTCTGCAGCTCCCATATGCATACACATGTAGCTGCATTTTTTGTCAACAACCCCACAAGCATGATCTGGCCCCTTGACTCTGCAAGTGTAAAGTCCGTCAGATGGGGCGGTGGGGGGATCACATATTGTTTCCAAACTCCACTAGCCATGTCATAGGACAAGATTCCATCTGGCTCAGCACACATGAAGTACAGTATTCCATTGATCGACACAGCTTGCGATCGGAAGTTCAACGAGAGCGGCAGCTTAATGCTTGGAGGCATGTTTCCCGGACGGGTCCAGCTGTTTCCAACTGAATCATAAACCTCGTGATCCCCATTACAGCCTACCCACAGGATTTTGTAGCCACTGCTGGTGGAACTTCCATTTAGAGTCATCCCCACAGCCACGTGTGACCAGAGTTGAGCTGACCTTGCTGGCAGTTCTCTAAACGAGCGAGTTAGAGGGTTGCAGATGTAAAAATGCCGGTGCCCATCAAGGAAACAGATGAGACCGCCTGCTGAGGCCACTGGGAGATTGATCATCTTCCTGGGCAGAGAAGGGATGATTTGATGGTGCCATTTCTTAAGCAAAGGGTCATACATGGCTCCACTGTTTACATTTTCATGGGTAATCATGTAAAACCAGGGATGGGTCAGTGGGACTTCTGCACAGCACCGAGAGAAACTTTCCGAACTTAGTAAGTTGTTCCATTTCCGGCATACTGACCGAAAGCGGAAGAATGCAGCAATGGATAGTCTAGCTATAACAGCTTCAAAAAGGTCCTCAGGGAATTCTTTCCAGATCTGCTGTTCCATTGTGTCAGTCGGATTACCAATGGCAGGCATCTTTTCACCAATTTTCTCTTTCCGGGATTTCTTGGTAGGTTGGAAGTTGATAGCCTCTACCATCTTCAAACTGCTTGATTTATCATGTCTTATAATAAGATTGTAGCAATCATCATCCACAGAGCTGTTATCAAGTTCAAGAAAATACCACCTGCATTGGATAGACAACCACTAATCAGAGGGAGGTCAATTCAAGTAGCTAGGACTTCAGATTGTGAAATAAATCCCTATAAAAGAAGCAATATCCAATGGCAGATGGAATCATTTACTCAGGCCTACTAACTGTAGATATGCCGTGTTATGCTAAACTGCTGGTGATCCAGTTCATTCATATGATGGGTCCAACTGTATACATAAGATAGTCCCAAAACCACCTCAGATGATACGAACTGTCAAATTTTGCTCGTTAATTTTGGACAAGTAGATCAGTGCAGTTCCAATTCACCAACCGTGTTAGTTAGGAATTAGGATCAACTGGTACTGAATTGACAGGGAGATACTAAAAGATAGCATTAATGGGTTCCACTAGGTAAACAGCTCAGATTATAAAAAGGTAGGCCCTACCTGCACCATATTGTTTGTTGAATAAAATCAAGGAAACAAAATTCATTCCCATGACTGACAACACATCATAGTTCATATATCAGAAAAACGAAAGCAGCAGCAAAAAATAAAGGACTAATTCAATCCTGTCTGAACCAATTATGTAATAATAATAATATTAAAAAAAAAGAAGCAGTAACAACTATCCCGAGTTGACAAGGAGATCCTAAAAGATAGCAATATGGGTTCCACAAGGTAAACAGCTCAGATTATAAAACGGTGAGACTGACCTGCACTATATTGTTTGTTGAATAAAATCAAGGAAAAAAAAAACTCATTCCCATGACTGGCAACACATAATAGTTCATATATCAGAAAAACGAAAGCAGCAGCAGAAAATAAAGGACCAATTCAATATTGTCTGAAACAATTATAAAAAAAATAAAGCAGCATCAAATATCCTGTATAGCAGCATATCATGAAACTTCATACTGAATTTGATTTCCCAAACTATGCTACGCAGAAGTCTTAGGAATTGAAGAAAATGTTAATAAAACAAAACATATGACACTTGTTCTGTGGGAACAACAAATTTCTTCTATAAAGGAGCTGGTGTGCCAGAAAAAACACATCAATGTCAGAGAAATTTATCAACACCCATATGCCTGTAGCAAGTAAAGGAAATGTAGGGAAAGGGCCTATATTCATGTTGTAGTCCAGTTAATAAAGACAACATCATTCAGTTAATACCTAGGAAGCACGGACACGTCAAAATGGGTGGCGTATCCGTATCCCGGACGTATCGGACACGGATACGTCCGGATACGCAATAGACACGTATGGGATACGTGATTTTTCATATCGGATTTTTTTTTAATTTTTTTATATACCGGACACGTGCTGGACACGTCCCGACACGAGCGGGACACGCACGGTGCATGTCGGGACACGCACAGTGCATGTCGGGACACGTGCCGGACACGAAAATTATAATAAAGAGGGGGGAAGAGGAGAAATAGAAGAAAAAAAAGGAAGGGGGAAGAAGAAACCCTGGAGCAGAAACCGAGAGCATACATCCTCTGACGACAAGACTCGAGAGCATCACCGGCCTTCATCAGGCGGCGGGAGGACAGGCCCATCGGAAGCGAAGATCCCTCCGTCATCGTCAAAGGGTTTTCCGTTGGACTCAGAGACGAACGGCGAGGGCGAGTCGACGGGGAAGACGGGGTCGGAGTGGAAGTCGTACGCCTCCAGAGAGGGAGGGGTTCAGGCGTTCGAGACGTGGTGGACGGGGATCTCGTCGTCGGCGGGGAGGGGCTGGTGGTTGTGATCAGCGGCGGTGGAAGGGTCGTAGTTGTTGGAGGAGTCGTAGTTGATGTAGCCGTCGTCGTCGAATGGGCGATCTGAAGACCTGACGACATCGTCTCCGTCGTTGCTGTAGGTGTCGAACCACATCGTTCTCTCCTTGTCTTTCTCTCTCTTTCTTTCAGCTTTTGTTTCTCTCTCTCTTGCTTTTCTTTTGCAAACTGGTTAAGAAAACAGAAAAAGATATAAATGTGAAATGAGAAACAGAGGAAGAGTAGTTTGGGAGCTACGCGAATCAAAGGCCACGACAACGTGACACCTGTAATAATCCTATTAAAAGGGCTTAAGAGGGTAGGGGGTCGGCAACTTGGGTCAGGCCAAACTGTAGCCTACATTGCCCCAACCCAACATGAAGCGGAATCCGGGTTGGAGTTGGGACTGAATGGCTGAACCTGCATGAACTTTTGGGTTTTCAGGACTTTAGGTGTTGGAATTAAACTGGTTAGCTGACATGTGTATAAAGATATTTTGATTGAAATAATGTTAGATTTTTATTATAGTCATATAAAAAATATTAAAAAAAAAAATTTTCAACGTGTCCCCGACATATCGTATCCTACTTTTTTGGAAAATGGCGTATCTGCGTATCCGTGTCGTATCGTATCCGTGTCCCGTATCCGTGTCCGTGCTTCATAGGTTAATACCATGGTTTTAGAGCAAAAATTTATGTTGTTTGAGAACCAGAGTGGTTCTTCTCTCTCTCTCTCTCTCTCTCTCTCTCTCTCTCTCCACACAGAGAACCCATATGTTACCGTCATATCATGTTTTAAGATTATTTTTTTTCACAAATTACACTGAAATCTCCTTGCTGTAATCCATTTTCTTGGTTGTTTTAACTTTTTTAAGAGATGGTGTGAATGTGATCTTCATAGAACTAGAAAAGGCATATGATAGGTACCTAGAGATTTAATTTGATAAGATTTAGATAAAAGGAGTGTCCCAAGAGGTTATATTGAAATCATTAAAGACATGTATGAGGGAGGGGTAATGAGTGTGGGAATTACTTACGGAAGGACATTTGAGTTCCCAATGACCATAGGTTTACATTAGGGGTCAGCCATAAGCCTTCCATCTCTTTACACTAATTATAGACGAGTTAATTGCTAAAATTTAGGAGGCGGCGCCTTACTGTATGTTGTTTGCAAATGATATGGTGTTGGTGGATGAATCAAGAGATGGTGTGAATGTGAAACTTGAGAAATGATGGAAGACTTTAGAATCAAAGGGCTTTAAACTAAGTAGTATAAAGACGAAATATATATAGGTAGTAACTTCAATGGAAATGTACAAAGAGTTGAAACTACTGTGAAAATTGAAACTCGAGAGATACCATAAAGAGATTCGTTGGGCTCGATAATTGATAAGAATGGAGAGACTGAAGAAGATATCTAACATAGGATAAGAGCGGGATGGTTGAAGGGGAGATTTGCTTTTAGAGTGCTTTCTGATCCGTGCATACCAATAAAATTTAAGGGAAAATTTTACAGGATAACAATTAGACCAACTATGACCTATACTCCTATAGATCAGAATGTTAGCCAATCAAGAGGGAACACATGCACAAAATGAGTGTAGTAGAGATGAGAATATTGAGGTGAACTTGTGGTAAAAGCTGGAATGAAAGAATTAGAAATTAGCACTTTCAAGAGCATTTAGGGTTAGGTACATGGTTTAAAATCGCGGTTCGCGGTCATCGCGGCCCATCACGGAGCGAATATTTATTTGACCCGAAAAAATATCCAAAAAATCCAGAATATTATAAAATGATAGAAACTAATGTTTTTTTTTTTTCATTAGTGCACACTTTAAAGCAAAATAACGGTCCCCTTAAGTTATAACATCCTGTATCATTGCTGTATCGATGTATATACTAAAATAAGCTGAAATATCATAAATTTGACATAATGCAACCATAATTTTGGGCAGAAACTCACACTTTTTTGTTCCAAAAGTGTAGATCTATTTTTAACTAACACATTATAAATGCATTTGAAAACTAATGTGGAAAAATTTAATTAATTTCAAGAAAAGCCCAAAATTTTGGAAATAAAAAAATCTAGATCTACACCTTAAAATACTAGATCTAGGGAAAAATAAGTGAGTAACATCAAATCTAACTCAATATAAAGCCTTTGGTTTATGAATTAGTGTATTACACAATCTTTACTACTATACCATTCCAAACATAATTAAACAGGTTTAATATCATATCTAGCAAGTTATGATAATAATAGACATCCAAGCACAAAAAAGGAAAGACAACCAGCAAAAGAGTCCTAGCTATCATGGTTAAGTAGAATCCTTTTGTCTTCATGATTGCCACTTCTTTAAAATATGCGCTTCACGAAGGGGGTCCGGGGGTATCCACTGGTGGGGATCGAGTTGCCCGGTTAGCTCGCAGGGGCCCAGGGGGCATCGCCCCCGGACCAGATTTTTTTAAGAAATTCTTCCTTCGAAAATGAATTTCTGCCTTCAGAACCTGTGTCCCTTCTTAAGAAATTACATTGGGACCACCAGGGGGCAGTCAAAGAAGGTTCACAGTAGTGAAAATGGAGATAATAGGGAAGAGAGATGAAAAAAGTGGGCCAAAAGTCGTCATGAGGGGTTTTTTAGGTCTCCTCCATACCTTAGAAGTTGTAGCACCCCTTTAGGAACCCTTAGGAAGCTCTCAGAGAAAAGAAGGAAGTGAAAGAAGTGAAGAAGAATGGACTGCACACGTTTTAAAAAAAAACAAAAGTCGTCAGACGATATAACGGCCGTTATTTTGAATATAACGGCCGTTATAACGGTTTGGCCGTTCTATTCAAAATAACAGCCGTTACGGGCCGTTATTTTGGCGATATTGACGGCCGTTACATATCTCGGCCGTTATATGTAAAATAACGGCATGGTATTGGCCGTTACCGTTACATAACGGCCGTTATGTAACGGTAACGGCCGTTATTTTAAACCCTGGTTAGGTAGCATCAAAAGGTGATAAAATAAGAGACTCATTGAGAAGATTTGGACATTTCGAAAGAGGCTTGGAAATGCTCAGGAGAAATTGGGTGGATTTGGTTAACTAGGCATTTTAATAAGATATTAATGACAGAAAATACAGGATGAATGGAGAGAAAATATTGTAGTACTTATATACGAGAACAGAGGAAATATGCAAAGTTGTACCAATTATCATGAGATTAACCTTATGACTCGCACTATAAAATTATAGGATAGTTATGAAGCAAAGACTTAGACAAAGACCAAGAAATCTGAAAATTAATTTGGTTTCATGCTAGGGAGGTAAGCTATGGAAGCTATCTTCTCACTTAGATAATTAATGAAAAAATACCGAGAGAAGAAGAAAAATCTTCATCTTCGTATGATCTTCATAGAACTAGAAAAGGCATATGATAGGTACCTAGAAATTTCATTTGATAGGATAAATTTAGATAAAAGGAGTGTCCCAAGGGGTTCTATCGAAATCATTAAAGACATCTATGAGGGAGGGGTAATGAGTGTGGGAAGTAATTGCGGAGGGACATTTGAGTTCCCAATTACCAGAGGTTTACATTAGGGTCAACCTTAAGCCTTCCATCTCTTTACACTAATTATAGACGAGTTAATTGCTAAAATTTAAAAAGCGGCGCCTTACTGTATGTTGTTTGCAAATGATATGGTGTTGGTGGATGAATTAAGAGATGGTGTGAATGTGAAACTTGAGAAATGACGGAAGACTTTAGAACCAAAGGGCTTTACAATAAGTAGTATAAAGACGAAATATATATAGGTAGTAACTTCAGTGGAGATGTACAAAGAGTTGAAACTACTGTGAAAATTGAAACTAGAGAGATACCTGGTATGCACCAAACAACCTAAAAATAAGCTACTTAATATGCACACAACTTAAAACTCGCAAGCGCACAAGATCACTATGTAGTGTAGTGAATTGTAAGTACGAGGTCGATCCCACGAAGACTTGTGATAAAATAATGTCAAAATTAACTAAAAATCAGAATATTAAAATAAACAATTGAATGATGAAAAGTGGAATCAAACTATTAAAAACAGTAATTTAAAGTATCAAAAGCTAATTGGAAAGTAACCTAAAAACAACTAGTATAAGAATTGAAAAACAGTAATAATGAATGAATGAACTAGGGTTTCATCTACTCCCCTAACCAATCATGTGCATGTCCCTTATTATCTTTTAATCAAAAATCAGATTTTATTAGTGACATCTATCAACCTAGACCATGGCATATGCGTCTAGATTATTATTCCCCTAAACCTAATTCATGAGTGGCATACTACATGAATTGCTCATTATGATGCAAAAACTAAGCATGGCATATGTCCTAGTCAAAACAATCATAACGCATAAAAATAATGGGAAAGATAAATGCATGAGTCTAAGCATGGCATATACTTAGATTATTCATGGTTCTAAACCCTAGATGCATAACATCAAGATCAATCAAAATTAAGTTAGCTACTCTTAAAATTAATTGAACATCACATGGTTGGCATGGCATATACACAACTCATCAATTAATAACATGGTTTAGAATCTCAACCAATAAAACTGAAATCTGAATTAAAAGACGCCAAAGGAGACTACATAGAACTAGGCTAGGGTTTCAATTACACCCTAGCCCTAAAAAAATTAGCTACTCATGTTTTTAATGAAAAATAAACTAGAAAGTAGAGTCATAAGAATAAAACTAGAAGATGATGGTGAAGTAGTGGATGGCCAGCAGCTTTTCCCCTTTATTCCTCCTCCAAAAGCTCACCAAAGATGGCTTCAAAGATGCTCCAAAGGTGCTGTATGGCTGCTGTCTTATGGCTGGTTATATGGCTGGAATATATGGGATGAATGGTGGTTGGACGTGGCTGGAATTATGGATTGATGGGGCTGGGATTACTGTTCACGTTTTTCCTTTGTATGCTATTTATAAGTCTTGAAAACAGCCCCTTTTAGCAAGTAGTTCCTTGTAGAAATAGATCTTCAACCTTCCTTATAATTAGGAAACCTAATTAGATTGAATAAGGAGTCTTCTTTCTTGTTTTAGCAAGCTTTCTAAATCTGGTCCCACTTGTATATTCTAGAAACTTATTCACATGGACCCACAAATCTGAGATTAATTGCAAGGAATTAAATCTAAACTTTTGACATAAAAGTGGGCCCTATTTGATGTGTGTAACATAAGTGTGGGACCCCTCTTTTAGGACTTCTATCTTGACTTGAACTCTTGCTCCAAATTTTCCTTTCTTTCTCTCCTTGTTTTTCTCCATTCTTGAACTCCACTTCTAACTTGAATAAGACTTCTAATTTCTGAAACTCTTCTATTTGTAATAGATGTGGACCCCCCTTGTGCGTGTAACCCTAGATTGGGTTTCTTCTTTATTTCTTTTGCTTTTCTTCTTTGACTAGAATTTCTTTCTCTAATTCTTTCCTTCTTTGATTTGAATTGTAAGTTGTCCAAATAATTAGAAAGTCTTCTTGAAATCTAGAATATCTTGAATGGGACCCACCATGGTCCTTCTTTGGGATTCACGCCCATCATCCTCTTCATTAATTCCTCTCTTTTTGCTCCTTTTGACCTTAGCATAAAAATTAGCAAAACTATGTAAAATCAAATAAAATAACTATGACTAGCACAAGATGAATCAAATATTAGGGCTTAGATTGCAAACAATTAAGCACTTATCAATACCACAAAGAGATTCGTTGGGCTCGATAATTGATAAGAATTGAGAGACTGAAGAAGATATCTAACATAGGATAAGAGCGGGATGGTTGAAGTGGAGACTTGCTTTTGGAGTGCTTTCTGATCCGCGCATACCAATAAAATTTAAGGGAAAATTTTACAGGATAACAATTAGACCAACTATGACCTATACTCCTATAGATCAGAATGTTAGCCAATCAAGAAGGAACACATGCACAAAATAAGTGTAGTAGAGATGAGAATATGGAGGCAGACTTGTGGTAAAAATAGGAATGATGGAATTAGAAATTAGCACTTTCAGGCACAGTTACCTGATTCGTAGTTCGTTGGATTCGCATTCTAATTTGCAGTTCGCAATTCGGCACTAAATCAAATTCGAAAATTCTCTGGAGTATACTCATTTGATTCGTTTTACAATTCGCTTAATTCGTAGTTCGAGTTCGAAAAATTCGATGTACTAATTCGGATATATAATTCAATAAGGTTGGTGAATAAAAATGTTTTGCAAAAATACTTAAATGTTGTAAAGATTTACATAAGAATGACATTTCATGAAAATTGTATATAATGATTAAATAAAATTTAAATTCAGCACAATCACATCTTATGTGTCTTATCCAGGTAGCATAAACAGATATCCAACTATCAGTATTGATTTTGAGCATCTCGCTAACACTTTTATATGATAGAAGTGAAATTATGCAGTTGGGCGCCATCTTCAAAAAATCTGAATGGCTCAAAATCAACACCCAACTCTTGGATAAAACATTATCAAAGTTTACTCCAATACTAGTAGGCCCCACTGAAAAATTGAGCATGTAAATTTAGATTTCACTTCAAACAGGATTATATTTACCATTAACTAGATCAAGTAAAAAAAATGTGATTAAAAAAAGCTAAAATCACATCTTTAGACACAGTCAATCTGATGGTGAGATTGACTCTTAACTTAGTTGGAGGTGTAATCCCATTGCATGTCAAAAGTGGGGCATGGATGAATTTATTCCAAAGTGGACTGCCTCATCAAAGAAGAATGGCAGCATCGTTATTCTTCTAAGAAATAAGGTTTTTTTTTTAATATATATTTATTATATTATGCCTTTCTTCTTCAATCCTGAAAGAGAAGGGAGAGAAATATGATACTACAAGGCGGACAATACGAAACGGAATGTACTATCATCTTCCTCAACAACAGAATCGAACGACAACGAATTAGGGATTTCAAGATTTCCGAACCTCATCGAATCGAATAGCGATTTATTCGAACCGAACTATTCGGAGTTCGACACCCAAAACAGCAAATTAGGTAACATTGCTTTCAGGAGCATTTAGGGGTAGGTAGCATCAATAGGTGATAAAATAAGAGACTCATTGAGATGCTTTGGACATGTCCGATGCATGCCAACATCAGCATTGTTGAGGAAAAGTTCTTCTATGCAACTCGATGGCCCAGTAAGAGGAAGGAGTAGGAAGGAGAGGATGTGAATAGAAGTAGTAACAATAGATCTAAAGAAGTGCAACCTATCCAAGGAGTTGGTTTAGGATAGATTGGAATGGAGAAACATAATTTATGTAGCCAATTCTAATATTTTTAGGACACGGCTTTGATGGTGATTGTGACAACAATTTCAGCCCTGGCCATAATTGCAAAGTTGCAATCCAGAACTATGTTTTTAAAACCCATTTTAATAGACATGAATATCACCTTAATCCAATTAGCAAATCTCTTGTACTCCACTGTAACATGGATAATATGACAACAACAACATTCAAACATGAAGCTGAGAAATTTCAAAAATTTGTGTTGTCATCAAGGAAAGAGGTCCCTGGCTGTAGCTCAGCTGATTGAGACTCCAAACACCCCCTAACGGGGGCTAGACTTCATGAGTTCGAGTCATCTATGCAGCAAAAGAGCAGCACCACCACCACCAACAAGAACAAATAAATAAATAAACATGGAGGAAAGAGAAAAAACAAAAAGTGCTTGTCTGAGTTGTATTCAACAAATATTTTTCTCACAAGAACTTTAAAGTTAAATTCATCATTTGCATTAATAACTAGGCTTGTAAATGAAATGGATCCAACCGATTGCCCAAATGGACCAGAATAAATAAGTATATTTATCTGGGTTCAGATCAAAGTATAAGTTCTAATGATTTTGTTGAGGTAGACTTGAGGACCCACTTGATATTATGTTCAGTCCAATATCAGGTAAATGATGCATCAGATCCATATGGGCGGCAGACTTATATCCAGATCTCATACATACCTATCCAGATCCAATTTCTAGCCCTTCCCACTATCTGCATGACTATTTACCAGTCACCTGTCTCCCTCCAAGTGGTAGCCAATGACCAATGGCATTGATGGTACACTTTCTTTCTATTCCTCAAATCTTCCAATTCATCATCCTGTTCTTCAATGTACGTGGGCAATCAGATCTAAATCAGATGGGTTAGAAATGGGTAAGAGCTGGGCAGGAGCCACAATCCACTTGCTTAATATGGGTCAGTGGTACAACCTATTACTAAAGCGCCCATGTGGAGCCCACCTTCAAGCCATGTCTACGCCTGCATGGACTCCCCAACTCTTTGGCAGTCTCAATTAAGTTATGAGTCAATTCCTATTTACTTTATTTTCTAGATTAGTAACTATTTAATTTAGATCAGTGGCTGAAATTAGACCTCTTTAAATTGAGAGTTTGGATTAGTGTCAAGGTTTTGCCTTGGGAAACACTTCGCATAAATTGGAGGCTAGTTGGCAAGTTAGAGCATCTCCAATAGATATGCCAAATTGGAGATGCCAAATTTAATTTGATGGCTTATGTGGCAATTTGACATTTTAGAATTTCACATCTCCAAAAAAGTGTCAACTCCACCCAATATGCCCAATCTAATATTTTATTATTTTTTTGGCATTTTGGACTTTTACTCTCCAAAAGTGACAACCCAACCAATCTCCAATGGTCCATTTTGGAATAAAATAATCCAAAAAAAGATTTGACATCTCCCTTTCCTATATGCCAAATTTGACATTGAGCTCCAACATGCCAAATGCCATGTCATTTTGGCATGGCTGTTGGAGCTCCACTCCATGCCAAATATCCAAGGTGGCATGTCCACCTTGGATTTGAAGGAGCTGTTGGAGATGCTCTTAGTTTAGAAAAAGTTGAGATTTTATGAGATCTTAAAACGCCTTTCTTTCTGAAAGTACCAAAATATTTTCTTTATGAGAAACTCTTGTCGACTTCTATGTTAAGATTTGCACGAGAGGTCCAATCATCTCTTTGATCTGCCTTAAGTGTTTGCACAAGGAATTCTTTCCTTCCCTATCATCATTCTCTCCTTTCATCATCATTATCTCTTTAACTCTTTTTGCTTACCGGGTGAAAGCTTGGACATCGATATCTTTCGGATGATCTGCCATTCCTGTTTACTTTCTGAAAGGGATATTGCCAACTCTTTCCTGCAATTGGGTTGTGATTACTATAAGATCTATTCATCCGTTCAACAGCCTAACTGCCCTACATCAAGCTTGGTTGATCTACATCACTGAACTGGCATCAAATTGAGGAATGGTCCATTAGACATATAGTAAGTTGGCTGCAGTCCCATTTTCATATTATTTGAATCAATTAAGAGTCCTGGGCACAGTATTTTATGAACATAATTGAAAAGTCTGAAAAAAGAAAGGAAGGACACGCCCTGGAAAGGGAAAGATTAACCCATGGAAGAAGATCCCATTTGGCATCATTTTTTGGGAACATTTCTTTATTATCACAGAATGAAATTTTTTGGGAATTATTTTTGGTTACAGTTTTTCGAGCGTTCCCAAAGAATATTTCTCTAGATTCTAGAAAGTCATTCCACAGGAATAGAAATATTGAAATGAATCCAAATCATTTCTCACTTGAGAACGCTATGGACTTGCTAAAAATACCTCAGTCTCACTCTCATCAGTCATCACCCCCGAAGCGAAAGTGTCCCTCCCTCACTATTGTCTCACCCATTCTCTGTCAGTGTCACAGCTTCTCTGTCACCCCCCCCCCCCCCCCCCTCTCTCTACCTCTCTCCTTTTCTCACCCCTTTATCCCTCTTCCCTCTCTCTTCTTTTTTATTGCCTGCGATTTGGTGGAGTTTTTCCTTGTCAATCTATATGCCCTTCGAAGCAGTTAAATTCTGAGGCCTTTCTTGATCTATAATCTGGGCTTTTTGACGTGTCTGTTGGGATTTTATTTTACTTTCGAGTATATTCTTTCTTCTTTGTATTGGGTTCAGATTCTTGTTTGGATATTTTTAGTTGTTGGATTGAAGTTTCTTTCTGAGTTTTAATGGGTTTTGGTTTTTTTTTTTTTTTTTTTTTTTTTTGCTTCCGTTGATTGTAGGCGAGGAGAGAAGAAGTGGAAGTTGATTCTTTTCCTTCTGAATAATTATGATAAAACGTTGCCAAACAAGTTCAACACAGCCTTTCACACTGTAGAACTATTATGAGCACAACCTATTTTCAAAATAGAAATATTCTTATCAACAGACTGACACTAAACAGTCCCTGAAGAGAACGTTTCAAGAATAATATATATGTTGATAGGGTACAATTGGGAGCTTTATCTACAGTATCAACATCTTAAAAAAGGTACCAGTAGTCAATGACTATACAGAAGAATTCATTTTCTTCTAATTTTATGTTAGTTTGAAATTATACAGAAGAATCATCCCCCACCGTGAAATAAAAAACATTAAAAAAAAAAAAAGAAAAAGAAAAAACCCTCCATATTTTTTATGGTACAAAAGAACATCCGTTGAGTTCACCAGTAGATCTCCAAGAGTCTCAGTCAAAGAATTCTTTCCATCATGATTGGCATAAGAGTTCCATAACTGACTGGGTATAGCCATAAAGATATGGTCAAATAATCAAATGTATGTAACATGGGTGGTATGCCGTAGGTTATTATGTTTTAGCCAAGAAGGAATAGCATTTTACCAAGGGATATGGATGCATACTCAACAACTTGGAAGCAGAGCACTAACTTAGAAGGTGGCCCAATAGACGAAAAATAAGAAAAAAAAACAACAATGTTTGCAGTCATTGCTGAGAATGGGGGCCATCGGCTTTCAATTGTCCTTTATGACAATCAACAGCTCTAGTATTTACGGTCACGATGAGTAGGGTCACGATAACGGAATCAGCGAGCCTAAAAACATAGAGGAAGAGAAATTGGTGAAGAACAAGGAGAGTAAATTTCGAAGGCACAGGTGCATGGAGACAGATAAGGAAAGGCCTGAGTTTGCAAAAAATATTTAGTATTTAGGACCCCTTTGAGAGAAAGTGCCAAAGACACAACATATTTCAAACAATGATCATAATTGATGCTAAGCTATAATCTATTATCATTGGCTTTGGGAGTTCATTTAGTTTCATTTTGAAGAAGCTGCGAACAAACTAAAGCTAAAAGTGCATCTTCATCCATGGCTCCACGTCCCTACAAGGTTCAATGGCCAAGTTCAAAGAGTAAAGTGGACATCGATTGCAAATGTTTGGTCTAATATATGATTGGAGACAAGTAGAAGGGCAAAGTACGGTGTCACATAGCAACTGGAGGTGCACCAAATATTTCTAGGCAAGTCAATGATCCATAAATGGGATATGGTCTATACTATAGAGAATAGGTGCACGCATAACCCTTCAGTCAAGACAGTGCAGACATTTTACCTTGTGTTCTACACACTAAACAAAATTACCTTGTGTTCCATGAAGAATATGTCAAGAGAAAGCTTGTCAAAGAAAAGATTAGAACAAAGAGTTGATGAAGGCTTTAAAAACTAAAAACCTCGAGGTCAAGTTTTCCCTAACCTCAGTGAATGGATGCTATGGACTATTACAGGGCCCATAGGGGACACACTTTGAGGGCAAGTCTCTAAAGGGATTTTCTGATATTCCTATTTACTTTATTTTTAAAAAAAAATAGGACTCCTATGTTAGTTACTGTTCAATTTAGATGAATGACTTAGTAGATCAATTTAAATCCTAGTTTTAGGGCCTTCTGACTTTGGAAATTACTTTAAATACAAAGCATGCCAGTCAACAATTAGTTCTTTGGAAATTTTGAAGTTTTATGAGAATATGAAGTTCCTTTCTTTGTGAAGGTGCAACTGGATGTGGGTTCCAATCATCTTCTTCATCTACCACAAAGACTAGCACAAGGCCTTCTTTCCTGGTCATCCTCATTTCTTGTTCTGTTTTAAATAATAATATATGATACACTGATGGAGACCGGACAAGAATGGGTTGTGCCAATTCGCTATGGATTTGATCCAACAGTCGAATCCCAAGCTTTAAGGTTGAAATAAAATGCTTAGCCCAATTGGACATGCCCCCAAGCCTAGCCTAGCACAACTTGTAGGTCTAGGGTTCTCATCTAGAATCCAAACACAACCATAAAGGAAAAGAGAATGCTCAAATTTTACTAAAATCCATTAAGCATTTTCACATTGGAGGTATTTAAAAGGCCTAACGAAAATAAAACCTGGCAAGTCTCCTGATGGACATGTGATTCTATGTCCTCATCCTAGATAAAGTTAAAATAGCAATCTTTTAATGTATTTAATACAGAGATTCTAGACCTAAGAAAATAGATATAATTAAGACATCAAAAAATAGAAAGAAATACCTGATGGAGTAATAAGGAGGACCCATATTCACTTACAATGGCTGGAAGCCTAGCCTCCGGGTGTAGACTTAAGGCCCAAGCAGGCCTGATGTTGGGCCCAATAGGCCTGGTGGACACTTGGATAGGCTCCGATATTGATGTAGCCTGTATCAAATACTTTTTTTCTATTTTTATGGGTAAAGAAATTCCATGTGGCATCGTGGCCTATCATGCTCAGATACAGACACAGATAAGGGGACTGGAGATATGACTCTACACTTTTGGTAATCAAATGCGGATACAGATATGGACGTCCAATTTTTTATTTACATCACTTTTGAATTAATGAAATTATCATTGTTTGTCCTTTCTAAATTTTATTATTATTATTTTTTTAATGTTGAGAAGTATGAAAATTAAAGAACTATATGGAATAATGAACTTTGGGGTAAAAAAGCATATGCTAACATGTACACTAAAAGTATAGATGCAGTATTGGGTACCAATACAAGTGTTGTATCAGTCCGATATTGATAAGTTGTGCTTGTCTAGGCATCTAGGTATCATAGATCGTGGCCACCTAGTATAGAAAGGAGAGAGAGAGAATACAATAAATGGGAAGGACACTTGAGTTTTGGAAGTGAGTTCGCCAACTCACTGCCTTTGTTACTTGAATGAGAAAGAACATCAGTGTTAGTCTATACATAAATAAGAAATGGATAAGACAGCTGTATTAAAGAAAATGCTACTATGAACCTCTTAAATAAACTGCTGCAAAAAATCTATGCAGTGAAGAAGAAAACTTCTAAACATCTACTCTTCCAACTCTAGAAAAAGGAAAACAAAACCTCCACCATAACACTTTTTCTTTTTATAAATATCTAAAGCATACTAAAATGATGGACAAGAAAACTATCACAAATTAGTAGTATTAAAACTTTAAACATTGAGGTCCAACCATCAAATGCCCATAAAAATTTTACAAATCCTAATGTATAATCATCATTAGAGCCTTATCACACCAAAACTAGATCCAGCTAAGAAAGAAAATACTCAGCATATCAACATTGGTATATTTCATTGGTCAACACTATCTAAGACCCAATAAAATCATTGACATACCACATTAACACTACAATTTCAGGTCACCTTTACGAGTCTGCTCCTCCACTCGACCCTGTTATAAGTATGATCCCACCTTAACCCACCCATTTAAGGTCTGTCTTTATGAGTTCTCCTCCCCTCCCCTACAATATGCCATGCTCTCACCACTTCACCTAATGCCTTTATAAATCCTCCACTTTCCTTGGTTCCTTGGAACAAGTAGCTTTTAATTCATCCTTCGAGCTTTGATTCTAGTGTTCCAATTTTATGGTATTTGCATTAAGGGCCCTTTCGTTTACATGGAAATGAATTTTCCATGAATTCTGAGTCATGTATTCCTAAAAGTAGCTAAAATTGAGAAACAAAGGTGAAGATGCATAGATAGGCATCAAGTCATCAACTGATCTCCCCATGGAAAATGAATTAATGGGGGATGGAAAATGAATACCCAGCCATCACCCCCACCAAATCAAATCCTAGGAAACTAAGGATCACATCTACATCTCCACCTTGTATCCTTCACACACCTCCCCTTTAATAATCCTTTCTTGGAACCCATTTTACCATGAGTTCCCAGGAATTCAATTCCATGCAGAAAACAAGAAAATAATGACTGCAATGAAAGAGAAGTAGGAAAAAACAAAACACCCAAGAATTCCTGATATTGGGGGGGCGTCCAAACGCCCAAACAACAAACATGGCAGGAATTCTGGAGAGGAGATTCAATTGCAAGAATATGAAGAAAAGCTAGAGATCTAAAGATGGGAGACGGGGTTTGGAAATTAACAAACGTACCCTTGGGATTGGATTTGGGAGGAGACAGAATGAGGTGGAAGAGAGCGGTAGAGCTCTAAGAACTCTTGAATCTGTCCGATACACTGCCTCAGCATCTCCAACCCCTCCATTCATTCATTCATTTTCTCCTCTCCCCCCCTCTCTGCCTCTGCCCAACATTTTCCTGCTAGCATTAAGCAGCTGCTTTCTCTGATTCTCTCCCCCAAATAGATTTTATGCTGTGGGTCTACTTTATGTGGGGTCCTCTTGGGCCCACCTTCGTCCTTACAGGGTGAGGCAGAGGCACATCCAGGCCTGACCTTGATGTAGAAACATAGGCCCATATTGGTTCCAAACTCAACATGGGTTGTAAGTGTTTGGCTCGAGACTAGCCCACCTCAAGAATGTCAGGCCACAGGCCCACAGCCCGTCTATTTGTCAGGCTAGAGCCCGTCTATTTAGTTAGTTCGGCCGGGTTGGTCTGGCTTAGGCATGTATATCTGGACCATGCCGGCACTCATGACCGAGCCCAGTCATACCCAGGCCGGCCTGCACGGCTCATGAAAAGTATACGGCCCGTGCCCACTCCTTTGGGGGTCAGCCCAGCACGGCCCTAGTCGTGCCGGTTGCCCACGGTTCCCCCTCTCCTTTTTTTTTATTTTTATTTTTTAAGTTGGACTTGGATGGACACGAACTTGGACCAATTTCATTAAAATAAATTAATTAAGAAAAGTAAATAAGTAGAATAACACTAATGATGTTTTAAAAAAATACATCAAATAGATTATATTTCCTTGAAATTTAAGTGACAAAAGTTCAAAATGAAATTCAAACCTTATGATAAATGAAAAAAAATAAAAAATTACAACTTTAAAACCTATGATGCATTCTAAAATATAAATTACAACTTTGAAAACCTATTATACATTCTAAGAAATAAATCACACTATATGATATCATATATGTAACGCCAATAGCGCATTTCCTATCTCAAAATCATCCAAGAGGTGTTGTGTTCTATACTCTGCTTGATACCAATCCTGTAAGCACATGCAGGTCTCCATGGTTTCTTCACTAAGGGCACATTTGGCAACGATCTGAGGGTCGGATTCTGAGCCCAAAATCCACAATCTGGCAGTTTTTGAGTGTTTGGTTCAGCAAGGAATTGAAGAAGATGGACTAAAGACTTCCACTATAATGAATATTTGATTAGTCAGACCCCCCCCCCCCCCCCTTCGGATCGGTGGATTCAGCGCTTTGATGGATTTGCGGAGCTACAGTGCATCTGAGTTGTTAATATAGGGCAGACAAGTTTTTACATTTTTTTATTTTTATGGGCCCCACAATCAAGATCTGAACCAATGATTGTGTTAAGAAGGTCCATAACAGCCATGTCACAAAATTCCAGCCATTGATTCATCTTAGATCTTGAGATATTTGCAAAACTGTCTAGGATGTTAAATAGCGATTTCTGTTGTACGTGCTGTGGGCAAAAAAGGGGATTAAATCCAGTTCGGTTTTTTTTTTTTTCTAGTTCCTGTGGGCCCCTTTGCACGATCTGAACCAGTAGTTATTTGTGGAAAGTCAAACACGGCTAGTTGACTAAATTTCAACCGTTGATCCTTACCATACTTTGAGATATTTGTAAAAAATTCCAGTACTAAAATATTAATTTCTTATTCCTGTGGGCCCCCTTTGCACGGTCTGAACCGTACATATTCTCTAGATGACCACAAACTACTTTGAGGTGAAAGTTGAGGTCTTGATTTTTCATGGATTTCGAGAATTTTTAAAAAAATGTTTGTGACCATTGGATCACACATTCTACAATTTATAGGAAACCTCCCTCCATCCAAACATGGAACCCTCATTGGGAATCCTTCTTGACGATGTATTGACTCTTTGGAGATGGAGAGAGTCCTCTAAACAGAGGATTCTTCCACGTTTACCAAACGTGCCCTAAATGCCTGCTCTGATGCAACTGTAACCGCTGGAATTGTTGGTATATTACGGGCCATGGTGGAAAGCACATGAAACTTAGTTTTAAACGATTTCCACTAGGCCAAAAGATTAAAATCAACTTCATCATCATTCGGGATTGGAACATGATCGCTCCCCAAGTACATTGTTAATTCATTAAGGTTGTAAGAGGATCTTCCGGAAGAAGAGGAGTCACTTCCGTGAGATTTCCTTATAATACCCCAAATGGCCTTCTTTTTTCCTTTATGTACTTGGGGAGGGCCTGTTGGAACCGTGAGTGTTACGGATCTACCCAATCGGGCAACATAATCCAAATAAATCGTTTCTAATTATGTTATAACTGTGGACATGTCATTTATATTAATTGTATTCTTGTTAAAGTTTATTTCTTCAAAAAGGGTTTCTACACCTCTTAATTTCAATCTAGGGTCTAATGCAGTAGCTATACAAAATGTTAAAGGAGCTATTCTCCAATATTGTGAAAACTTTGCCTCCATCTGGACACACATAAGTTGAGAAAGCTGAAAGTCTCAATACTTTTTAAAAGTAAGACTTATTTCAAAAAAAAAAAAAAAAGGGTTAAAGCTTGATCGAGTCGATGTGGGATAATATACCCCGGAGAAAAATAAGATTGCATCATGAAAAAATCCCAAAAAATCTCTTATTATCTCAAGGAGGGTCCATCTATGATCACTTATATAAATATTTTTATGTGTTAAATAAAGTTGACAATATTGATTTAGTGCTATTTTATAGGAACGTGCTTGTTTTAACATTTTATAGGTAAAATTCCATCTATGCTTTACATCTTGTGATATTTTCTTGGGTCTTCGACCCAAATTTACACATATATCCCTCCACCATTGTTTTCGCGAGAGAGAACAAAAATTGAAACCTACAATCCATTTAAAGATCTCTAAATTAATATATTTTACCCCTACTTGTACAATAAGATTTATAATGTGGCATGCACATCTATTGTGAAAGAGGGCTCTCCATTTAAATCAAGTTGAAGCGCAAGTTTTAGTAAATCTGTTGCGACATTGTTAGAGCTTGCATTATCTAAAGTTATAGTAATTATTTTATTTTTAATATTATATTCTCTAAGTTTTTCAAGGATGGTGGACCCTATCCTAGAACCAGTGTGTGGGAACTCTAGTAAAGAAAATGAAATCATTCTTTTCTGCATCACCCAATCACTATCAATATAATGTGATGTAATTGCGATGTACCCCATATTTTTTTACAGGTCCATAAATCTGAAGTTAAGGCCACTTTTCCAGGTATGTTTTGAAAACTAGTTTTAAACTCTGTTTTTCTTTCAAAAAAGTTTTTACTGCATCATTTCTAGCAGTAACTTTAGATATTTTCTGCCATGAATGAGCAAAGTCTTCCCTAAAATATCTTTCAAAGTGTCGGTCTTCTGCAGGTATAAATGGTAATTGACAAACTATTATATACCTTGCAAGTTGATATCTAGCATTATTAGGGTCATAGTTAAAAACTCCTTAGCCACCAATTGAATTCGTTTGAGAAAGTTGTGTTTGGATGGTCCCACTCCCTGCCCCAGCTCCAGCGGTATTCGTGTGTCTGGGCACACACGTTCTCATGTGTCTGCGAAGGTGGTTAGTGCCACTTGCTGATTTAGCACTGAAGAGATATTTGTAATATTTATATTGTGCCTTTTCATGTAGGGAAAATTAGCCAAAAGTCCCTCAACATAGTCTTGTAAAGCCTCCAGTCCAACAAGTTTTTCTCTAAGGCCTATAGTCCATACAGTTAGATATATTTTGGCGAGAAGTCCCTAGATACGCCACATCAGACATTTTCATGACTGATTTTCCTTTGAAACTGTTTAGGAATAAGATTTTGAATTTTAAACTTTCAAATCTTCCATTCCCCCTCATTCATAGAACAAGGTTCTCTCTCATTCATAGGGCAAGGTTCTCCCACATTCGTTCCACTTAGAGGTTGGGACGAGGCGAATCTAGCACAGATCCATCTTCCCGGATTAACACAGATCAAAGGTGGGCCACTGCATAGATCTGCTCTCGTTGTAGGTTTTGTTGCAGAACCTCGATCGAAGAGTTATGCTTGCCTAAACCGGAGACGATGAAAGGAGAAGGAGACCTGTTGAAGAGCATAGAGGATCTGGGATCACTGCCTGTTTTGGTGCTGTTTGCGCCTTGGTTCGTTCTAGAAGGAAGAGTGCTCTGCTACTCACCACCGTCGAAGGAGGCTAGGACGGCATATCGCCATCCCTCTCCGTCGGGTGCTGCCACCTGGGTTCGGATTCCATGGTTTTCCCGTAACTAGGGGATGAAGATCGGAGCAAAGGTCTGTCGTTGTTGCCTCGGTGTCGCTGGGGAAGAAGACCAAAGCAGAGGTCTCATTGTTGCTGCCTTTGTAGTTTTATGATCATTGCCGAGCGCAGTCGACGGTGCTGCGCCATCGCCATAGAAGGAATGCAGCAGGGCTGTTATATCGTTTTTGGCAAATCTATCTGATTTTTTATGAAATTTATTTGAGTTTTTGTCAAATTTATCCGAGTTTTTTTTAATTTATTTGAGTTTTTGGAACATCTATCTAGTTTTTTGGAAAATTCATTTGCATTTTTTTAAATCTATTTGTGTCTTTGAATTTTATTTACATCTTTTGAGATTTATTTGCTTCTTTTCAAATTTATTTGCATTTTCTTAAACTTATTTGCGTTTTTTAAAATTTATTTGTATTTTTTTGAAAATCTCATTAATGCGATTTTCATTAATCATAGCCAATTAAATGGCAGTTGACCATAATTAATGGCACATGCCACTAATCATGGGATATGATTTATCTTTAAATAAATAAGAACTTTTAAAGAAATGGTAACTTGGACATTTTAGGTCTTCGAATTTGGAAAAATGACCTATCATACTATGAAAAAAGATTGTGGATCTAAGGCCAGAAAGTGAAATGTTTAGGGACATGTCGCCGAATACCCCTTTCATCTATTCCTCTCGCTCAACTCTGGCTGCAGGAGAAGTCACTCTCGCTTTTCTCTTCTTTTTAGTTATAGAACCCGAGCCTGCAAGCCCTTCAGCACCAGTGGGTTCAAGTTCATGGGGATTATTAATATCAACTTCTATCCCCTGATCTTGATCTAAATGAATAAATCTAGGATCTTCTGCATTTAGAGAGAAGTCAAGGCTGAATGGTTGTGATGGTTGTCCTGCCATTTTTCTAAAAAACAGATTAAAAAAACTTAAATAAATAATTATGTATATTGTGTTTGTTGTGATAATTTTATAAGAAAGGGGAGAAGATGAAACTCAATATATAATATCACTATGTATAATATTACTAAATAAAATTCAAATAAAATTAATAAATACCTTTATGAGAGAGGGCGAGCTAATGGAGAAGTCATTCTTAGAGATCTCCTTAACTTTAGAGAAGTTACTCTCACTCTTCACTTCTTAGAGATCTTCTTAGAGAGCTTAGACTTTAGAAAGAGACTTAAGAGAGCTTAGAACCTTAGAGGGAGTGTGAGAAATGAGAGAGTAGATTAGTGTAGAGAAATGAGAGGAATAAGGGGTTTTTATAGAGTTCCTAAGGGGTAAAATGACACAAAATACCCCCCTCATACGACCATTTGGGGTGGGGTGGGGGTATAATGATCAAAAAATGATCAAAAGACACTAATACCCCCCCTCTCATATGACCCTTTTTTTAGGGGGGGGGGGGGGGGGGGGGCATGTGCTTGCCCAGCACGGCCCAGCGGAGGACTGCCGTGCCGGCCCGTTGACTAAGTCAACGGCCAGGTATGGTTTTTCCGTGCTAGGCCCGTGCTGGGCTTGGGCCTCCAGCCCAAATAATTTACACCTCTAGTCGGGCTTCACTAAACTACAGGCACTAAGGTACAAACATTAAATTTCAAGCGCTAAACTTTAGAGCACTTTTATTTGGGCTAGGCTGAGCGGGGTTCTGGGCTTTTATCACTTAATCCAAGCGCGGGTGAGATTTTCTAGGCTTGACCCAACCAGAGAACTAAAGCCTAAGCTCCAAACTTGGGCCATGTGCACCCCTACCCACCTTAGTGGACGCCTTTACGCTTGCCCTCACTATCATCTAGTACCATGCCATATTCGACACACATGTGACCTTGATTCACGATTGATTTGTATCTTTAAAGGTACCATTAGAGCCCACTTGTTTGTATGGTTTTGAGTTCCAAAGAATTCATGGTAAAAAAAAAAGGGTTTCAACAAAGGAATATCAAGGAGATGAAAGGTTGAAGAATATAAGGCAGATGAGATTTTGTGGGAGGATTTGATTTACTAGATTGATGACTATGTATTTGATGCAAAGCGAATAAAATGAGGCAATCAGGCGTGTAGCGCATATGTGGGGCCAGAGAAAGTCTAAGCAGTTTTTTTTATTTCATTTTCATTAAAAATTTGTAATTAGAATTAGTTTTCTAATCCACTAGGAGTCCTTATTTAGTTTCCTAGAATTAATTAGGAATCTCAGATTCTATAGTTTTTTTTTTCTTAGCTATATGTACATTGTAGAAGACTAAGACAGTTCAAAATTTAAATTAAAACTTTTCTTTGTGGATTTGAGGTTTTTTCCCACTTTGTGAGGGTCTTTTTGAGACATTGATAACAAGCCCTAGCATTTACAACTCTCTCAACCCAAGGGTTTGCGTCAATTTGGAATCAAACCATGTTCAAATTGCTCGATTTCAGCTACGATCAACGGATTTGAAAGAAATCTTTGATCACGCGTGAGAGAAAGAACATCCTGATGGAGTCTGATCAAATTATCCCCAATTATTTATCTTCCACCTAGTACTTTTGCTGAAGAAATAGGGTAAAAAAAGGAGAAAAGAAGAGGTGGTTGTTTTCCATTTTAGAAAACGACAAGGAAAGATGGGCAATACACTGCTGCGGTCGCCGAATTACAAAAGAACCAAAAGAACAGGAAAAAAAAGGAAAGAGCATCCTCTTTGCCACATAGAATAGAGGGTGCTACAAGAAGCAATGCTAGCGTGATTTAAATACTAGATATTCGTGTGTATTATAATGTATTGATGGCAATTCATATCTTATTTAACATGGGTGCAACCAAGTCTTCTTTATCAAAACCACTAATATAAATAATGCACGGCCCTCTTTTTAAACAACTTCATAAACTTCATTCTTGATTGCTTCAATAGATATCAGTGGATCGATCATTGAGCAAGGCTCCCCTAAGCTCGAGCTTAGGGAGAAAATCTCGTAAGCTCGTGCTTGTGGGTCCCACCTTTAGTCCATCCAAATGGACCAAACACATAACCTCCTTAAATTGAACATGTCCACCAACTTTCGTTAAGATATGAATTTACTGGACCGTTGGATTGACTATATATCAATCTGAATGGATTGTTGACCATTAAACTCTTGGGCCCATATGGAGATGATAGAAATTACGGTTGGGGCTGGTTTTTTGCAGGGAGGAAGATCCTAGGGAGTCCTTGAAATCCCCCCACCCCCATCCCCATGTGGGTCCCCAAGTGGGCCCCACCACACACTTGAGCTTACCTTATCCTAAGCTTGAGCTTAGGGGAGTCTTGCTCTTGATCATTTGTACAATATGTAGTTGTATTTGTTTTGCACATGAGTAATCCAACAATGCATTTTGCTTTAGCTACGGTGATTGTCACATCCCGGTCCCGAATTACCCTAGCCTAGGGCAATTTCCGAGGTGAGACACACGAGCTCCCGTGTAATAGTACCTGTCGCGAGTCAAATACTACATACGAAGGAGATAAACCGATTCCACTCATGAGTTTCACTCACTTGAACCAATTAAAACATTTCAACTAAGCGGAAGTTGCACTTTCAAAATGAATATCATTTCCCATTCAGTCCATTTAAACATTCAAGTTTAATACAAAAGAACTTTTACAATTATATACATTGTTAACAAAAGAGGGTTCGCAAGGTACCCTATACAATAATACCAAAAGTATAACTAAGATAAAAGAATATCATAATGTGACAACACAAAAAAAAGTTGGTCACACTCTAACTACCAGCTCTCAAAAGTATGTAGAGCACTATGAATGAGGAGTTTCTACATTTGCCCAACATCAGGCCACTCCTCTAATCCTGGAGGAACCTCTTGGGCCTCCTCATCTCCGGTCTGGTTCTGGAGTTCCGGTGCTCCAGACGACATACTGCAGTAGTCTCAAATAATACGAACCAAGTGTAACCCTGTCGAGTATCACAAAGTCGAAGCCAAGTAGTGCCGACTCAATCAAATCAACTAATACTCGAATTTGAGTAAGTTATATATATATTGCTTACCAATCAAATCGAATAATATGAATAATATGACTACTAATCAATTAAAATGGAAATCTCACCATCAATATGTAATACAATTTATTTTGAGGAAATCAAGGCATTTACAAATTAATTTAATTATCCACATAGACTATTACTATCCAATACAAGATAGATTAGGAGAGTCAACGTCTTGCTACTTATTTGGTGTCACTTATTATGAAGATACGTTGAATATCTAAATCATCTTCATGGCATAATATTTAGTCTAATAATTTCATTTGGACTAACTAAAGGGGGTTTGAGGTTCCTTTTTAGAGACATAAAATATAAGGGAGCCTAATTTCCTAAGGAGTTGAGGTATGCACCTTAATTACCCATTGGGGATGATTAAGGTGGTTAAACATAGGCTAAGAGTGATAATTCACTCAAAGAAATAGGTTTAAAGAAGCCCAATAAACAGCTTCAGGTTCGCTCGAGCGGACCCCATCCAGAGAGCTATTCGCTTGGGCAACCACCCTTGGTCGCTCGAGCTTGGGTTCAGGTCCCAGGTTCGCTCGAGCAAACACTCCAATTCGCTCGAGCAAACTGTCTAGGGTTTCAGAACTCGAATTTTTCGAGTGTTCTTCTTCTTCTTCTATATTCCATTCCACACTCCTACAAACAAATCACCTATACTAATGACCCATCTTCCTCCCATTCACAACATTTAGAACTCTTCAAATCCATTCATCAATTAAAACCATAAAACTATGTATGTCATTCATTCATCAAAAGATAGAGTCATTGAAAAGGAATTTCATGAAATCAAGGAATAACAATATGTAGATCATCTTTTATGCTTATACTTGCCTCAATTAAAAGCTTCAAAGTTCTCCTTCACTTTAGTAGCTCAAAAGGTAAAAACCCCCAAATATACCAAACCCTAATCAAATAATACATGAAAATGAATGAATATGCATGCATTAGTAAACCAAGAGTCTCATGACTCCTTTATAACCCATAGTAACTCAAGAATACAACTCAAATGGAGTTAGGTCCTTACCTATAGTGAGGAAATCTGAATTTGATGATGTAGAGGGTGGTTTCTTGTTAGCAAGGTTAAGAGGAAGATGAAGAAGGTGAAGGTGAGTTCAATCCAAGCTTCCAAGGCACATGTACTCACTCTTGTAGTGATTGGAGAAGAGAGAATAAGAGGAGAGTAGAGAGAAGAATATTAGAGAGAAGAGAAAGGAAAAATGAATGAAAAGGAATGTAGTATATAAAGGATAAGGATGACTCTTTTTGCAAATAAGCCCACCAAGTCCTAGCATTTCTAAATTGAGTCAAATAGTGGTCCACTCATTCAAAGGTTGGTCAAATGAGGTCAAGTCTAATACGAAGGTTGGCGTGCTCGACGAGATACACGCGTTGGTGGCATAATGACGTGTAAGTGATGTAAAATATGGAAATTGATAATTACGAAAAAGCCCTTGACTCCACTTAACCGAGTCAACCCGGTCCTAACTCATCTATTAAAGGTTCAAGACTCAACCAACTCAACTTACTAGGATTAATTATCACTAATTATCATAGTTTGTAATTAAGCATAACTAATTTAGCTAAAACACAATTAATTAGCACTAATATGTTTAATTAGGGTCAGGATGTAACAGTGATGTACAGTACGAGTCTACTCTTAGACTAAGGTGGTGTGAGATCTGAACCACTTTAATTAAGCAAAGGCATGTTGATATGAGTTAAATTAATAAGTGTTTAGCTTCCATCAGCGGCAGACTAATGACCATATCATATCATTTCATTCCATTAAATGCCTCACCTCACTCTATACCTATCGTTTTAAACTAAACTAAGTTAAATGAGTTATGGAACCAATGCTCAAGCATTCCTCTCAAGTAATAGAAGGACAATCTCTAATCATGATCAAGCAATATTGGAGCCCTATCATTATCATGCAGAAAGAATTCGATAATTAAGTGCGGCAAGGATGTTGTTTCACCAACATAGAAGGAACAAGTGTTAGAATTCCGGGTGCCTTCCTCGATCAACTATTTGGTGCAGCGCTAAAGAAATCTAATAAAATCGTTCCTCTTTTGTCCCAATTGTTGGAAATTTATACTAAAAGTATACTTTTATGTATTTGTCTTTGACTGATTTATTAGTATATTTTGGTTTTTCATCTTGTATGGGCAAATGATTTCATTGTTTAGTATTATGCATATGTGTGTCTTTTATTCTATAAAGTAAATAAGTTGGTGTATAGAGTTCAACTTATACACGGAAGACTTGTCTGTCAGATCTTATAGAATATAAGTTGTTGTTCACAATCTAGGTGGATTTGGACACACCATCGGTACGATTGTAGCATGATGTTTCAGCATGCTTGTCTTGGCTGTGGGAAACAGAATAGTTTTAACTCATTATGCTAGTACACTTTGTGTGTATTGAACATGACCGCTTTTTGAGTTTATTGTCTTTATACTGACTATATAAGACGATTAACATCCAAATAGTTATTATGAGTGCTTATACTCTTAATCCTGATATAAATAATATACACATACATTTAGTGTTTCACATTTTGATTTACAAAGGAGTGGGATCTTTTATGGGTCAATAATCTCAGTAAATTGGATGACTACACTGTGTGTATGGTGCATATTAGTTTATTGACGGAATCCACGTCGTGTGATAAGGATTGATGATATCCCCTTGATGAAGCTTATAAGTTTTGATAAAGTCAAACCCTGCAGGTGGACTTTGTGTCCGACATATCAAATAAGTTAAGTGTAAGGTCTCAAGGGATTAAAAAGATATCGATTAAATATAGATGTCAGTTTTTATTTAATCGATGGATATTTGAAATCTTAACGTGGGGAGATTATTAAGCATTTAATAATAAGAAGCTCGAAATATTATTTTGAGAATAAGGATAGGAGTGCAATTATAATTCTCTAGTAGACTGAATTATAATTTATGGAACTAGGATTCTAATTTGGGTCGAATTAGGGTTTCCTATTTTCATTAGAAGTCTATTCCTTATTTACTTCTTAGGGTTCCTATGTAGCCTATATATATGCGTTATTGCTATCTAGGTTAAACACATAAGAGAAATCTCATTTTTGAGATTAGAGAGAATTCGCAAAAGAAGCCCACACCTTGGTGCGGATTCGAGCATAGAGGAATACAGTAGAAGATCTTGAGATTTTCGAGTTGCTGTGTTACCGAGATCAAATCAGAGAGATCTTACGAGTATGATCTTTAATCATCGTTATTTCCGCAATTAATCTGTACACAATATCTTGAGATTCTGGCGGTCTCTTCTAACACCAATTTCCACGCATAGGGAGGAAACTGGAGTTCCGAGTCATATGTAGGATTTGTACTGCCGCAGAAGAGGAAAGGTCCACGGATCATGCAAAAACAAATCTTTATGAGAAGGAATATTAGGAAAGTGGGCATCATGGAGGATTCACCTGGTTTCCAAATACCATTGCCATTCTCCACCCTTATTAAACAACACCCTATTTTTTTGAGGTCTATTCCTATGGGCAAAACCATAGTTTGGCATGAAAGAAAATATCCTACTCCAGATTTACTCTTCAGATCTCAACGGCATCCAACGGCCATAGTTAAATCATGAAGTCTATATAAGGCAGCCCTTGTCCCCTTTACTCTTCAACAGTGTTGTGTTGTGCTAAGTATTTCACTAGCTCCCTCAATAATAGATATAGGTCATGTGGCCTTTCAGTCGGTTGGAGGAAAGTTTTTCCATTATCACCACCACCACCATCATCATTGTTATTATTATTTTGAGGTTTGGGTCAATGAGGCTCCTTCATTCCAATTCTAGAGAGGAAAGAGGGTGTTCACAACTGCTGGTTCATGAATACCTTCTAATTGTAGAAGTTAGCAGGAGTTCATGCAGTTTAAGGTGTGCATGAACTAGGAGATGATGTTGTCTTCTTCTTTTCTTAATTGGAGTGAAGGGAGGTTCATTGCCATCTCTCTCTGATTAAGGGCTTATTTGTTTTCATGGAATTAAATTATTACAAAATTATAGCACAATGGTTTTAAACAAAGGATTATTAAAAAGATGAGTAGTAAATGATATAAGATAGATATATAGAAGGGGCACTTCCCTAGGATTTGATTTAATTGGGTGAAGGCCAAGTATTCATTTTCCATCTTCTTCCTCAAATCAATTTCCGTAAGAGAGGAGATTGTTAGGTAGCCATTGATGGATCTTTTAGCCATTTTTAGGAGTACAATTTTTAGAATTCTTAAAAATTAATTTTTTGGAAACAAACACGCCCTTGGATAAAAAAAATCAGCCTCCAATCTCTCTTCTACTCCAATCTATTCTCAGAAGTCCTCGAAAATATTGCCTCTTTCAATATCGGGCTATGGCCCAAAATCTCTGTAGATTTAGATTCCATTTTGGTCAAGTTTCAAAACAGGGGGTAGAGACACGTTTTATAATCATATTAAAAGTGGGCCTTTTTTTAAAGCCGACCCCTGTATCTCCTTTTTTTTGTTTAAAAGGTAATTGTATTAAGGAAGGAGAAGAAAGAATACAGAGGCAAAAGAGGCCTCAAAGAAAGAGAAAATACAAGAAAAGAAAGAGCAAAAGACCCTGAGAAACATCAAAAGAGCCAGGGAGAAGTCAGTTGGAGCTATAATTTACAGGTATACTCAAAAATCTGAAGAGAGAGAGGTGAGTTGATGGCTGCCAAAAGGTTTGGATATCCTCTTCAGAAAAAGACAAAGATCATCGTGCAGATTAGCTAAGATTTGATTAAGGGAGAGGTGATGATCGTCAAAAATGGCTGCATTCCTAGCCTTCCAGAGAGCATGAAGGACTGACAAAAAAACTAATGCCATGAAATGCCTCCCAGCTGAGTCGTTTCCTATAGAAAGAGAAAGCCAAATAGAAGAGGCAGAGTAGAAGGATGGATGCAGGGCACTTGAGGCTTCCAGCAGCCATTGCCAGATGGATTGAGCTAAAGATCAGGAGAAGAAGAGGTGGTTGACTGTATCTTCATGACCATTGAAGCAGAGACTACATCTTGAAGCTAAGGAGAAGCCAATTTGCTGAAGATGCGATTCAGTGGGGGTTCTGTTGAGCATTAGACGCCACCAAAACAACTGACTCTGGGGAGGGAGATTCCATTCCAAATGAGAGAAGGCCATTGGAGGATGAAACCCCTCAATCTGATTACATTCCAAGCATCTTTCAGGGAGAGCTGACCATCAGGAGTCTCTTTCTAGTAAAGGTGGTCTTTAGCAGCAGGGTTGGGAGAAATGTAGGAGGTAGCAGAGGTGAGCAGGTCTTGGACTGCAGTTGGCAAATTCAGAGGGATATGCCAAGAGCCAGAGTGGAAGAGGGAGGCAAGCCTTTGGTCCAAAGGAAAATGCAGGTTAGGAAAAATAGCAGAAAGTGGTCTGTCTCCACACCAGGTCTCATGCCAAATGTTGATGTCCTTACCATTACCAAAGGCCCATGCGCTGCCCTGGTAGATAAGTTGAGCAAGGCGACGAACTCTCTTCCAAATACAGGATCCATAGATAGTGTTTGCAGGGTTCCAGATGTTGCTGTGCTTGAAATAACGATTTCTGAACCATGTAGACCAGGTGGTGTTCATGGTGGTAGCCTGCCAGCCCAACTTGATGAAAGAAGCGTTATTGACTTCAGAGATCCTTCTAATGCCAAGGCCTCCTTCCTTCTTTGGGAGAGTAACTTGAGACCAATTGACATGGTTGATCTTAGAGGAGGGAGCATTACCTGACCAGAGAAATCTTCTCATCATTCTTTCAATAGCTTTACAAATAGAGACAGGGAGGGGAAGGACCGAGGCTGTGTGTATGGGAATACAAGAAAGCACGTGCTTGATGAGGATCAGACGACCTGCAAAGGAGAGGGTTATGACTTTCCAAGCAGACAGTCTCCCAAGAAGGGAATCCAACAGAGGGAAGAAGTGGGTTCTTTTTGGAGTGCCAAAGGCAATAGGGAATCCCAGATACTTGAGCTGAGCCTGGCTCTCCTGCAGACCAAGGATAGACCAAATTCTAGCCTTTCTACGAATCCCACATTTGCCAATGAAGAACTGACTCTTGAGGAGATTTATGTGCTAGCCAGAGGAGGATTGGTAAAGCTCCAGAAGGTCTTGTAGAGCTAGCACGCTAGAAGTGACACCTTTCATAAAAATGATAATGTCATCCGCATAGAAGAGATGACAAGGGGTGGAGGGAACAGAGGAGAGGGGAAGGATGGTGCCTTGAGAGTGAAGGTTATGGAGATGGAGGCTGAAAATTTCCTCGGCTAGAATAAACAAGTAAGGTGATAAGGGGTCACCTTGTCTTAGTCCGCAGTAGGAGCTGAAAAGCCATGGGGGGTTCGGTTGATCAAGACAGAACACCTGGTAGTGCAAACACACTATCGCATGAGGGATATCCAAGCTTCAGAGAAATTGAAAAACCTGAGAGTAGAGAATAGGAATGACCAATTGAGCTTGTCAAAGGCTTTTAAAATGTCTAGCTTGAGGCAAAGAGAACCTTTACTGAGCTTGGATTTGAGCTTTTGGAATAACTCAAAGGTCAAGGCTGAATGGTGGTGGATTGATCTGCCAGGGATGAAAGCTGCCTGATATGAGGAGATCAATTTGGGAAGGAGATTGGTGAGCCTGGAAGTTAGGACTTTGGAGATTATTTTGTATGAGAAGTTCAGCAGGCTAATAGGTCTGAAGTCAGCAAAGGTGACAGGGGAGTTGGATTTTGGGATTAGAGCAAGGAAAAAGGCATTTGAGGCTTTGAGGATTTTCCTGGAGTGAAAGAAGTGCTGCACTGCTTTGGTAAGTGATTGGCCTATGATTCCCCAAGCTGCTGTGTAAAATGCGCCATTGAAGCCATCAGGACTAGGAGAGCTGTTCTTTTTTTAGGGCAAAGACAACATCTTTTATCTCAGAGTCAGCAGGGATAGAGACAAGGTTGGTGTTTTCCAAGTCTGTTACCTTGGGGCTATCAGTCTAAAAAAGGATTTGGTGATGCTGGCCATCATGTGGTTTGTAAAGGTTGGAGAAGAAGTCCACAACTTGATTTTGGATGATGATAGGGTCATCAGTCTGGTTGCCATTGACAGTAATGTACTTGATTCTGTTGAAAGAGCTCCTGGCTTTAGCAGATTGGTGGAAGAATTTAGTGTTCAAGTCTCCCTCCTTGAGCCAAGAGTTTCTGGATCTCTGTTTCCGATGGATTTCCTGGGCTTTGAGAGCATCATGGAGACTAAGCTTCGCTGCCAAAAGGTCAGTCCTAAGGGAGTCCGAAGGAGAGGAGTCATAATTATGTTGGCATCTTAAGATACATGCCTCAGCAGCAAGGATGTTTTGATGGACATGGCCATATGTGGCCTTGCTCCAAGTTTTTAGATACAGCTTGAGGGCTTTTAGCTTTTGGGCGAGGATGAACTGGGGATTTCCTTCAATGGAAGCACCCCAACTGGATGCGACGACATCAAAGAAGGAAGGGTGGAGGAGCCATTTATTTTCAAATTCGAATGGGGCTTTTGGGGCAGGGGGAAGATTTGAATGGGTCAGCTAGAGAGGACTGTGATCAGAGGATAGTCTAGGGAGGTGGAGGAGAGAAGGATCCGAGTAGCTGTCCAACTAGTGGGAATTCACTAGAGCTCTGTCAAGTCTAGTTGCTACATAGGAGAGGCCTTGTCTATTGTTGGACCAAGTGAATTTGCTACCTGAGAAGAGAGTGTCTGAGAGGCCAGCTTGTATCACCATCGATTGGAAGTCTTTGAGAGAGGAGGGGGAAGCTTGGCGAAGACTGAGCTTCTCATGGTGGGAAAGGATGGCATTAAAGTCACCTAAAATGCACCAGGGGTGGTTGGTTTGGGAGGTATCAATTAAAACTTTCCAAAGGTCTTTCCTATGGGTATGATTGGTGGAGCCATAGACTCCTGTGATAAGGGAAGGGAGGCCAGAGGTTGGGTTAAGAAGGAGCATAGTTATGTGTTGGGATGAAGCATTGAAGACAGAGCTGAGGAGGTGGTGGGATGATTTGGAGAAGCACCAAAGGTTAGGGGTATCTAAAGAGGGGTAGTTAAAGTGGAAAGTGTCAAAGCCAAAATTAGACAGGCCAAGGGAATTGGTGGAGGAGAAGGTGGACATTGGTTCAAAGATGAAGATTAAGTCAGGGAGATGAGAACGGACCAGGTTAACCAATGCTCTAATGGTAGGGGGTTGGCAATTCCCCTACAGTTCCAGTAAAGGACCTTAATCATGGTTAAGAGGGGAGGAGGTGAACTTACTTCTAGACCTCCTGGTGATTGGGCCAGTGCCAGAGACTGGGCATTTGTTTTTCCCTTTGCCTTCGGAATGATACTTGGAAGGGTCTGCAGGAGTAAACCTTAGAATCTTATCCGGAGGGAGTTCAGCTGAAGGGGGTATAGCAGGGGGGTCAGAGGTGTCTAGAGGATGTTCAAAGCCTGGGGGAGGAGAAGAGGAGGAGGTATCCTCAGAGAGAGCCTGGAAATTTCGACCATAAAGGTTTGGGTTAATGGTAGGATCTGTGAAGGAGCATTTATCCAGGATATCAAAGGGATTGGAGATGTCAATGGTTGGTGATGAGGTTTTTTCTAGGATTACAGAGACGACATCATAGGGTAGGTCATTGAGGGAGGGTTTGATCAGGGTAGGCTCGGGTGAGGATTGGTTGGGAGTCTTTGCCTGAGTGTGAACCTTACTAAGAGAGCTGGCTTTAATCTTAGGGGGTTTGGTGTGGAGGAGGGGTTGAATAGGCTGAGAAGAAGAGAAGGTGGTGATAGTTGTAGTGACGGTAGGAGGATTGGTAGCAGAGGTAGAAGGAGTAGAAGAGGTTGGGGCAGTGATGATTGGGGGTGCCATCGGAAGGCTGGTTGAGAGAGGAGGAGGAAGCTGAGGCGTAACCAGAGGGATGATGGGAGATTTTAGAAGTGTTTGGGTGACAGGCAGGGGCTGGAGTGGGCTAAGGGAGTGAGGGGGAGGGGTCTGGGAGGAGAGTGAAATAGGAGCAGTATCAGAAGGGGAGGGATGTGTGGTAGCAATGTCTAGAGAAGGATTGTTGGATTGTGAGGCCAGAGGGCAATTCTGATTGGAATGGCTTGATTGGAAGCAGATAGGGCAAGGACAGTGTTCAAAGGAAACTGCAATTTCCAATTCACCTTCACCTTGCAAGTCAACAAGGATAGTTTGGGGTTTTGGTTTGGAGAGGTCAATATTGACCAAGACCCTAGCAAATGTTAGAATTCTTTGAGATGAGGTAATAGCATCTAGCTTGATAGGTTGGCCAATGGAGTTGGCTAGGGAGAAGATGATGTGTTGGCTCCAGCAGTGGTAGGGTAGCCCTGAAAACCTCACCCATACAGAAGCAAAGGAGGGCCAGACTGATTCATTCTGTCCAGGGGACCAGGGTAGGAAGAAGATTTTCTTCCTTTCTAAGGACAAAGGGGATAGGCCAAGGATGTGGGCTTTATCTTCTGGGGAGTTGAAACGGAAGATAAAGTGACCTTTGATAGTGAAGGAGACCAAGTAAGGTTTGGAAAGGGCCCAGAATTTGGCCTTATCTTCAACCCATTCTAGGGAGGGGCGTTTACCTGCAAATTTGCCAATGACAGAGAAGGAGAAGGATTCTTTGCTGGAGGAGAGCATAGATTGAGGGATGGTTAAGGTAGGTCTACCATTTAGCCAGGTGGTAGGGGGTAATATTGGGCATGGTAGGAGGGCTTTGGAGTAGCAAAGAGGTTAGCAAAGGAAGAAGGAGGCTGGGTGATAGGATGGTGGAAGGGAACTACATTGGAAAGAGGAGGGAAGGCAGGGGGTCTGGAATCAGGCCAGAAGAGAGGCTGGGAGGAGGGGGAGAAAGGTAGGGAGATACGGAGGGCAGGGGAGGGAAGGCAGAGGGATCAGTTAACAGACCTGATGACTGGCTAGGAAGAGGAGGGATATGGCAGGGTTGAAAAGGAGCTGGGGGAATAAGGTAAGAGGGGGAAAAAGGCTTGGTTGGAAATGGGTTGGGAAGAGGGGGAAAAGAACAAGGTTGGAGAGGGGTTGGTGGAGGAGGTCTGGAAGTCCAGGGGGGAGAGGTGGTTGACTGGAGCACAGCTGAAGGGGCTGAGCTGGAGGGGAGGTGGGTAGGAGATGGTGGAATTTGAAAACCTAACGAGACGGGCAAGATCGTAGGAGAATTACTGAGGAGGGGGGGGGGGGGGGGGGGGGGGGGTTGGTGTAGTAGAGGGGGGAGGGGTGGAAGAAGGGGTTTGAGAGGGGGAGGCTGGAGAGGAGAAGACGAAGAAGAAGAAGACGGATTCGGGGCGGGGAGATGGGGAAACTCTGGTGACATTGGAGCTGCTAGCCAACAAGGACTGATGTAAGTAGTCCTCAGGGACCAAACAGTGGGCTTATAAACGACCCCTGTATCTCCTTATCCTTGCAGCACATCAAGTACCAATCTAGATTTTCTTAAGTCCCAAGTGGAGAACATGTTAAATCCGAGCTGCTTGAATTCTTGGCCTCTTAGTATGTCAAGACCGGTCGCAATTTCACACTAATGAGTTTTGGGCCATTGTTAAATTGATTAAGTGTAAAACATTCAGTTGTCGCTACACAAAAGTGACCTTTAGAGGTGGCGGGGTTTTTTTTCGGTTGCTGAAGGCCAATTTTTGTGGCAGAAATTTTTTCCTGCCACTACAATTGCTGTGTTCAGCTCTTGATGGACCGTCTAAAATATTGGATAAGAAATAGTGGTGGAAAAAAAAAAAACTTCCACCGCAAAAATCGATCATTAGCGGTGGTTTTTTTTTTTTCCCGTCTAATCTCTTTATGTCTACCACTAAAAGTGACTTTATTTGTTGCAGGCTTGTAGCATACATCAAAACTGAAGGAAATGATATGGGTCTCAACCATTACTAAATTGGTTGGGCTTCAAAAATATAGCATGGAGGGACCCATTTTCATCCCTAGTACATGGGTACATCGAGAATTTGAGCAGTTTGGATAGAGAAATGTGGTATGAGGCCTGAGCTAATAATGAGCCAGGCTTGAAATTGGGCCTATTGACCGGCACCAACCAAATTCAATCTAGATTTGTACAATCTTGACAGGCCAATTGACCACAATAATACTCAAAATGTTAATAGTGAAATTTAGTTAAATCTTCACCTGAGCTTAACACATTCTAAAAGGTCTGGGCTCGAGCGACTCATAAGTAAATGGAGTCAAGCAAACGTTCTCCACTCTAAGCCGATAACCACTTAAACAAGCTGAAAGTCTTCATTTTAATTGGAGAAATCTCGGCGCATTTGATATTGAAAAATATGTATAAGAGTGTATAATTTATTGTATGAGATGACATTTTAGTTGTGATGAACAGGTCTTATACCTCAGAGAGAGATAGTAAACGAATGGGTGAAATCTCTGAAATTAAGCTCACTTTCTTCACACAGCAGTCATGTATACTGGCAATTTCTTCTTCAAACTACTTGTACCAATTCTGTACTTAAAAGTCCAATGTTGTTTTGAGTGTATAAACCAAGAGAGAGACTCAACATTTTGTGTTAATTGTCAATCACTAGTTGTGAGTACATAAATTATTGGATGCTCAATAGGATGTTCATGATATGGGGATTTATGGTCATTTAACTATGGAACAGTTAGGGTATATTTGCGTGACACCATTTGAGCTAAATGATGTAAAAGGGTATCACTTTTCTACACTTGTACTTTTTTTATAATTTGGTGCAACACAATTTTCTCTAAAGAAAAGTTAGAAATGGTGACTGATTTCTGATGATGTTTGAAAAATCCTTTCATTAGTGGTGGGTGTGTGTGTGTGTGTGTGTGTGGGCGGGGGGGGGGGGGGGGGGGGGGGGGGGGGGGGCCTAGTTTTGTGTTTAATGGAAGTCCATAAACTGCCCTTATACAAACAACTGTTCAACGAATTAGTTGATTTATATATGTGCATGCAAGAATGTGTTCGCTTATCGGATTGTGTACTTTTAAAGTTCTATGGAAAGGTTGGATGCTTATTCTTATAACTTATGGAATTATTCTAAGAATTGATATGTGCTACAAGCATATCTCTACTGTCTTGCATTTACAAGGGTCTTAAAACATTGTCACTGTATTATTACAATGGATTTTTTTTAAGGAATGCTAATAGCCAGCTAATATATTTAAAATATTAGTGATTGTTTCATCCTGACATTGATGTGATAGTATTCTTATATTTTTTTGAGGTTAATATATCTAAACAGTTTTTGGGGTCGATGAAAAAATAAGGGTTTTAAGAAGAGGGAATTAAGATTTAACTTTTGAAAAAAAGAGGGCATATATCATGATATATATATATATATATATACTAGTGGTAACCCGTGCCGTTGGCACGATAAAATAATTTTCGTAAATTAACTTATTTGGATTTGGGGTTTACGACTTTATAGGATTTAGTGTTCTTAGAATTTCTGATTTAGGTTAATATTTTTTTTATTTATGTTTAGTATATATGATTTATGCTTCAATGTTTAGGGTTTTTAGTATTTTATTTTATAATTTAAGAGTTTACACTCCAAATTTCAAAAAAACTTATTTTTTTAATGTTCTTAACTTTTATTTATTTTAACACTCTGGCCAACTAAATCGGACCCGGCTCCCCTGCTTTTTTATTTTTTGAATTTTAGTTGTCTGAGAAAAACAATGAGATGAATAGTAAAATGGGGTCCACAAAAAAGTGTGATGGACGGCTGAGATTGAGATTAGCAGAAAAAAATAAACCTATCAGCCCCCCCCCCCCGCCCTCATTCATTTTCTCTCTCCCTCATTCATTTTCTCTCTCTTACTTCCCCTCTCTCTCCCCTCTCTCTTCCACGTGCAGTGTAATTATTTCAAAAATCCCTCTCTTTCTTTCTTGATGGCAAAAGTTGTAATTATTTCAACTTTTAGCCACAGTGCCACGTAGGACATTTTTTGGAACAGTAAAAGGCTATCCAGGAATGTATAATAGATATATATATATATATATATAGAAAATATTCAAGTGCATCCATCCATCATCATAGGGTGAGGGACACTCCCTTTTTTTGGGAAGTTTCAAGTACAAAAGTAACTTTTTTAAGTACAGAGAAATACTCCCTATGTACTTGAAACTTTCCAAAAAGGAGAGTGTCCCTCACTTGAATATCACCCATATATATATGGGAAATATTCATGTGCATCCATCATCCATCTCTCACCATGTTATGATGAGGGACAACATAGTGTGGCCAACTTTTTGATCTATCCGAACCATCCACACACATGGGACCCCTTTAGGAGCACTAAACCTATTGGGTTTTCACCAATTTGAATGGATTTGACCGTTAAATCAAGGGCAATTTTTTTCTTTACTATTAAGTCGTTAAATTGGTGGCCTGTGGATGAAGGGGTTAGAGACATAGGATTGACCCCAAAATTGATATGTGGTCTCATCTAAGATGTTTCTTTCCATCCCCCATAAGTCCCATGATCAATGGGTCCCTAAGTGGGCCCCATTAAGTTTGTCCGTCACCATATGGTGAGGGAAGGATGCACATGAATATCCCCCTATATATATATGCAAAATTATAATTAGACTACTCACCATGGCTATATGAAATCCTCTCGGTTTTTTTTTTCCGGTAAAGGTCAGGTCATTTTTAAATACTTCATTATTAAGGGGTATGTGTTTAAGATGCATTCCCCCGTAAAAATCCCTTAGTTTTTCTATTTGTGATCTCTTTTTAAAGTTTACCTATTTATATTTTGACTATAAATTTCACATAGTATCCTTTCTTAAATTTGTAAAACTTTCAATTAGTATTTAATTTTAAAGAATATTAAATAAATAGAAAGAATTGACAATTCCTCTTTATATTCCACTTTGTAAAACTAAGTAGTTATATATTATGTCATTCAGTGTCAGGTTTTTTTCATCAAAAAGTTCTTGTATTCTTTTATTGTGGGCTCGTGCATTGCATCGGTTGTTATGCCAGTATTTACTACATATGCAAAATTTCTGATGAGATGACACCTTATCTTTGAAGGGAAGGCTACTCTTCTCCTCTTAGGATGACCAAGAGCATAAATATAAAAATTTTCTTGGACGCCCACTATACAAAATAAAACTTTTATGTGGGCCATATGTAAAAATCTTCTTCTTCTTCTTAATTTTTTTTTTTGGGCGACGGGTGGGGGTGGGGGTGGGGGTGGGGGTTCATCACCAATCCCCACACGCATGTGCAGATGCAAATCTTAATTATAGGAATTAAAGAACCCTGGTTGTTGAAAGTTTAAATGGAAGTTTTACCAAAAACATCTTATTTACAAGGGAAATCTTTAAAAAAGTTCTTATTTTTTGGGTGATTTTCAATGAAGGATCAAAAGAATTTAAAATCTAAAAAACGTATGAAGGTCTTCTGGACTTCTTTCAATCAAGTCCAGTCCAGCAATTCATACGCCGCCAGCTTTTTCTTAACAAAGACCCAAAATGACAAAAATGCCCTTAGTGGCTAGCAAATAGGTGAAAATTTTTTTTTCAAAGCAGTCCTAGACTTTTTAAGTGATTTTCAAATAATAGGAATACGGAATCCAATATTTCAAAAAGGTATGAAAGTTTTCAAGACTTCTTTTAATTAGATCCTGTTTGGAGACTCCTATCCACTATTGGCAACTTTTAAAGAAAACCAAAATAAAAAAGAAAAACCCATTTCATTTCATTCCTTCTCCAAGATGTTAAACTCACTGTATGCTCAATTTCGCTTGTCCCAAGTCACTCTTGTATTTGTGGGCCTTGGAAAGATTTTTTTTTTTTCTTTTTTTGAGATGCATTGTAAAGGACTATTATATATTGAAAGCAATAAACTACTACCCTATCCCGTAGCCAAAAAAATAAATAAATAAATAAGTACTTTATTTGCAATAGAAACTATAACTTATTACAAACATCTACTACTAACATCATGAACACCATGACCGTCAGAGTCTTTTAGTAACTTATGACTAGAAGTTTGTAATAGCAGTTAATTAGGCATGTCAAACGGGCCGTGCGGTGCCGGCACGGCCCGCTAAAATCTTGGCCCGCCCGTGCCGTGGGCCGGGCCGGCACGGCCCGCCCCAGCTAACGGGCCGGCACGGCACGGCCCGCCAGGGGAAAACCCCTGGCACGGCACGGCCCACTGGCACGGCCCACAGTGGGGCGGGCTGGAGCGGGCCGTGCCGGGCCGGCCCGCGGGCCAGGCTTGCCTTTTTTTTTTAATTTTTTTTTAATAGACTAATATAAATATATAATTACCGTAAGGCGTAACGTAAGCGTAAGTCCGTAACGACATGGATTTGAATTTGATTTTCGATCAATAGTCATTAATTTTTCAATAGTTACTTTTCTAAACATTTAAACTTATACAAACATTTGACAAATGATTGAGTGGTTCAAATTAATTTATAGATATTTACTCACATATTACTTAAGTACTATATATGATTTTTCTTTTTCTTATCAGTATTAAAAATAAAAATTAGAACACAAGCAAGGAGAATGACAAAGATATTTAAGTGGTTCGGTCAAACTCGACCTACTCCACTGAGAAGAGAGAACCATTTGGATCTTAACTTCTTGAAGGTTTCTAAATAGGATTACCTTCAAAACCTTACAATCTTTTTAGAAAATAAAAAAAAAAAGAATGAAAAACTTATAAATTACAATGAAGAAAAAAGTAAAAAATCAGATTTGTAGTCCACTTGTATTCTGCTAGATCAAAATCGTCCATTAATGATGTTAACTCTTGCTTCCTCTTATCTGCCAAGTACCAGTCTCGTAGGCAAACACAACACTCCACCGTTTCTTCAGTGAGATTTGTTCTTCTGTCATCTACTACACGTCCACCTGCACTAAAAGCCTGTTCTGATGCTACAGAAGACATAGGAATAGTTAATAGATCACGAGCCATGGCTGCCAACACTGGATAAATGCTTTCTTGTTGCTTCCACCAGGCTAAAAGGTCAAAAGTGGATGCATCCTGCATCCTAATTACACCTACGTCAAGATACGATGATAACTCCGTCACAGTGTTGTTACTTGAGCTTGAGCTGGATGCCATGCCCGTGGACAGGGAAGAATACCACACCTCCCACTCAGGAACACCTGTATACTGGACTTCTGTATTGCCCATACTAAGCCCAGCTGTACCCATTTGCTCACAATAAAATTGAAAAAGTGCTTGTAATTGTGCCCTTATATTTGAAAAATCATTTGAATCTGTATAATTCATATTTTTATTTATTCCATCAATAAAAAACTGTACACCACTTAATTTTAACCTAGGATCAAATACAGCAGCTAAAGAAAATGTCATTGGAGCCTCTTTCCAATATTTATTAAATTTGACTTCCATGTCTCTAATAGTGCTACCAAATAAAAAATGATCTCTAAATCTACTGAATTGTAAAGTAATTTTAAAAAGTTTCATTAAAGCTTCATTAGATGTGGGATAATATATCCCGGAAAAAAATAATGTTGAAGTATAAAAAGGTTCTAATAAATCTCTTATATGGGCACATAACTCCCAATGTTCTTCACTAATCATTAAATCTTGTGCATGAAAAGCACAAAATTCATTCAAAACAGTTTTTCTAGAAAGTGCCTTGTTTAACAAATCATACATAGAATTCCATCTATGTTCAACTTCTTTAGGCAGTGTAATAGCTGATACGCCTTGCCTCGCACATATTTGGGCATACAATTGTCTTCTTTGTGCGGAGCAAAAAACAAATCTAGCAATGTCTTTAATAGCATCTGTATAACTTGTAATGTGCTTTAAACCAACTTTTGCAATAAGATTTAAGATGTGACATACACATCTATTTTGAAAGATAGAACTATCTATCAAAGTTGCAAGTGGCATCTGCATTCTCATTAATTCAATAGCCACTGTATTATTACTAGCATTATCTAAAGTTACAGATAAAACTTTTTCCTTAATACTATATTCATCTAGTTTGTCCAAAATTAATGTACTTATCCTAGTTCCATTGTGTGGCCATTCAAGAGTGCTAAAACTAAGTATACGTTTATTCATAATCCATTTTGCATCTATATTATGTGCAGTAATACAAAGATAACTATCACCCCCTTTAGAAGTCCACATATCTGTGGTTATGGATATTCTACCAGGAGATTCCGCAAAATAGTTTTTTATATTTATTTTCTCTTCCTGCCAGAGTCTAATAGCATCATTTCTGGCTGTATTTCTTGAAATACTGTGAAATTGTGGTTGACAGTATTTCTGGACCCATTCTTCAAAAAACTCATTTTCAACAAAAGCAAATGGTAATTCGGACAAAACAATCATTTTAACAAGACCTTGTCTAGCACTTTGTGCATTATAAGAAAAAAAACCCAAACTGCTACTACTACTACCACCACCACCACCAGTAGTAGAAATTTAGGTTTGTGAACCAGGCCCCCCTGTCCCTGCATTCTCTGGCCTATGCTTTTGTAAACATGTTTTCCTATGTCTTGACAAATGGCCGGTACCCCCTTTTGACTGAGCACTATAAATCTTACCACACAATGTGCATTTTGCCTTTTCAACATTCTTTCCATTTTCAAAAACATCATACCTTGTATATATATCCCAAACTGCTGAAGTTCTACTCCTCTTGTTTGGTTTATGGGAACTCTGAGGAAAGGGGGGTGGTAAATCACCTACTTGATCTTGTAATTCAATAAAATCTTCTTCTACCTCTAAATTAACGGATGAAGCTTCTGTGGGAAATCTTCTAGCCATATTTCAAAAGAATAAATTTATAAATGATAATAGTAATATGCTAATAGCCTTCTTTTGTGATAATTTATTATAAGAAAGGGGAGAAAATGAGAGTTAATATAATATAATATAAACTTATATATATGGAATCTCAAATCTAAATATTATAAATACCTCTAAATCTTTGAAGGCCCCTTTAATCTTGTCTCTTGATGACTTGATCTTTGGTCCTCCAAAAACTTCTTAGAGAGTGAAAGAGTTGAATGCTTTGAGAGAGAGTTAGAGAATGAGAGAGTTGTGTAAATTGGTGAGAATGAGAAATGTGTAATTGGTGAGGAATGAGAATGGGAGGGTTAGGATATTTATAGACTTAGTATAATGAAAAATGACACAAAATACCCCTTATATGACCGTTTTATAGCTGTTGGGGGGGGGGGGTAAAATGGTATTTTTAAAAAAAATTGGCTGTTGGGCGTGCTGGCGGGCCGTGCTGGCGGGCCGGCCCGTCGGGCCGACCGTTGGGCGTGCCTGGCGGGCCGCCCATTCGGGCCGACCGTTGGGCGGGATGGCGGGCCACGGGCTGGCGGGCTGGCGGCCTGGCGGGCTGCAAGGGCTGGCCCACTAGGCCGGCGGGCCTGGCGGGCCGTGCGCAGCTCGGCCCAGCACGGCCCGTCTGGTCGTGCCAGTGGGCCGTGCCGTGACAGGGCGGCCGTGCCGTTGACCGGGCCGTGCCGTGCCACGGCCCGTTGACTGGCGGGCTGGGCCGTGCCGGCCCGGCCCGGCCGGCACGGCCCACTTGACATCTCTACAGTTAATGCTAGCAAAAGGACTTCTTGTAATTCTTTTCTTTGATGTTGGCAAATTGGAAGTGACAGGTCAAAAGAAGTTAGTGCCTGACTGTGATGTGCCGGCCTCGGCCGACTTTATCCTCTTTGTACCACTGTTCCCCTTAAAAAATACAAAGCACCTTACTCTAGCAAAAAAATAAAATAAAAAAATCAGATGATTTGCATACCGTGCCATAGTCACTAGGGGTGTATAAAAAAATCCGTCGATCCGTAAAACCGATCCGATCCAATCTGACCAGCGGATTTTTAACCGATCCAAAAATAAACAGATTGGTGATGGATTGAAAATCTTGTAATCCATTAGCAACGGATCGGTGACGGATTCCATCCTCAATCCGCGGATTCAATCCGATCCGATCCGTTGACATTAAATATAATATAAAAAAAAATTAAGGAGTCTAAATATAAGTTAAGATGTCTAAGTATAAAATAAGAAAAAAATAATTAAGGGGTCAAATATGAAATTCTTTACAATATGTTTGATATCTTTCTTCTAACATTAGATTTAACGGATTAATCCGATCTGATCCGGATCGGATCGGTTTTTAAAAACCACGGATTGGTGACGGATTCCAAATCTATCAATCCATAGGTAACTGATTGGTGATGGATTTGGCACAACTCGCACCAATCAGATCCGTGTACACCCTTACTATCGCGTGCAGCAAGCGTCAATTTGGGGTAGTGGCATTGTTCTACTCACTTTCCTATCTTTAGCAGTAATTTGAAATTCAAAGAGACTTGGCTGGAGAAAGAGGATTGCTTGGGCTTTTTCTTTCTAAATTGGGCTCCACCAGAGATCTTCTCAAGTGTAGGAGATGAGGTTGCCAAGAAATCCAGATTGCATAAGATGAGAGATAGACCTATGTGCAACAAAGTGTGGGACGTCCAAGGCATGTGTGGGACCCCCTTGGATGTCCAGTCCTCCTTGGATCTTCTCTTGCTTTCTTCTTTATCTTTTTATCTTTCGTTTTGGGACTTCATCTCGTAGTTGGCTTATATCTCATCTTTGTTAGGGATTTTGTGTATTGCAATTTGATGGATGCATCATTATTTTAGCATCTCATGAATTTTCACACATGCATTGAGTTAAATATCTTAAAATCTGGTTTTCTACGTGTCGCGACCCCGGACCGAAAGGGGAAAGGATCCGAGTCCGGGAAGTCGGGACGGTGGGGTGATGCCGCGCCACGAGCATCCCTTTGGCTAAAACGCACACGGAATTAAAAGAATATTTATCCGTGCACGTGATTTCCCACAGGGTTCCGCGGTGAGGATTATCTGTACACATCATCTCACATGTAATCATATCCAATATATTTTTAAGATTGCGGAAGCGTGTAGCAAATCATATGAGTACTATTCAATCTCATAAACAAAACAAATCTATGGTTAAATGATAAGGTATCAGGATGAGCAATGATCAAGCATGTTTTTCCCCAAAAGTAAATTCAAGTATGTTTACAAAGTATCAGTTAATTAAAACCCCTAACTATCGGTCAACAAAGACCGTGCAACCCAAAGAAATCTAAAACAAAGATATCAAGTCCCAAGTGTATCGTCCTCAAGGCAAAGCCAAATGTCTACATGACATCATCAGCTTGCCACTCAATCACACGCTGCGGTCCACCGACCGCCTCCTCTGGCTCCTCCTCAATGGCAAAGAGCTCGGGACCTGAGTACCAAAATAAATGGATCAGACACGACGGTCTGGCAGGTGGGTGAAAAGATATAACGATAATAAAACAATGATACTATGCAAGAGTTAAGAAAACTTATGGATAAACAATGAACTTTGTAAAAGACAATATATCATTTCAAAAGAAATACATTTGCAATAAAACATGTAAGGTAACAAGGATTTGGAAACTGTCAAGATGGCAACCCCACAAGCTAGATCCTCCCTTCACCGAAGTGAAGAGAGCGCATACCCTAACGGGATCATTGACCTCAGTCACACGAGGTGAGGAGGAACAACGATAATTATTATAATATACATATATATATACTCTGCGGGACCACGGTAGCGAACCGGGTAAAAACTCTGCACATTCCAGACTGCAGCTGGCTATCAGGAGGGGAAGGAACCCCAAGTCGGAGGATCAAACCGACGAGGTCGTCCAAGCTCAGTGGTGCCGACTCATAGGTCAAATACGATAAATCAAATCATATGCACAGTAAGAAACGGGGTGCCATAGGCACAAATACACATCCATCTCAAGTTGCCATATACAAGTTAGCAAAAGCTAAACACATCACTTTTAGTACTCTTGTAACAGTCTAGTCATATCAAGTTGGTTTGAAATCCCAAAATAGGAGTTTAGTTGAAAATCGAATACAAATAGTTTTCCCACCTTTATAGGCTAACAATGGAGTTTCTAGAATTGAATCAGTGTGAATAGGGTCCCGTATGTCAGTTATGATGAAATTTTGGTACTCTTTAAGAGTTAGGGACATTCCGGGTCCTTATACACATTGATCAATCTAGAAAACCTCATGGAGTTTCCATGATGAGGTTCTTCCTTCCTTCGGACTTCATATAATGCCTTACTCATCCTTGAATAGCATTGGGCCTCCAAACAGTACTTCCACACTACAGCCCTTCACAATATACCCCAATCTTTCATGGGTTTGAATGCATCATTATAGGTTCAATATCTTCAAATAAGAAGATAAGGGATAGAGCTGAATTGAACTTGAGTATGGACTTGGGGTGAATCTGGAAAATAATCCCACAATTCTCCTATTTTATACTTCATCTCATCTCAGTCCGATCGATCGGACCACTTGGCCGATCGATCGGTCCCGAATTTGCTTCCAGTTATTTACAGTCCGATCGATCGGACCTGATGGGCGATCGATCGGTCCTGAGAACCCTCTCAGTTATTTACAGTCCGATCGATCGGACCTGACGGGCGATCGATCGGTCCTGTAGCGAATTTCAACCCATTTGATTGAATTCTTCCCTTGTCCAACTCCAATCCATTTCCTTTCTTTCCCTTCTTCCATACATATTTTCACAAACAATTGGGCTATTCCTTGACCTCATTATCACATCAAATCATCATTCAAAATCAATAAGACTAAACCATCAAACATGATAAATCATTAAAACCATTAATGAAGACAATTCAAGATTTTTCATAAAACATGATAAAACACATGAGAATCATTTCATCCACTTGCCTTGGGTCCAATTGCAATTCAATTTGAGCTCTAATCACCTCTTAGATTCCCAAACAAACACCTATACACAAAACCCCCAAATCCAAACCCTAGATTATCAAAATCCAATTAAAACAAGACGAAATCTTCCAATAACTGAAATAGAGCTACCCTAGGGCTAAACAATCAAGATTATAAAACTTTTAGGAAAATCACTTACAAAGAAGTTCTTCAAAAAGCAAGGTGTTGTCCAAGGTAGGTCTTGGAGTGGGCGGTTTTCTTCAAAAATGGTATCAAGATGAAGGCCTTGAGATGAGGAAGAAGATTGCAGCAACTAATTCTCCATTAGCACTAGTTTAGTGGGTGATTGAAGATGAAGAGGCAAGAAAAGGTAAGGAAAACCCTTAGGGCTGGGGTTTCTCTTCTCCTCTAGGGTTTTTTGCCAGAAATGGGAAAAAGAAGAAGAAACTTTCTATATATAGTAAGTGAGGATGGGGCCCACAACTTAAAGAACTTCTCGGGCTAAAAACATGGTTCTCGGGGCTTCAAACGAATTCGGCGAAGAAGACAAAGTTGATCGGAAAAATTTCTAGTTTCCAAAAAGTATATATTTTGCACATTTTGGTGACATTGAAATCGGTGTCCAGATTTTGGGTAAAAAGACCATTTTGCCCTCAATTAGTGAAAAATCAGGTTTAAGGTCCTCAAATGAAAACGATGTCAACATGAAAGTTGTAGGGGTTAACAAGATAAGTCCAATGGGTTTAAAGACACGATTCTTGGAAATCATCGGTAAACCCCCAATCTCACACAATTCGTAATAAGAACCCCCAAAGGGTCCCACAAATAAAAAGGCTCTCCAAATTCCCCAAAGCTATCATAAAAGCTATTCTAATCCCCAACTAATCCAAAACTACTAAACACACTTAAAACTAAAACACAACTCAAATAACTCAAAACGAGGTCTCTCGGGTCGGGGTCTTACATCCTCCACCCCTTAGGACATTTGGTCCTCCAAATGGAATTTAAAACTCACCTCCGGAAGAAGATGTGGGTACTTCTTCTGAACCTGATCCCGTAATTCCCAAGTTGCTTCTTCCGGTCCGTGATTCTCCCAAAGTACCTTGACCCACTGAATAGTCCGAGTTCTCAATTCTTGTTCCTTGGTGTCAATGATCTGCTTAGGCTTCTCAACATAGGTCGCATCTTCTCGAATTTCTAACGGCTCATAACGGAGTATGTGTAGTCTGTCGGGAACGTACTTCTTCAACATAGATACATGGAAAACATTGTGTACGCCGGAAAGTTCAGGTGGTAAGGCTAACCTGTAAGCCACATCACCAATCCTACTCACAATGTCATACGGTCCAATGTACCTCCTAGACAGTTTGCCCTTCTGTCCAAACCTCAAAGTCCCACGAGTAGGTGACACTTTCAAGAAAACCTTATCTCCTTCTTTGAACTGTAAATCCCTTCTGTGAGAGTCTGCATAACTCTTCTGTCTACTTTGAGCCACTTTCAGACGTTCTTGAATCAACTTGACCTTGTCGCTTGTCTCACTAACAATGGTCGGTCCATGGAAACTGCGAGTACCAACTTCTTCCCAACAAACAGGTGTTCTACACCTTCTGCCATACAAAGCCTCAAAAGGTGCCATACCGATACTCGAGTGGAAACTGTTGTTGTAAGCGAACTCACACAACGGTAAGGCTTCATCCCACTGAGTCTTGAAATCTAACACACAAGCTCGAAGCATGTCTTCAAGTGTCTGAATTGTCCTTTCTGACTGACCATCGGTCTGTGGGTGATAGGCTGTGCTGAACTGTAACTTCGTACCCATAGACTCGTGCAATGTCTTCCAAAATCTTGAGACAAATCTGCTGTCTCTGTCGGACGTGATGGAAACTGGCTGTCCATGACGACTGACAATCTCTGTGACAAACAACTGAGCCAAAGGTAACATATGCATTTTCTTCCCAGTCCTCATCGGTAGGAAATGAGCTGACTTGGTGAGACGGTCCACTATGACCCAAATAGCATCGTTGCCCTTACTAGTCTTCGGTAAACCCGATATGAAGTCCATGGTAATGTGCTCCCATTTCCATTCCGGAATCTCTAATGGTCGTAGTAACCCTGGAGGCTTCTGATGTTCTGCCTTGATCAACTGACACGTCATACAACGAGAGACGAAAGCTGCTATCTCTCTCTTCATGTTATTCCACCAAAATCTGCCCTTCAAATTCTGGTACATCTTCGTACTGCCCGGGTGTATGGAATACTTGGTATCATGGGCCTCGGACATGATATCATTCCTCAAGTCCTCCAAGTTAGGCACACACAGACGGTCTCGGTAATACAAAACTCCATCAACAACACGAAAATCCGGACGATCTGCTAAGTGCTCAAAGATCTTAGCCAACTCTGGGTCTTGCAACTGATTCTCTTTGATCTTCTGAATGAAAGAAGGTTCTGACACTGACATGTTTGCTAACATGACACCTTCTCTTAGTGGCTGAAAATCTACACCCAACTCTTCTAACTGCTGTACCACATAGGTCCCCCGAAGACTTGCCATGCTCACTGACTTTCTGCTCAAGGCATCTGCAACTACATTCGCTTTTCCCGGGTGATACTTGATTGGAAAATCATAGTCTTTAATATATTCCATCCATCTCCTTTGCCTCATGTTCAACTCCTTCTGAGAAAACAAGTACTGTAGACTACGGTGATCGGAGTGAACCTCAAACTTCTCTCCATAGAGGTAGTGTCTCCACATCTTCAAAGCTAAAACAACTGCGGCTAACTCGAGATCATGTGTTGCATAGTTCTTCTCATGATCTTTCAACTGCCGTGACCCATATGCAACTACCTTCCCATCTTGCATTAGCACGCATCCAAGCCCAACATTGGAAGCATCGGTAAAAATAGTAAAACCGCCGCTCCCAGATGGCAAAGTAAGGACTGGAGCTGTAGTCAATCTCTTCTTCAGCTCTTGGAAACTAGCCTCACACTTGTCTGTCCAAACATATGGTGCATTCTTCCTTGTCAACTTCGTCAGAGGTGATGCAATCGACGAAAATCCTTGCACAAACCTCCGATAATATCCTGCCAATCCAAGAAAACTCCTGATTTCTGATGCATTCTTCGGTCTATCCCAATTCATGACTGCCTCAATCTTGGACGGGTCCACTGATAATCCTTCTTTGGAGATGATATGACCCAAAAATGTGACTTGGTCCAACCAAAATTCACACTTACTAAGTTTTGCAAACAACTGATTCTCCCTCAAAAGCTGGAGTGCTATCCTCAAATGTTCTTCGTGCTCTCCTTTGGTCTTGGAATACACTAAAATATCATCAATAAACACCACTGTAAACTGATCCAAATACTCCGCGAATATTTTGTTCATCAATGCCATGAAAACTGCCGGTGCATTAGTCAAACCAAATGGCATCACTAGAAATTCATAGTGTCCATATCTTGTCCGAAAGGCTGTTTTTGGCACATCTGAATCTCTAACCCTCAACTGATGGTAGCCTGACCTCAAATCAATCTTCGAAAAGTAAGCAGCTCCTTGCAACTGATCAAACAATTCATCTATCCTTGGCAATGGATATTTGTTTTTGATGGTCACTTGGTTCAATCTTCTATAGTCAATACACATTCTCATGGAACCATCCTTCTTCTTTACAAACAAAACTGGTGCTCCCCACGGTGACACACTAGGTCTCACAAAACCTTTGTTCAAAAGTTCTTGCAATTGCATCTTCAACTCTCCCAATTCTGCCGGGGCCATTCTGTAGGGTGCGATAGATATCGGAGCGGTCCCCGGTAACAACTCAATAGTGAAGTCTATCTCTCTAATGGGTGGCAATCCTGGTATCTCCTCCGGGAAAACATCCGGAAACTCACAAACAATTGGAATCTCCTCCACCCCTTGGGACCGTTTATCCTCCGTGATAAACGCCAAATAACCCTCACAACCACTTTTTAGAAGTCTATCAGCCTTCAACGCTGAAATAAATCCTGCACCAGAATTACTCCTTTCTCCCTGAAACAACACCCCTTCTTGGGTCTCCTCTAACTTAAAAGTTAGGGTCTTATGGAAACAATCCATAGTAGCATGGTATCCTGCTAACCAATCCATCCCTAGGATGACATCAAAATCCTGCATCTCCAACAAAATGAGATCTGCCGGTAATACTACTTCTCCTATCACGACTGGACAACTAGGGTAAAAAGTTCTACAAACAACTTCCTTACCTAAAGGGGTAGTCACAGTCAAAATGAAACTCAACTCTCTAGCATGCATATCAATCAACATAGCAAATTTTGGAGATAGGAATGAGTGAGTAGAGCCAGGGTCAAACAAAACCTTAGCATCAAAACCACAGACGAGAAGTGTACCTTCCACTACATTGCCTTCAGCCTCCACATCAGCTCTATTGACAGCATAGAGTTGTGCCCTTTGTGGTGGCCTGTTCTGTCCTTGCTGTTGCCTGCCTTGTGGTGCATTCCTATTCTGATTCTGAGGACGCTGATTCTGATTCTGATTCTGCCCTTGCTGACGGGCCGGTTGTTGCTGTTGTTGTTGTGGCCTAAACTGTGGCTGAGGTGCCTGTTGTTGTAGTGGCCTTGCTTGATTCTGAACTACCAATGCATTCTGAGGTGGTGCCTGACGCTGTACTCCTTGTTGCTGTCTATTTTGTCTATCTGGCCTTGGGCAATCCCTCATTTGGTGGTCCAATGAACCACATCTAAAACATGCTCCCGTGATAGTACGACATTGGGCATTCCCATGATGTTTCCCACAATGGATACAAGCACCCGGATTTTGCACATTTTGCTCTTGTCTTGGCCTCTTGTTCTGATTGTTTCTTTGTTGATTGTTCTGTTGCTGGCCTTGACCCTTTCCTTGGTTCTTGATGATTTTGTTATGGAAGTTCTCAAATTTGTATGCTCTCTTGACAGCTTCTTCAAAGGTAACGGGTGGTACAACCCCGGTAGCATCCCTCTCAATAATCGGGTGAAGTCCCTCAAGGAACTTGGTTATCTTCTTCTCAACAGTGTCTATCAGCTCTGGAGCATACCTTGACAATCTCTCGAATTTGGTAAGGTATTCGAGGACTGTCATGTTCCCTTGTACAAGTTGTTGAAATTCTGCTGCCTTTTGTCTCTTGACATGTGCAGGTACGTATTTCTCTCCAAACTGTCTCTTGAAGTTAACCCAAGCTTCTGCATCAGCCATTTCCCTATATTCTGCCCTGACGGTCTTCCACCAAATATCTGCTAAACCCACAAACATAGAGGCTGCAAGCTGAACACGTTCCACACCGGTACATATGAATATCTCGAATATGTTTTCGGTGTGCTCAAGCCAATCGTCTGCTGCCATTGGGTCTTCAGTCCCCAAAAATTCTTTCGGTCCTCTCTTCCTGAACCGCTCATACAGCACATTAGGATCATTTCCTCTAATGTTTACCGGACCAGGTGGTGCAACTGGGATTGGTTCCGGTCTCCTCTCTAATATCCCCAACAACTGTGCCTGCATTTGAGCTATCTCCCTAGCATGATCCTCATCTTTCTTAAGCATCTGTTCTTGCAATCTGGTCTGTGTCTCATGAGCTTGTGCTTGGAGTCTAGCCTGATTTTCATTTGCTTGTCGTTGTTGGTCTAGCATAGCTTGCATCATCTGCTGGAATTGATTCTGCATATTGTTGTCCTGAAGTTCCTCTGTACTAAGCCCTGCACTCTCACTGTTACTGGCAATGTGATTACTGTTTGCTGTTCTTTTGCGAGGTGGCATAACGCTGCAAAACAATTTGTTAGCACATATAAACCAAGTACAGGGTGGTCACACACTGCTCACACGATTCTATCTAACGGATCCTCGCCACGTACTTAAGGTTTCTAGTTTCTTTTAATTGCCTGAAACATGTCCCGCTCTGATACCAGTCCTGTCGCGACCCCGGACCGAAAGGGGAAAGGATCCGAGTCCGGGAAGTCGGGACGGTGGGGTGATGCCGCGCCACGAGCATCCCTTTGGCTAAAACGCACACGGAATTAAAAGAATATTTATCCGTGCACGTGATTTCCCACAGGGTTCCGCGGTGAGGATTATCTGTACACATCATCTCACATGTAATCATATCCAATATATTTTTAAGATTGCGGAAGCGTGTAGCAAATCATATGAGTACTATTCAATCTCATAAACAAAACAAATCTATGGTTAAATGATAAGGTATCAGGATGAGCAATGATCAAGCATGTTTTTCCCCAAAAGTAAATTCAAGTATGTTTACAAAGTATCAGTTAATTAAAACCCCTAACTATCGGTCAACAAAGACCGTGCAACCCAAAGAAATCTAAAACAAAGATATCAAGTCCCAAGTGTATCGTCCTCAAGGCAAAGCCAAATGTCTACATGACATCATCAGCTTGCCACTCAATCACACGCTGCGGTCCACCGACCGCCTCCTCTGGCTCCTCCTCAATGGCAAAGAGCTCGGGACCTGAGTACCAAAATAAATGGATCAGACACGACGGTCTGGCAGGTGGGTGAAAAGATATAACGATAATAAAACAATGATACTATGCAAGAGTTAAGAAAACTTATGGATAAACAATGAACTTTGTAAAAGACAATATATCATTTCAAAAGAAATACATTTGCAATAAAACATGTAAGGTAACAAGGATTTGGAAACTGTCAAGATGGCAACCCCACAAGCTAGATCCTCCCTTCACCGAAGTGAAGAGAGCGCATACCCTAACGGGATCATTGACCTCAGTCACACGAGGTGAGGAGGAACAACGATAATTATTATAATATACATATATATATACTCTGCGGGACCACGGTAGCGAACCGGGTAAAAACTCTGCACATTCCAGACTGCAGCTGGCTATCAGGAGGGGAAGGAACCCCAAGTCGGAGGATCAAACCGACGAGGTCGTCCAAGCTCAGTGGTGCCGACTCATAGGTCAAATACGATAAATCAAATCATATGCACAGTAAGAAACGGGGTGCCATAGGCACAAATACACATCCATCTCAAGTTGCCATATACAAGTTAGCAAAAGCTAAACACATCACTTTTAGTACTCTTGTAACAGTCTAGTCATATCAAGTTGGTTTGAAATCCCAAAATAGGAGTTTAGTTGAAAATCGAATACAAATAGTTTTCCCACCTTTATAGGCTAACAATGGAGTTTCTAGAATTGAATCAGTGTGAATAGGGTCCCGTATGTCAGTTATGATGAAATTTTGGTACTCTTTAAGAGTTAGGGACATTCCGGGTCCTTATACACATTGATCAATCTAGAAAACCTCATGGAGTTTCCATGATGAGGTTCTTCCTTCCTTCGGACTTCATATAATGCCTTACTCATCCTTGAATAGCATTGGGCCTCCAAACAGTACTTCCACACTACAGCCCTTCACAATATACCCCAATCTTTCATGGGTTTGAATGCATCATTATAGGTTCAATATCTTCAAATAAGAAGATAAGGGATAGAGCTGAATTGGACTTGAGTATGGACTTGGGGTGAATCTGGAAAATAATCCCACAATTCTCCTATTTTATACTTCATCTCATCTCAGTCCGATCGATCGGACCCCTTGGCCGATCGATCGGTCCCGAATTTGCTTCCAGTTATTTACAGTCCGATCGATCGGACCTGATGGGCGATCGATCGGTCCTGAGAACCCTCTCAGTTATTTACAGTCCGATCGATCGGACCTGACGGGCGATCGATCGGTCCTGTAGCGAATTTCAACCCATTTGATTGAATTCTTCCCTTGTCCAACTCCAATCCATTTCCTTTCTTTCCCTTCTTCCATACATATTTTCACAAACAATTGGGCTATTCCTTGACCTCATTATCACATCAAATCATCATTCAAAATCAATAAGACTAAACCATCAAACATGATAAATCATTAAAACCATTAATGAAGACAATTCAAGATTTTTCATAAAACATGATAAAACACATGAGAATCATTTCATCCACTTGCCTTGGGTCCAATTGCAATTCAATTTGAGCTCTAATCACCTCTTAGATTCCCAAACAAACACCTATACACAAAACCCCCAAATCCAAACCCTAGATTATCAAAATCCAATTAAAACAAGACGAAATCTTCCAATAACTGAAATAGAGCTACCCTAGGGCTAAACAATCAAGATTATAAAACTTTTAGGAAAATCACTTACAAAGAAGTTCTTCAAAAAGCAAGGTGTTGTCCAAGGTAGGTCTTGGAGTGGGCGGTTTTCTTCAAAAATGGTATCAAGATGAAGGCCTTGAGATGAGGAAGAAGATTGCAGCAACTAATTCTCCATTAGCACTAGTTTAGTGGGTGATTGAAGATGAAGAGGCAAGAAAAGGTAAGGGAAAACCCTTAGGGCTGGGATTTCTCTCCTCCTCTAGGGTTTTTTTGCCAGAAATGGGAAAAAGAAGAAGAAACTTTCTATATATAGTAAGTGAGGATGGGGCCCACAACTTAAAGAACTTCTCGGGCTAAAAACATGGTTCTCGGGGCTTCAAACGAATTCGGCGAAGAAGACAAAGTTGATCGGAAAAATTTCTAGTTTCCAAAAAGTATATATTTTGCACATTTTGGTGACATTGAAATCGGTGTCCAGATTTTGGGTAAAAAGACCATTTTGCCCTCAATTAGTGAAAAATCAGGTTTAAGGTCCTCAAATGAAAACGATGTCAACATGAAAGTTGTAGGGGTTAACAAGATAAGTCCAATGGGTTTAAAGACACGATTCTTGGAAATCATCGGTAAACCCCCAATCTCACACAATTCGTAATAAGAACCCCCAAAGGGTCCCACAAATAAAAAGGCTCTCCAAATTCCCCAAAGCTATCATAAAAGCTATTCTAATCCCCAACTAATCCAAAACTACTAAACACACTTAAAACTAAAACACAACTCAAACAACTCAAAACGAGGTCTCTCGGGTCGGGGTCTTACACTACGTGCATTGTTTTTAAATAATTTAAATCTTATAGTTTGTGCATGTTTTGGTTTTAAACATTGGATGCATTTATTTTTTGAAAAGAATTTATAAATCAAGTTAGCCAATGTTTTAAAGTTTCAAATCTTTTATGGAATTTTATGTTTCATGATTTTAAAGCACTTGGATTGGTTTAAATTATGTTTCCATGCTTGGTTAAATGGCCCAAAAATCCCCTCTAGAAAATACTTTAAAATATGTAAAGTCGGGATTTTTGTCTAAGGTTGTCGGTCAACCGACGTCAAGCTATCGGTCAACCGACAGTGGAACCGAGGCCAACCGAGAGGCTCTGTCGGTTCCATTTCCAGAGAGCTATAAATTTCAGACCTTCTCTGTCGGTCAGCTCGTCGGCTCTTGTCGGTCAACCGACAGTGCATAATCAGACCGAGAGCTCGTCGGTTCCAAAACCAGACAGCAACATTTTCAACATTTTTGTGCTGTCGGTTCATCTGTCGGTCCCTTGTTGGTCGACCGACAAATGACGGTCAACCGACAAGTGTATAACGGTCAGAAAACTTTTGAAAACATGACCGTTGCTTAGTGACCGTTGAGGTGTCGGTTGTCGGTCGACCGACAGGTAGCCGTTGACAGCTTTTTTCTATAAAAGCACGCTCATTCCTTTGGCCAAAGTTGATGAATTTTAAGCCATTCTTGAAGAGCATTGAGACCAAAGAAATGGGAAGAGCTAAGGAAGGCTAATGGGTCATTAGGAAAAGCTAAAACTTGGATTAATGAAGTTAAACCACCAAGTAAGCTTTGCCGTTATTAATCATATGTTTTTTTTTGCTTTGTCTAAATTATTGGAAAATGATTTTTAAGCATATTAACTATGATGTGTTGAATCCTCTACTTCCTTTAATCTTTGATTTTAAGTCATAGGATTCTTCACTTAGATTCAAACAAAGTTTTGTTTTAAAACTTTACAAATCATGTTTTATGAAAATCTTTGATTTCCTTTCTAGCATGATTCTATTTCTTGTTTGAATCTTCTTTGTTGTTTTTATTCATTTAAACCTTAGTTAAATTAGTTTTTGAAAACAACATTGTACATGCACCACTTGATTAGGCTTAAACATTTTCATACAACTTGTGATCTTTTGATTTCATATCATTAACAAGTTTGTAGTTGTTCAAGTGATTTGCATATAACTTCAATCAAATCTTTTTATGTGCATTAAACTTTTGAATTGCTTTAAGCATAAAATTGATTGAACTTTAATTTTAAACTTGATTGAAGTATTCACACACACACCTTAAGCATTCATCTTAGCATTTCATAGAGTGTTGTGTGAGTTGATTTTCATTTTCATATTCGCCTATTTAGAGGCAATTTTATTTGAGTTTAATTGTAATCTCTTAGAGTGTTTTGTGAAAACACTTTCTTTAGAGAATTCATTTGATTGTAAGGTTATTGTTTCGCCATATAAAAGCATTGTGTATAGGTTGTTGTTTAGCCTAGAAAAACAACTTTATAAGGTTATTGCTTAGCCTTTTGGAAAAGCATATTGTTGAGGTTATTGCTTAATCTTTTGAAAAAGCATAAATAGTGGAAATCCGGTGGGGTATTGAGTCACAAGCCGGTAGTGGATGTAGGCATTGAGGCCGAACTACTATAAATGTTTGTGTAGTGGTGATTGTTTTGTGGTGATTGTTTTGTTTAAGCTTCCGCATATTGTATGTTAATCATCACATGTGACTAGTTAATTATAAAGAAATTAAATTTGGTCGTAATTAGTCATTAAGTGTAGATCACCCTATTCACCCCCCTCTAGGGTTAGGATCCCTTGGACTTTCAATTTTTATCAGAGCCTCGTGCTCTATATTTAGGATCAAGTGTTTAACTCTTGATTAGTTGTAAGAACCTAGAGCTAAAAGCCTAGTGTTGTTATTCTCCGAAAATCATTAGAATGGATTCTACTATGTTAGACTTTGTAGATTCTTGGCTAGATTCTTCTAGATCCCTTCTTCTTCCATCTATTGGAGATTCAAACATTAAATTTAAAGTATCTCAACTTGAATCTAAAGTTAAATTAAAAGAAAAAGAAATTAATGAAAATGAAGATGACATTAAACAAGCCTATGATGAATTATGTACATTTTCCTTAGAGCTTTTTAAAAAGAATAAAAGATTACAACATAAATCTAAAAGTGTAAACTAAGAATTAGTCTCTTCTAAAAATGAACTTAAAGAAAAAGATGAATTAATAAAGTGTGTAGAATCTAAGTTCATAATCTCTTTACATAATCTATCTAATATTAAAGATGACATAAGAGAATCAAAGATAGATTGTGGTAATCTTAATAAGGAAAATTCTAAATTAAAAGATCAATTACAAAGGCAAGATGAAGACATTAACAACCTAGAATCCAAGTTGACAACTTCTATGGAAAATTTATCTAATGCACAAAATAAGATAAAAACTTTGGAACTTGGAGCTAATGTTCTTAATGAGACTAAATTTAAATTAAAACTTGCCCATGAAGAGCTAAACAAATTTAAGGGAATTGAACATGAACTTGTTAGTTTTATGGACTCAATCCAGTAGATGATATAATAAATTGATTAAATTCTTTATTTATTCATATATTCATGCTTTCCTTTCATGAGATGAATAGGTAATTTATTATATACTTGCACATAACCAATACGAATGACATGATGGTTCATTAGATGAACCGGGGTCCACAAGTATATTAGATGTAATACATGTGTATGGATGAGATCCACATATGTGAGACATGTATGACAAATCTTGTACTTAAAATATTATCACAACCAGTGATGAGACTGGACATCTCATACTGACAAGGTTGCAGCACTTTGATCACTATGAGATAGTGTGATTTGTCTCGATCATCAGAATGGAAGATTCTAGATCATAGTGCTCGTACATTGGATGTATTGAAGGACCATGAGAAGCACCTTATAAACACTGTCTTTACTTTAAGGTCTGCTCTCATAATTCCCTAGCAATAGGCTCTCAATCCTGAGATATTAATGAACTCAAGTTTCTATCTATTCATTTGCTTTGAGTCACAAAAGAGTGAGGCCAACTGTAGGTCAACACCTCGGTGATTTGGGTACGTGGTAGTAGAGCTGTGGGAACATTCAATGGTCAAGATGGAATCTATCTCTAATATCCCCTTGTGCCAATTAATGGATTTATCATTGGTAAGTGTGCACCCATTCCGATTAAGAGTTAATTGGAAAGGTACCTATGATCATTATAATTAATTGGGGTTCAAGGATAATAAGATATGGATCTAGTTTGGAAGACAGGTCCAATTGATCCATGGATATTGATAGAGGGGTCTACTTGTGGTAATGTGGAAGTTTAGGGTCTTCTATGTAATATTCCTAAGACTGGAGTTCAATTGCGTTTATATAGTGGAGTTATTTGCAATTAACTGTGGGCCCGGATTGCACATGAGATGTGGGGTCGGGTGTCCCAGTTGGAGCCATCTTTCTAAGGAATCTCTAGTGGTCCCCACACTAGCCCAATTATTAGAAAATATCTAATTCTAGTAGAACTCTAAAAGGAAAGTTACTAGCTATTTCTATTTGAAGTAAGACTTCTAATAGTGGTAATAGTAGACATACTAATTTTAGTAGAAGTGAGACTTTTATTTTAATTAGAAAGGAATTAGAAAGATACTAATCATATTTGAAGTGAGACTTCTAATTATGATATGGTAAGTTACTAATTAATGGAAGTAAGACTTCTATTGTAATTAGTAAAGAGGAGGCAACTTGCAAAAGCTATAAATAAGAGGAGAAGAGGCCTTGGACGTCCATGTACTCTCCATACATTGGGATTCACGCCCAAGCCTCCCTAGTGTAAGTGTTGCACGAGTTCTTTCTCCTCTCCCTCTTCTAGTTCTCTTTCTAGTTCCTCCCTAGAGTTCCTAGTAGTTTTCTCTTGAAGATCCCACCCATCTTCTTGAGAAAGAGATTCTGATTCGGGTAATAGCATGGACGGCCATTGGGTTTTGGAGAAACCTATTTGATTCGTGAAAGGGTTCGTCATCAAAGAAAGTAGCAAATTCTCCATTAGAGCACAACCGAGCTCCAAAGGTATAATCTATTTTCTTGTATGATATAGATCTTTGTTGCGTGTTTGTTATTGTTTTTCTATCTCCTAGATAGATTATATTACTGATCATGATAGATGAGATAGAGGGTTTACATCCTGGAAACATTGATAGCCTTATGGATAGTTGATCCCTGTATCAAGTGGTTCAAAAGTTTTTGAAACCTATCCTAGAGGCCCACCTAATTTCCAACAGAACTAATAAAAGTTAAAAATGAAAATTCAACTCTTAAAAACCAAGTCACTCAACTTGAAAGTTATAAACTAAAATACGAGTGCAAATTTACCCATAGTGAAGAAAAATTTGAAAAATTATTTAAATTGGGTAAATCTAAAAGAAATAGGACGGGTCTTGGTTTTGATAGGAATATTTCACAAGACCCTAAATTCACTAACACATTTGTGAAAGGTGAGTCCTCATTCTCTAGCACTCACACTTCCTTACCCATGTCTACATGTAATTATTGTGGCATTAAAGGACATTTTAGGTTTGAGTGCAAACAAAGAAGAAGCTATGTGTCTAAACCCATCTTTGAACCAAAGAAAGTAAAATCAAACTCTATGATGGATAAGACACTAAAAATTAAGGAAGACTCTAAAACGAATAAACAAGTTAAACCTATTAAAAAGGAGTCTCCTAAAATAGATTCTAAAAAATTTAAACAAGTTAAACCAACTTTAAAAGAATATATAAATAAAAAGCTTCTCAATCTATCTCCCTTAAATCAAAACATGAAAGAACTTTTGAAGAAAGTTGCAAAGTTAAATCTAAGATTCAAAAGTCAAATAAAGGGAGAAAATAAGAAGAAAAGAAAAATGGCTCAATCCCCTAAGAAGAAAAGTCACCAACCTCCAAAGACTAATCACTAACCTAAGCCAAATTTAGTTAAATCTAAATATCATGGTGATAAGTCTAAATTGAAAATTTATCAAGTCAAATCTCCTATAGTTGGTGAGACTTTTAAGATGGACCTCAAAGACCAAACCTCTCAAGACCTTAGGTGGATTCCCAAAGTTATATACTTAGACAAACCTTAAGGCCTTGGACCTCATCGACCAGCCAATCCTTTGTAGTTAAATCTTTTTGTTGGTCATATTGTTGCATTTGCATTTTGTTTCTTTCTTAGTTACATTTATTTAAAATGCAATGTTTATTTGTAATCAATTGATTTAGTCATCATGCACCATTCTAGTTAAACATCATGGTTTTCAAAATCATTTTGATTATAATTTTCTCATGTTAGATTTGCTTTTTGCTCACTTTGAGTTATATTTCTTGTATTGCATTTCTAAATATGATCAATTGATTGTGATTTCAAGAGCTTTCATATAGCTAGATTATTCATGATCAATTGTTGTTGAAAAATCATTTGTTTGAATGTCTCAGTAAAATTTGTTTTGAAAAACAAATGATTTAAATGATTTTGGATTTTCCATGAACTTTCTAAGTTATATCTTTTGGTATGGAAAATATGTATTCAATTTATATGAACCCTTGTAGTTATACTCTTTGGAATACAAATTGATTATTGATAATGTGTTATCTTCAATTTCATACTCATTTTGTCCATTGTTGGATTTTGCTTATGATTTGAAGATTGTATGAATTGAAAATGTTTTCAAGCTTTGTTAGTTATATTCATTCAAACATTTTCTTTTGAGTTTATTTCCTTGTGCTAATGATTATAAGTTTTAGAAGAAAATAATTGTTATATGCCATTTTGCATCTTTGCTCATTTAGTTTCATTACTTTTATATGCAAATGTCATTTACTTCCTTGTATATATGGTTGTGATCTTAGTTTTATTTGAAGTTACCATACTAGGACTCTCAAATCCATCATTTATGCTTTCTAGTTAAATTATTTTTGAAATGGATGGTTATGATGTTGATTCATGTGTATTTTTCTTATTGATATCATTCTTTATACATGTTTCAACTTCATAGTAGTGTGCTTGATCATATGAACCTCTTTGAAATCCATTCCTTGTATTTCTTAGTTATATCTGTTGTTTGATGGATGTCTTAGATGTTGAATTCATATGATCTTGACACTTTGAAAATTGCATGTTCTACTAAGTTATATCTTTTATGCAATTTCTCTTGTTCATCACTATGCTCATTAGTCATATCATTAAAAGTGATGAATAATCATTTTATGATGCTTGTTAGGATTTTGTGTTTGTCACATGCTTGCTCTTAATCATGTTTCCTATTCAATTGGTAATCAATTGGTATCATTTTCAATTAGTATCTATATCCAATTGGTATCATATCTTGAGTTTGTGATAGACCTTGTGTACATTGGATTGAACTTGATAGTTATATTTTTTTTTTATTCCATGTCACATTCCATGAGCATCATAATCTTCATGATTGCCACCTCTCTTGCACTTATAGGTAAATCACATGACCACCATGTTTATGTTTTCATAATTTTAGTTGGTTAATGGTGAGGTTTGGCTTCATGATTGAACTTCATTTCATTCATCTTGTGCATGATAGTTATATCCAATGAATGTATGAAATGAATTCAAGACTTTCATAGCATAATGATTTTCATAGTTATAATGATTTATGATATGTTTAGTATATCCTTTTGACCTTGCTCTTTAATTATCCTATAGCTTATCCGTCAATTGGTATCTTTATATTGGTAATTTGATCAATTTGAACTTTATAGTCAATTATCATTATCAATTAGTATCTAATTCTTCTCTTGATGTTAACCCTCAATTGGTTAAACCATCTTCTTCTTGCACCTATTAGTTAAATCCTTGTCAAAAGTTTGAGAAAAGAAGAGTATGGATTGAGGGGGAGTATACATTCTAATTAAGGAAGTATTAGAGTTGATCAAATTCACCCTTATATTGGCTCTATACCCTTATAGCTTATTACCACTACAACAAGTTGTACTTTTAGCCACATTTTTTAGCCACGTTTTTCAAAAATCGTCGATAAAGGATACACCTTTGCCGACGTTTTTATTTTCGTCGGTTAAGGATAGACCTTTACCGACGTTTTTTAATAACGTCGGCAAAGGGTAGACTTTTGCCGACGTTTTATGAAAAACGTGGCTAAAAGTACATCCTTTACCGACGTTTTTCAAAACGTCGGCAAAAGTGAAGACTTTTATCGACGTTTCGTAAAAAGCGTGGCCAAAAGTGCATCCTTTACCGATGTTTTTCACAACGTCGGCAAAAGTGCAGACTTTTACCGACGTTTCTAAAAAACGTGGCCAAACGTTCACCCTTTACCGACGTTTATTTTAATAAAACGTTGGCAGAGGCCATTCTTAAATTTAAAAAAAAATAATTTATTTCTTAAATTTTACCGATGAAATAAAACATCGGTAAATATGCTTTTAATTTTACCGATGAAATTAAATGTCGGTAAATATGTTTATGAATATTTATTTTTATATTAATTTTACATGCGAAAATACAAACGTCGGTAAATATGTTTATTAATTTTTATTTATTTTTATATTAATTGTACTGACGAAAATAAAAACGTCTGTAAATATCTTTTTAATTTTTAATTTTTTTACCTTTAACGACGAAATTAAACGTCGGTAAATATGTTTATTAATTTTCATTTATTTTTACGATCATGTTACCAACAAAAATAAACACGTCGGTAAATATCTTTTTAAATTTTTATTTTTTACTTTTACCGACGAAATTAAACGTCGGTAAATCTGTTTATTAATTTTTATTTATTCTCATATTCATTTTACCGACGAAAATAAAATAATTATATCCATGATGAATCAAGCGATAAGATTTGACCAGATAATCATTGTTGACCTCCTAAAGAGGATTTTAGGTTTAGATCGGGAAAAAGTGGCCCCCAAAAATTAAAATTGAACCATTAACCCTTTGGTCCTTTTTGTCAATATCTCACAATACATGAATCGTTGGAATTTGATCCAGTAACGTTACTTGCCATATAAAGGGGGTCTATGGTCCATATCTTGCATTAGAGATCCAGATTGTTCGGAAATGTAGAAAAAACGGACTGCATGTCTTAACTCGTGAATGCACTGTAGTAACCATGCATTAATCCAACGATTGATATTTATTTCAAATATATTTCATGATCCATATGTTGGAATTTGAGATAACTTGAGTAGTCTTTGAAGAATTGAAGGAATTAATATCTCAAAGTATTGTTTTGAGTTGGAATTCTTGTCAACACATTGTCACAAACGTGATGTTAAGAGGCTGGTGTTGATAGAGCTGAAAAGAAGAATCAGAGTTGAAACAGTCAGGAATTCAGAATTCCTGAAGCAGAGCATGCGATCGACCGAGCACCCCATGCGGTCGACCGAAGCAAGAGAAACCTGCAGAAAAAGTTTTAGACTGCTCCCAGTTATTTTCGTGACACAGTGTGTCTTCGGTCGACCGGGACCCCAGGATGTCGACCGAGCGCGATAATTGACTGTTTCCAGATAGTGTATGATGTCGACCGAGCACAGCATGATGTCGACCGAGCACGGGAACCAGAGTTGCGCAGAAACAGAAGTCTTGCACGAAAATTCAGCACTCTTATCTAATTTATTTGGGACTCTTTCTAAACGAATTGTAGCCTGTTTTGAATACAATTAAGGGTTAACATAACCTATAAAAAGGCATGTATGGGTCGTTCTAAAGAGACACCAGAGAGAGAAAGAAGAGAAGAGAAGAGAGAAGAGAGTGCTGGTGCTGTTACTGTTGCTGTTGCTGTGTGCTGTTGTGCTGCATCTTTCTACAGCAAGTGAGGACAAGGATGTGCTCTTGAAGATGATGTTTTCGTCCATAAGATAAGTGTCTCTCTGTTTATGCTTTAATTTCAATTTGTAAGGGATTGAGAGAGAGAGAATTGTAGAGGGGAAGGGCTGTAGACAGAGTTTATCTTCTATTCTGTTTTTACATCAAGTTGGTGCTTGGTGTTTGGGGTTTGGTGATCCTATCTGTGGGTGCAGATAAATTGTAAAGGGAGTCGGTGCTTCCTAGATAGTTGGTGCTATCTGAAACTAAGGGTTGGTGCTCTTTGTCGTTGGTGCGACTAAATATATTCAGACCTGTACCGGATCGGTGTTCGGACGGTTTTGATCCGTGGACGTAGCCTTTTGGTGAACCACGTTAAATCTGGTGTCATTGTGTGGTTTGACTTGTTTTGTTGTTGAATTGGACCTGTTTTTAGAAATCACTGATTCACCCCCCCCTCTCAGTGATCGCGATATCCAACAATTGGTATCAGAGCGAGGCTCCCTTGATCAGTTTAATACGCTAAGGGTGATCTCTTGTCAAATCACATGGCAGTCAATACAGGGAATATGAAAGCACCTCTGTTTGATGGTTCTAATTACTCTTTTTGGAAGATTAGGATGCAAGCCTTCATTAAATCTCTTGGCTATGATGTTTGGGAGGCTGTCAGAGCCAGTTACAATGCTGCCACCGTACCCAATGATACAGCATCGAAGAAGTTGGCAGACAACGACTCCAAGGCGCAGAATGCACTCTTTAGTGGCCTTGTGGACAGCGAGCTTGTCAAAGTAATTGCATGCAAAACAACCAAGGAAATTTGGGACAAGTTGCAAAGCATACATGAAGGTGATGAGAAGATTAAAGAAGCCAAATTGCAAACTCATCGCTCTCAATTCGAGTCTCTTCGCATGGAGGAAAGCGAGAATGTTGAATCGTATATGCAACGAGTGAATGAAGTCACGAATGATATTCGTGGACTAGGGGAGGAGATTAAAGAGCCGGTCATCGTCAAAAAGGTTCTAAGATCTCTTCCTCCCCGGTTTGATTCAAAAGTCTCAGCCATCGAAGAAGCCAAAGATCTGAATGCATTTTCCATGGATGAATTACATGGTTCTCTAACTGCCTATGAGATGCGCATAGGAAAGACGTTTTCATCTGATAAAGAAGCGGCCTTCAAAGTTCAGAAAAAGGCAAAAGAGACTGCTGGTCATGATGTTGATTCTGATGATGATGAGCTTGAGGCTCAATTTGTTAGAAAGTTGAAGAAATGAAGCAATGGCAAGTACAAAGGGAAGCTACCCTTTAAATGCTTCAATTGTGGAGGTATTGGTCACTTTGCTGCGAAGTGTCCGCTAAAAGAAGACAATGATAATGACTCTTATGCTGAAAAAAGTAAAGGAAAGAGAAATTTCAGAAAAAGAGGCAAAGCTAAAAACTTTCTATGTCAACAAGATGACAGCACGTCTGAAACTTCAGACGATGATGAATCAACCGAAGCTCTCTTCATGGTCACTGTTGAAGAAGAAGAAGAGCTAGATCCGGAAGAGGAAGAGGAGGCTGAAGTCAATCTTGAAGAGGAACTCATAGCCGCACTTGAGGAGCTTAGCATGGAACGCAAAACAAGTAAGAAAAATCTGAAACTTCTCCATGAATCTGAAAGTTCTATTATTGCTTTGAAAACTCAAGTAGAAGAATATAAAAGAATGGTAGAAGTCCTTGAAAACCAAATAAGTATCAAAAAGGAAGAGGCTATGAAACTTGAAACTGAGATCGCTAGAGCAAAGGCTGAAAATTTGGAAAATAGCAAAAAACTCAAAGCGCTCCAAGCGATTGAAGGGACTATGAAACTCGATGAACTACTGAAAGTTCAAAGACCTGCCCACTTCAGATTTGGTCTAGGATTTGAGAAAGGTGAATCCTCTAAGATTGCACCTCCTGAAAAGAAAGAGTTTGTGAAGTAAGTCACTGCACCTTCTAACTCTATGAAGCCCACTCAACCTAGAAATGAGTCCATTCCTGTTAGAAAGGTAATGAAGACTAACCAGCCACAAAGAAGATACAAATTCTATGGTTATTGCTTTCATTGTAATATGTTTGGACATAAAAGAGCTGATTGCAAATTCTATGTTAGAAACAGCCCATTTGTGACTAGGAACCCTTTTTCAATCTTAAGTAGCCACAAAATTGAGTGCCATAAGTGCTATAATTATGGACACTTGGCTAGGGATTGTAGGTTGCATATTGCTAACAAATTTCAGGTTGAAAAGAAACCCAAGTTAGTCAAGGCTTGGAGAGCAAAGCAAAGTGCAGAAAGTCCCAAAGAATCTCTCATTGTGCAAATGGCATTCAATGCACAAAAGAAGGCAGCACCATGGGTCCTTGATAGTGGTTGTTCAAGCCATATGACTGGTGATAAAGAGAAATTCATCAAATTACAGCACTATGAAGGCGGTTCAGTGAAGTTTGGCAACAATGATGGTGCCAAAATCTGCGGAAAAGGTGTTATTCAGCTTATGGCAAACAAGATCAGATCTGAAGAAGTCTTATATGTGTCTGGATTGAGACACAACCTGCTTAGTGTGAGCCAGATCTGTGACAAGGGTCACGAAGTTATCTTCACAAAGAATGGGTTTGCCATCAAGAAGAGTAGCAACGGCAAAACAGTGGCAACTGGATCAAGAACTGCTGGAAATCTCTATACATTGTCAGATGGAGCTGAAAAGACCTGCTTGATGAGTCGGATAGAGGAAAGTTGGTTGTGGCACAAACGCCTTGGGCATCTAAGCTTTGATAACATGTCAAAGATTTGCAATTCAAAGGCTGTAAGAGGGATGTCTACAGTTGAAAAGCCTTCCAATCCCAGTTGCAACTCTTGCCAAAAGGGAAAGCAAACGAGGGTTATATTCAAGTCAAAGGAGCATCATTCCAAGAAACCTCTTGAGCTAGTGCACACTGATCTCTGTGGACCGATGCGAACTCAAAGCACCAATGGAGATAAGTATTTCATGTTATGCATTGATGATTATACTCGTATGACATGGGTATTGTTTCTTAAGCATAAGCATCAATCACTTGATCGTTTTAAAGTGTTTAAAGCACAGGTTGAAAATCAATTGGAAAAACGTATCAAGATTTTAAGGTCTGATCGTGGAGGCGAGTTCACATCTGAAGAGTTCACTAAATATTGTGAACATCATGGCATTCAAAGACAGTACTCAGCCCCTAGAACTCCACAGCAAAATGGAGTTGTGGAACGGAAGAATCGCACCGTACAAGAGATGGCTCGTACGATGCTAAGTGAAAGCAAGATGGCTGACAAGTATTGGAAAGAGGCAATTCATACGGCTGTATACATTCAAAATCGATGCTTGATCAGGCCACATGAAGACAAAACTCCCTATGAGCTATGGTTTCGAAGAAAAGCAACAGTCAAGCACTTCAGAGTCTTCGGCAGCAAGTGTTACATCAAGCGGCTCGAACAAAATCCGGGCAAATTTGAAGAAAGAGCTGACGAAGGTATATTTCTGGGTTACTCCTCTACTAGCAAGGCATATAGGTGTCTTAACAAAAGAACCAGAAAAATCATAGAAAGTGCTGATGTAAGAATAGATGAGAATATTGAACCAAAGAATGCAACTCATAATGACAGTCCAGTTTATGAGGACTCGAGTGAGATTGATGATGAGATGGCTGAATCTAATGATTCTGAGAAATCAAAGGATGACTCAGAAGATACTACACCTAAGAAGCACAGCACTTGGGTAGAGCAACACCCTAAGGATCAAATCATTGGAGATCCTAAGGCAGGCGTTCAAACTAGACAAAGTGTAGTTAGCAATTACTCACTTATGTCCACCATTGAACCCAAGACTGTGGCTGAAGCCAGTCTCGATGAAAGTTGGTTGAAATCTATGCATGAGGAGTTGGAGCAAATTGAGAAGAACTCCACATGGGAACTTGTTCCTAGACCTACTGATAAGAATGTTATTGGTACTAAATGGGTCTTTCGGAATAAGCTGAATGAAGATGGTCAAGTCATTAGAAACAAAGCAAGGTTGGTTTGTAAAGGCTATGCTCAAGTTGAAGGCATAGATTTTGAAGAGACCTTTGCACCGGTGGCTCGTTTGGAAGCTATTCGTATGTTTCTTGCATGGGCAGCATACAAAACCTTCAAGGTATTTCAGATGGACGTAAAGTCAGCTTTCTTGAATGGTTTACTTGAAGAAGAGGTCTACATTGAGCAACCTGATGGTTTTCTCATCAGCAAAAATTCAGATCTAGTGTGCAAGTTGAAAAAGGCTCTTTATGGACTGAAACAAGCGCCAAGGGCATGGTATGCAAGGCTGGATCTCTATCTCCGCAAGATCGGTTTTGGAAAAGGAATGGTTGATAGCAATCTGTATGTCAAAACTGAGTTAAGCAAACAGCTGGTTGTCATTGTTTATGTTGATGACATAATCTTTGGTGGCAATGATGAGGAGATATGCAGGAGTTTTGCTGAAGAGATGAAGAAAGAATTTGAAATGTCGATGCTTGGAGAACTAAAGTTCTTTCTTGGTTTACAAGTTCAGCAGCTGAAACATGGCATCTTCATATCACAAATGAAGTACATTAAGGAAATGCTGAAACGGTTCAATATGGAAGACAGCAAGCCAGTGAGCACACCAATGTCAACGAACACGAAGCTTAGCAAAGATGATAAGGCCTCGTCCGTTGATCATACCACCTATCGCTCTATGATAGGAAGCTTGCTCTACTTGACTGCCACAAGACCAGATCTTCTACAAGCAGTATGTATGGTTGCACGTTTTCAAGCAGCACCAACTGAAACGCACCTTACAGCAGTGAAAAGAATCTTTCGATATCTGAAAGGTACTATGGAGCTTGGTATCTGGTATCCCAAAGGCAAATCCTTCACTCTTGTTGCATATTCTGATGCCGATTGGGCTGGATGCGTAGATGATCGCAAGAGTACTAGCGGCGGCGCATTTTATCTTGGAGAAAGATTAGTTGCTTGGCACAGTAAGAAGCAAGACTCAGTATCCCTTTCGACAGCGGAAGCGGAATATATTGCAGCAGCAACTTGTTGTACGCAAGTGTTATGGATGCGGCAAATGCTCTCTGATCTAGGAGTTCCTACAACGGATCCTACGCCGATCCTATGTGACAACACGAGTGCAATTCATATATCTAAGAATCCTGTTCAGCACTCTTGAACAAAGCATGTAGCAATTCGTTATCATTTTCTTAAAGATAAAGTTGCTGATGGAGAGGTCAAGTTGGAATATGTTCCAACAACTGAGCAAGTGGCTGATATTTTCACGAAACCTCTGCCAAAGGAAGTCTTCGAGTATCTTCGGAAAAAGTTAGGAGTTACTCACTCTCCTAAACCGTAGGAGTTGTGCTTGAAAGGGGGAGCAATGCATTCATTGAATATCCTATTCGCTCCTCGGTTTGGTCCCTTTGGACTTGTTGTCAAAGGGGGAGAGTTGTTATGCTATGAAAGCTAGGGGGAGATTGTTGACAGTGGATGGTTGTTATTTCAGAATTTCAGAATTGGTTCCAAGTAAGTGTTGAAGTTCCAATAGTGTTGCCAACAATTCCAAAGGGGGAGATTGTTGGAATTTGAGATAACTTGAGTAGTCTTTGAAGAATTGAAGAAATTAATATCTCAAAGTATTGTTTTGAGTTGGAATTCTTGTCAACACATTGTCACAAACGTGATGTTAAGAGGCTGGTGTTGATAGAGCTGAAAAGAAGAATCAGAGTTGAAACAGTCAGGAATTCAGAATTCCTGAAGCAGAGCATGCGGTCGACCGAGCACCCCATGCGGTCGACCGAAGCAAGAGAAACCTGCAGAAAAAGTTTTAGACTGCTCCCAGTTATTTTCGTGACACAGTGTGTCTTCGGTCGACCGGGACCCCAGGATGTCGACCGAGCGCGATAATTGACTGTTTCCAGATAGTGTATGATGTCGACCGAGCACAGCATGATGTCGACCGAGCACGGGAACCAGAGTTGCGCAGAAACAGAAGTCTTGCACGAAAATTCAGCACTCTTATCTAATTTATTTGGGACTCTTTCTAAACGAATTGTAGCCTATTTTGAATACAATTAAGGGTTAACATAACCTATAAAAAGGCATGTATGGGTCGTTCTAAAGAGACACCAGAGAGAGAAAGAAGAGAAGAGAAGAGAGAAGAGAGTGCTGGTGCTGTTACTGTTGCTGTTGCTGTGTGCTATTGTGCTGCATCTTTCTACAGCAAGTGAGGACGAGGATGTGCTCTTAAAGATGATGTTTTCGTCCATAAGATAAGTGTCTCTCTGTTTATGCTTTAATTTCAATTTGTAAGGGATTGAGAGAGAGAGAATTGTAGAGGGGAAGGGCTGTAGACAGAGTTTATCTTCTATTCTGTTTTTACATCAAGTTGGTGCTTGGTGTTTGGGGTTTGGTGATCCTATCTGTGGGTGCAGATAAATTGTAAAGGGAGTCGGTGCTTCCTAGATAGTTGGTGCTATCTGAAACTAAGGGTAGGTGCTCTTTGTCGTTGGTGCGACTAAATATATTCAGACCTGTACCGGATCGGTGTTCGGACGATTTTGATCCGTGGACGTAGCCTTTTGGTGAACCACGTTAAATCTGGTGTCATTGTGTGGTTTGACTTGTTTTGTTGTTGAATTGGACCTGTTTTTAGAAATCACTGATTCACCCCCCCTCTCAGTGATCGCGATATCCAACACCATATTGAATCAACATTTGGGGTTGGGACCTATAACTATAAATGACCTTTTGAAGAGGACTAAAAATTTGGATTGCGAAAATAGGGCATACAAAATTCCATAAATGATGATCTAATGGTCTGTACGTTTTCATCAATACATCACAATCTATAATGATCCAATGGTTGACTTTTGGTATCATAGCCGTTTTTAGCCCCCCTAACATGATCAACGGTTTGGATCACAAATGTTTGTCTTAGTGCCATTTGAAATGGACACAGTAGAAGCTTCATCCAAACATGCTAAAACCGGATTCCATCAGTTTTAAGCCAATAAGAAGAGAAAAGTAGAGATGCCAAACTGAACATAAGTGTTAAAAATCCAACGTTTTAAGGGTTAATTCATTATCCGGGAGTCCGATTTACGAGTCGTCAGTTCCTACAAGTTAATTTCACCTCGAGTGAGGTGCTCGTGTCAGTTTCCAATTTTTTTGGAGCCTTTTCCCGTTCCGTACGCCCTACGGGCTGTTTTCGAACCTAAGTGCTGGAAAATCCTATATTTTGCTTCTAATTCTCTAACCGGGAGTCCTATTTGCGAACCGTCAGTTCCGTCAATTTACTTTATCCTCGAGCGAAGTGCTCGCGCCGGTTCCCAAATTTTTCGGTGGTCGTTTCCTATTTCGGACACCCGGCGGGCCGTTTTTCGATCCTAAGTGTTAGAAAATCCTATTTGATTTTTATTTTACTTCGGTAAAACTATTGCTGACATAGATGATAGAGTGAAGCCTTGAAGGATGTGGTGTGAATGTGATTGAGATATAGATCTAGGTTTATGGCCTTCTTCTCTTAGAAAGAAAAAGAAAAAAATCGGTGCTAGTAGTTGTTGGAATATGAATTTTGGCCCATTAGTTTCAGCCGTTTGTTTAAAGAAATGGGAGCCTCATTATGATGAGTACCGGGCTGAGATGTGCAATGCCATGTCGATTAATGATGAATCCAAGAACATAGTAACCAAGCGAATCTACAAGAACATAGTACCGTCAAGTTACTTGCCCCTGATCGAAGTGCTCGGTCGGTTTTCAATTTTTAACCAGGGGACGTTACTCGTTTCGGACCCCCGATTAGACGTTATCGAGCCTAAATTATCTTTTTTTTATTTTATCTCGATAAAACTATCAGAGACTATTATCGATTGATTATACGACGTCGGTAAAATGAACGATTAGCGGCGTTTTTTGTAAAACATCTATAATGTTGAACTCTATTTCTAGGAAAATTAAAAGTCTGAGTCCTTTACCTATAATTTTTTCTTTGTCGTCGAAAATTAGAGTCAGAAAATTTATTACCGACATTTAAATGTTTTTAGATTTTTTTCACTTGTTTTGAAAAAAAAATCTAAAATAATTTTTACCAATGAAAATTTTTTTTGTAACAAAAAATAATGGCATAAAATTCGGCCACCCACGTTTTCTTCTTTTTTTCCCTCTCCCGCCAAATGTTCCTTTTTCCCTCTTTTCCCTCTTTTCTTCTCTATCTTCCCCTGGCCTGCTTGTCGCTCTGCTCTGTCTCTCTCTACTTTCGGTCTCTCTCCCATTTCTCTCTCACTACTCCCTACGCTCAAGAAAGGTCTCTCTCTCTCTCTCTCTCTCTCTCTCTCTCTCTCTCTCTCTCTCTCTCTCTCTCTCTCTCTCTCTCTCTCTCTCTCGATCTGCCACTTCCCTCTCTCTCTCGCTCTCTCTTTTCTCTCTCTCACTCTCTCACTCTCTCCAGACCGGTCCCAGGTTTGGGACGATCACAACAAAACCCGGACGATCGCAGCAGCCCCAGGCAAGCGACGAAACCAGCAGCAGCCCCTGGACGGCCGGTTAGACTTCATCTTCCACCTCTTATATCCGTGGAAGCCACCCCTGCACAGGTACACCCCTCCCTTCCCCCTCTCCTCTCTCTCCCTTATTCCCCTTTTCTCTGTCTGCTCTCCTCCCTCTACCCATTTGGTTTTGAATGAATTTTGGAAAACCCCCAATGTTATAGAAAACTGGTTCCTTTTCTGTATATGCCCCATGGCCACTCCCCCAAGGGATTTTTTCATTTTGATATTGGCCTAAAGGAAAATTATCTGGTTCGGCCACTACTACCATCTGATTTAACTTGTGTGTAGATTGGTGTTTTTGAAACATTGAATGAAAACCACTGCTACCATCTGATTTAACTTGTGTGTAGATTGGTGTTTTTGAAACATTGAATGAATACAACTCACATTTTGAAACAAATATTGGGTTATCCAGTAAGTCACATTTTTTTTTGTCTGCACTATTGGTTTGATTTAAATTTTGGAATTGGGTGAATGGGTTAGTTGGCATCTGTGGATTAGGATTTTTGGTGAAATATGGCCAGTGAATCCCTTCTAGGAAAGGACAACTACTCAACTCTATCATTACAATTTTCTTCCAAACCATTCACATGCAATTTATTCACTTGTTAACTCTAAAACAGGAACCTATATGGCTTTAGGATAGCACGGATATATTTTTCTAGTTCTCTTTGTAAGTAAAATTTATAAAGGGAAGGAGAAGGAGAAGTAAGATAACTAGGACAACTACAGATTTTGACAATAAATTGTGAGTGCACAAGTATCATTAGCACACTTCAAGGAATTACAAATGCTAACCAAGTACGCATCATTTCTCAAAGTCAATGTCAACCTATTAAAAAAGAAAAGAAAAGAAACGAAGAAAATAAAGAGAAAATTGTAAGCAATCACAGATTATGACAGCAATGTAAGTAGACAATTACAAACAGTTTCAAGCAATTACATATACTATGGATGCATCAAGTCTCAGAGTCCAACGTCAACCTATTTTTAACTTCAAGACTCTGCATTGGAAGGTGAAAATTAGGGATGATTGCTGCTTGTGGAGATATCCATCTTCCATCTTTCCTGTTGCAAAAGCAAGCAACATTACAATGAGTAAAAAGGGAACAGCGACTCTTTTGTAACTCCAGGAATCAACATCACAAATCACAATGAGATAACCATAAATGTCAAACTAACGGATAAGGTTGCCCACCACAACCAATTTTATGTAACTCATTGTCAACCCAAACTATTCTAATAATACGATGGTTGCTTTTGCCCACCCATTCATTACACAATGTCCCCACATGGCTGGAAGAAGCTTGATAGTGGGATCAAGCTTGGCGTTATTGCTGCAGTTAAGGTAAACTGAAACAAGAAATATCTATCCAAATTATGCTAGTTGTGATCCTCATTACAATATCTGATTATATTTTGTTATTACTAATCTTTATATGGCTCTCCCCTAATGCAGCAATATTTTGATAACGGGAACTACGAGGGCGACATGCAGATCAAAGCGGACATTGACCGCCAATGTGGTACTTTGTATAAGAGTTGGAAATATGAGCTGCATAGTCACTACCTCGAATTGTTGGAGCAGGGGGTTCCCCAACCCCAGGACCACCCGGCACCGGGTTGTGATGCAAATGATTGGCGAGTTATGATCTCACAATGCTGGGAATCACCAGCTTGGAAGGTACCATTGTATGTTATCTACACTCAATTTATTATATTCCATCGTAATTCTATTAGTAATGATTTTATAAATGATTGCTATTGTATTATTATTTTTCTATGTAGGCGAAGTCTGCAAAGGCTAAAGAGAGTCGAGCCAAGTTGCCATATAATCATACTAGTGGCTCGAGGTCATTTGCATCGAGGATGTCTATGGTGGTACTAATTATATTCATATGATGAAACTGCATTGACTTTATTAATTTATCAATACATAACTAGATTAATATCTTATACAAAGTTGTTTCAAATAACAGATGGCGCAGAATGCCGGTCAAGCGCCGCCAATTACTCAGTTCTTCCGCGACACCCACTACAGAGAAAAGAGCAAAAAGTGGGTAAACGAGGTGGCTCAGCAAAGACACGTACGTTGGCTAATAAATAAAATAATAATCGACAAATAATGCCATATAAGCATTCTAAATCCATTATTGATTTAAATGGTAGGATGCCTTGGTGCAGAGGATTGAGGAGCAATCGCAGCCCTCTGTCACAACTCCGATGAGTGAGGAGGAGATTACTGTTGATGTGCTTGGGAAGAGGTCTGGATACTTAAATGGATATGGCATATTTATGAGATCCTCTCCATCCTCCACACAGTCTCGGGCATCGCAGTCTGAGCTGATCGCCTTGCGGGAGCAAGTAGCTGAGCAGGCTAGGATGCAGGCTGAGCAGGCTAGGAGGTAGGCTGAGCAGGACCAGAGGTATGGAGCACCTGAGACCCTCGTTCAACGGTTGGCATCTGCAGCAAGGATGGATCCGACCGGCTTATTGGATATCACGAGAGGGACAACTTCGGCTGGTGATAGCACAAATATTGGAGATCATGATGCGACGCTGGGTGGTGGCGCTCACCTAGGCCCATAGGTAAAACAAATACTCCTGACTGTATTTGTGATTCCTTTATTGATGTCATTTCCTTATGTGGCCCGTTCCTCTGGTGATTCATCGTAGTTATCTCTTAATCTGATCATGGGTTTCAGATGCTATGATAGTTACTGGTCATGCATTCTGTTCGCTTTACTCCATAAAACAAAAAGAATTTATGATTCCTTGTTGTAAGTCAGCTATGATGCCGGTATTTTGCACTCCATAAATTCTACCGTAATAATTGTATCTCCAAGATTTTTGTCATATGATGGACATTTTGGAGTTAGAACTTTGACCTTAGGAATATTGGTTTGGCCCCATCAAATACACAAGAGATTTAGATTATAAATGATGATGATGATGAATGTCTTCAGAGGATTTTCTCTTATTCTTTTACATGGAACACTCTATGTTGTCATGTTGTGACAAAACGGCTCGAAAGTTTGTGAATTAATGGAACACTCTTTTTTATTTTGATGATATATAACTCTATTTTTTTCCTGTCTTTTAGATATGATGAACTACAATGACTTATATTCATATGACGAAACTGCATTGACTTTATGCTTTCCTTTGCTTCTCTTGCATCCCTCTTAACGATGGATTGGAGTAGTTTTTTTTTTTTTTTTTTTTTTTTTTTTTTTTTTTTGTCAAAATTGGATGCTTGGGATGACTGATATTTAATTATAGTGGCACTTGAATATCTTTTTGATGAGGAGGCAATGGCTTTATGCTGCTTTTTCTTATTTTCCTCCTATGTAGGGAAGCTTGATTTCTTGGTTTTCTAACAGTAAGTGCTTTCGTTTTTGTGATTTCAGCTTGATCTTCACTCAACATCTTTGTTTCCTTCTGATCTTGCTTATGGTTTTGTCAGTTAAGGTAAGCTTACATTTTTCTTTCCATAAAATGAATGTTGGATATCCTTGTATTTGCCTGATATCTTATATTATCTAGTGACCTCCCTTTTAATGAACAATAGAACATTTGAAAATTGTAATTTCATGCCAGGAGATACTTTCTATTCTCTTTTAATTTGTCAGTTTGGAATCTGTCTTCAGGCTTATGCACATACTGATTAATATGTGCAACATTTACGTGTTGATGTTTTCACATTTTCTTTTTTGGTAATATACATGTTTATGTTCAGTAAAAGATGAATACATAGATGAACATAGGTCCTTTTGCGGTTCATTTTCATTTACAAGGACGGAATCTATTTACCTAACTAATTCGGTTCTTCACAGACTATTTTTAGCTCGAGGGAAGTTATATGAGCTACTTGTTAATTGCATTCCGCCCGAAATTGTTTTGAACATAAAATGACTTTTTATGTTAAAAATTTCTAGATAGTGATAAATAATTTTTCCTGAAAATGCTTGTTCTTTTATTCCATTTTGCAGAAGCTGCTATCATAGAATATGAAAAAGTTTGGATTCAGAGTTAAAACATGAGGTTTGCCATTGGGCTACTTATTATGTGAGTAATCTTTGGCTATGCCCCTGAACTTTGCTATATCTCCTTTTTCATAAGTAACTTTATGACTTCAAGAAAAGGATCATGGTATCAGGACCACATTCTGCATGTTTGTCCTCCCCCATTAAGCAAGCCCTTGGGGCAACACATCCAGGATGCACATGGTGCACATGCATTCTGATTTAGAGTCCAGACAAACCAAATATGGGCCCCATTGTGGATGCATTATGTCCTAAAAATACACTGATTAGACAAACCCAACCTAATCATCAAATCAGTGGCCATCAAATGGATGATCAAGAATACAGTCAAAGATCCAATGCTTTAACAAGCACAAGTAGATTGTTTAAATTAGTAGTATATTGAAAAATTGCTTGTACACATCTTCTAAATAGTTCTACTTCCTTTCTGGGGTTTTCGGGGAGTCAATTCAGTTTCATTGAGAGCTTACTGCAGCTGTCTAAATTAAATGCCAATGTTACCGTCCTAACAAACTAAAGCTTATGTCAAATTGTCAATATGTATTAACATCATTCGTAACAATTTTCAAACTACCTGGTGGAAAAAATGGTCCTCGGAAAATTCAGAAACCGGCACGAGCACTTCGCTCGAGGGTAGACAGACCTGTAGGAGCTGACGGTACGCAGATAGGACTCCCGGTTAGAGAATTACGACGAAACATGTGATTTTCCAGCACTTAGGCTAGAAAACGGCCCGCCGGGGGTCCGGAACGGGAAATGGTCCCCGGAAAATTCGGAAACCGGCACGAGCACTTCGCTCGAGGGTAGACAAACCTGTAGGAGCTGACGGTACGCAGATAGGACTCTCGGTTAGAGAATTACGACGAAACATGTGATTTTCCAACACTTAGGCTAGAAAACGGCCCGCCGGGGGTCCGGAATGGGAAACGGTCCCCGGTAAATTTGAAAACCGGAACGAGCACTTCGCTCGAGGGTAGACAGACCTGTACGAGCTGACGGTACGCGGATAGGACTCTCGGTTAGAGAATTACGACGAAACATGTGATTTTCCAACACTTAGGCTAGAAAACGGCCCGCCGGGGGTCCGAAATGGGAAACTGTCCCCGGTAAATTCGAAAACCGGCACGAGCACTTCGTCGAGGGTAGACAAAACTGTAGGAGCTGACGGTACGCAGATAGGACTCCCGGTTTGATAGTTGAACCTAAAAACGTTTAATTCTGAATACTTAGACTAAAATCTAGGCCGTCATAGGTTGAAAACGGGAAACGGCCATCGAACATCTCAAAAATTTGCACGAGTACCATGCTCAATGCAAAAGTAACTTGTAGGAATTGACGGTTAGTGAATTGAACTTTTCGTTAACAAAGTTTTATATAAACCTGTTTATGTTTCATTTATAATTTAATTAATTGAAAAGATTTTAATGTTGTTTTTTTCATTGCAGATTGATGGACGCTTTTCGAAATGTTGGAGTTTTGGGGTCGGTTGCAGACTTATGGGGGTGTTGGACTTTTTTTATATTTTATTTGTATATATATTGGACATTTATATCAGACTGTATCGTTATTGATTGTAATATTAGTTTAATGAGACGAATCATTTAATGAAAAATGTAGATGGTTGTTTGTTTACTTAGTAACTGTTTTGTCATTGCATTTTTATCTTGAATATAGGTATATGAACAGGTGTATAAACAGGTTTATAGGAAATTATAATGAAAAAATAAATAGGTTATTTAAAAAAAACACTTTTGCTGACGAAAATACGAAAATTTTCATCGGCGAAAGTGAAAATTAAATTTAAAAAAATAAATTAAAAGACTTTTGCCGACGAAAATTATACGTCGGCAAAAATTAAAAAGCAATTAAAAAATAAAATAAATGGGTTTTGCCGACGAAAATTATACGTCGGCAAAATGTGAAAATAAAAATAAATAAATAAATAAAGGAACTATGCCGACGACATTTTTCATCGGCAAAATATAAAAATAAAAATAAAAAATAAATAAAGGACCTTTGCCGACGTAAATTATCGTCGGTAAAATATAAAAATTAAATATAAAAAAATTAAAGCCCTTTGTCGACGCACATTTTTGTCTGAAAAATGTAAAATAAAAATTAAAAAAAAAATAAAATGACATTTGCCAACGAAAAAGTTCGTCAGCAAAATGGAAAATAAAATTAAAAAAAAATAAAATGACAGTTGCCGACGAAAAAGTTCGTCGGCAAAATATAAAATAAAAATTAAAAATAAAATAAAATGACAGTTGCCGACGAAAAAGTTCGTCGGCAAAATGTAAAATAAAAATAAAATAAATAAAATGACATGTGCCGACGAAAAAGGTTTGTCGGCAAAATGTAAAATAAAAATTAAAAAAAATAAAATGACATTTGCAGATGAAAAAGTTCGTCGGGAAAATGTAAAATCAAATTAAAATAAAAAATTCCCCTTTGCCGACGCATTTGTTCGTCGGTAAAATGTAAAAAATAGTTTTAAGAAAAAAATAAAGGGTCATTGTAGACGAAAATTTTCGTCGGCAAAAGTAAAAAAAAAATAATTAAAAAAAAATAAAATCCTTTGACCGACGAAAAATTTTATCGGCAAAGGTCAAAAAAACGTCAGTAAAGATCTTATTTTGGCCGACGAAGATTATTTTCGTCGGTAAAATGTTTTACTGACGGTGTTTTACCGACGAATTGCCGACGTAAATTTTTTCATCGGTGATCAGTTTTACCGACGAAAATATGACATTTGGCGACGAAAAAAATCGTCGCCAAAAGTGCAGGTTCTTGTAGTGTACCCATGCATGATAACCTGTTATGTATTTCATTTTCGAATTTCTTTGTTAACAGGTGCTACTACAAGGTATTTTTCTTGTTTCATGTGTGTAGGTACCCCTCTTCAATTGATACCTTTGCAATTTAATGGCAAAGGAGGAGAAAGTTCTCAAGTTTAATGGCAAAGAGGGAGAAAGAATTAAGGTGGAAAAAGGGTATTCAAGCTAATGCATGGTCATAGGGGGAGAAGATGATCGAAGAAAGAGCTTGGGAGCTAAAGAAGATGCTTGGTCTAAAGAAAGAAAGATGAATAGAAAGCTTGAAGATTGATCAAGCTCCAAGCATCAAGAAGAATGAAGCTAGAGCCCAAGCTAAAGTGAAGAAGCATCCAAGAAGATTTCAAGGATTGTCCAGCCAAGGAAGAGCTGAAGACTGTGTGAAAATTTAGTGTTGAGCAAGGTTTGCCAACACATTGAAGGTTTGCCATCAAATTGCAAAGGGGGAGATTGTTAGGGTTTTGTGTATTGCAATTTGATGGATGCATCATCATTTTAGCATCTCATGAATTTTCACACATGCATTAAGTTAAATATCTTGAAATTTGATTTTCTACGTGCATTGTTTTTAAATAATGTAAATCTTATAGTTTGTGCATGTTTTGGTTTTAAACATTGGATGCATTTGTTCTTTGAAAAGATTTATAAATCAAGCTAGCCAATGTTTTAAAGTTTCAAATCTTTTATGGCATTTTATGTTTCATGATTTTAAAGCACTTGGATTGGTTTAAATCATGTTTCCATGCTTGGTTAAATGGCCCAAAAACCCCCTCTAGAAAATACTTTAAAATATGTAAAGTTGGGATTTTTGTCTAAGGCTGTCGGTCAACCGACGTCAAGCTGTCGGTCAACTGACAGTGGAACCGAGGCCAACCGAGAGGCTCTGTCGGTTCCATTTCCAGAGAGCTACAAATTTTAGACCTTCTCTGTCGGTCAGCTCGTCGGTTCTTGTCGGTCAACCGACAGTGCATAAAATGTCAGACCGAGAGCTCGTCGGTTCCAAAACCAGACAGCAACATTTTCAACATTTTTGTGCTGTCGGTTCATCTGTCGGTCCCTTGTTGGTCGACCGACAAATGACGGTCAACCGACAAGTGTATAACTGTCAGAAAACTTTTGAAAACATGACCGTTGCTTAGTGACCGTTGAGGTGTCGGTTCTGTCAGTCGACCGACAGGTAGCCGTTGGCAGCTTTTTTCTATAAAAGCAAGCTCATTCCTTTGGCCAAAGTTGATGAATTTTAAGCCATTCTTGAAGAGCTTTGAGACCAAAGAAAGGGGAAGACCCAAGGAAGGCTAATGGGTCATTAGAAAAAGCTAAAGCTTGGATTAATGAAGTTAAACCACCAAGTAAGCTTTGCCTTTATTAATTATATGTTTTTATGCTTTGTCTAAATTATTGGCAAATGATTTTTAAGCATATTAATTATGATGTGTTGAATCCTCTACTTCCTTTAATCTTTGATTTTAAGTCATAGGATTCTTCACTTAGATTCAAACAAAGTTTTGTTTTAAAACTTTACAAATCATGTTTTATGAAAATCTTTGATTTCCTTTCTAGCATGATTCTATTTCTTGTTTGAATCTTCTTTGTTGTTTTTATTCATTTAAACCTTAGTTAAATTAGTTTTTGAAAACAACATTGCACATGTATCACTTGATTAGGCTTAAACATTTTCATACAACTTGTGATCTTTTGATTTTCATATCATTAACAAGTTTGTAGTTGTTCAAGTGATTTGCATATAACTTCAATCAAATCTTTTTATGTGCAGTAAACTTTTGAATTGCTTTAAGCATAAAATTGATTGAGCTTTAATTTTAAACTTGATTGAAGTATTCACACACACACCTTAAGCATTCATCTTAGCATTTCATAGAGTGTTGTGTGAGTTGATTTTTATTTTCATATTCACCTATTTAGAGGCAATTTTATTTGAGCTTAATTGTAATCTCTTAGAGTGTTTTGTGAAAACACTTTCTTTAGAGAAATTATTTGATTGTAAGGTTATTGCTTAGCCATATAAAAGCATTGTGTATAAGTTGTTGTTTAGCCTAGAAAAATAACTTTATAAGGTTATTGCTTAGCCTTTTGGAAAAGCATATTGTTGAGGTTATTGCTTAGCCTTTTAGAAAAGCATAAATAGTGGAAATCCAGTAGGGTGTTGAGTCACAAGCCGGTAGTGGATGTAGGCATTGAGGCCGAACCACTAAAAATCTTTGTGTAGTGGTGATTGTTTTGTGGTGATTGTTTTGTTTAAGCTTCAGCATATTGTATGTTAATTATCACATGTGACTAGTTAATTATAAAGAAATTAAAATTGGTCGTAATTAGTCATTAAGTATAGATCACCCTATTCACCCCCCTCTAGGGTTAGGATCCCTTGGACTTTCAATCTTCTTTTAGTTTAGGATTTCTCAAACTTCTCTTGGATCTTCTTTCCTAGTTGAATACATCTCTTCTTTGAAATTTGAATTTGAATCTTGATTAATTAGGAATTTGGGATTCTAGAACTTGTTTTCTTACCTATATGCACATTGTAGAGGACCGAGACGGCTCAAAATTTAAATTAAAACTTTTCTTTCTGGATTTAAGGTTTTTCCCTACCTCACAAGGGTCTTTTCGAGACATTGATCATGTGCCCTGGCATTTACAACTCTCTCAACCTATATATTTCACAAGGGTTTGCGTCAATTTGGAATCATTGCAATTGCTCGATTTCTGTTACGAACGACAGATTTGAAAGAAACCTCCGATGAAGTATGACCAAATTATCGCCAATCGTTTTTTTATCTTCCACCTAGTCCTTTTGCAGAAGAAATAGGAAAAAAAAAGAAAGAAAAAAGAAAAAGATTATGTTGTTTTCCATTGTAAGAAACGACAAGGAAATAAGGGCAATACACTGCTATTGCTATGGTCACCTAATCGCAAACGAACCAAAAGAAAAAGAAAAAAAGAGAGAAGGTATTCCTCACCGGCACATAGAATTGAGGGTGCTACAAGCAGCAAGGCTAGTTTGATTTTGATTTTGGATATTGGTTGTATATTACGATGTGTTCATCAAAATTTATATTTTATTAAACATGGGTGTGACCAAGTTTTCTTTATCAAAACCACTACTAATTTAATGCACGACCCTCTTTGTAAACAACTTCCTAAATTTTACTCTGAAAACAAGAACTTCCTAAATTTTACTCTTGATTGCTTTAATAGATACCGGTGGATTGATCATATGTGCAATATGTAGTTGTATTTTTTTCACATGAGTATTCCAACAGTGCATTTTTCTTTAGCTAAGGTGAAGTACGGGTCAGCTCTTAGACTAAGATGGTGTGAGATCTGAACCACTTTAATCTAGCAAAGATACGTCGATATGGGTTAAATTAAGTGTTAGCTTCCATTAGCACCATACTAATGACAAGATCATATCTTTTCATTCCGTTAAGTGCCTCACCTGCACTCTGTACCTATCATCTTAAACCAAACTTAGTTCAATGAGTAGTGGACCCAATATTGCTTGAGCGTTCTGTTAAAGTAATAGAGGGACAATCTCTAATTGGGATCAGGCAATATCGGTGCCCTATCGTTAGCATGCAGAAATAAGTCAATAATTACATGTGGCAAAGATTTTATTTCGCCAACATGAGAGGAATGAGGTTTCTCAAAGTGTGGCAGGTGCTATGGAGTGGGATTAAGGTTTTAGGGAACGTTTCCTAAACAGAGAGGAATACTCTATTTCGAGGATTCCCTTATTCTCTTGAATTTAACATATCACAAAGAAGATTTCCAAGGAAGTTCCGGATTTTGTTAATGGAGAGGACTCCTACCATCTATAGGATGTGTGATCCTACAGTTATAGGGTTTTTTTTTTTTTTTTTTCTCAGAATCCATGAAAAATGATACGTCACCACATAGCTAGCTATCCTTAGCTCTTTAGAGAGTTTCAACGGTTTGGATCTTGCAAATTGGGCCCGTGGAAATAAAAAGTTGTTATTTTGTAATCTAGACTTATTTGCAAATATCTCAAAACCCATGAAAAATAAATGGCTGAAATTTGATGTAATGGCCATTTATGACCTTATAATCATGATTAGTAGTTCAAATATTGATTATAGAATCCAAATAGTAGAGTTCCGAAGCAAAAGGGTAACCTCTTAAGTCACCAGTTTTGGTACTATAGTAGCGTCTTTTCTGGCTCCCTAAGTTAAAAATATCTTCACGACTGATATCACTACAAGAAACTGCACTGTTGGTGACGAAAATTTTCGTCACCAAAAGTTACGTTTTCGTCGGTAAAAGTATTTACCGACGAAAAAAATTTCGTCGCCAAGAGGTCGGTAAAACATCGTCAGCAAAACATTTTCTCGACGAAATTATTTTTCGTCGGCAAAAATTATAGTTTTACCGATGATAATTTGACTTTTACCGACGTTTTTTTACGTTGGCAAAAGAATTAAATTTTTTTTTATTTTTATTTTTACTTTTGCCGACGTTTTGTTTTCGTCGGCGAAAATAATTTCAATTTTTTTATTTTTTATTTTTTATTTTGCCGACGTTTTTATTTCGTTGCCAAAAGTATTTTAATTTTTTTTTTTTTTATTTTTAATTTTTGCCGACGTTTCTATTTCGTCGCCAAAAGTATTTTAATTTTTTTAATTTTTCTTTTTAACTTTTGCCCACGTTTTTATTTCGTCGCCAAAAGTATTTTAATTTTTCTTTTTAACTTTTGCCCACGTTTTTACTTCGTCGCAAAAAGTATTTTAATTTTTTTTATTTTTATTTTTAATTTTTGCCGACGTTTCTATTTCGTCGCCAAAAGTATTTTAATTTTTTTTAATTTTCTTTTTAACTTTTGCCCACGTTTTGATTTCGTCGCCAAAAGTATTTTAATTTTTTTAATTTTTCTTTTTAACTTTTGCCCACGTTTTTATTTCGTCGCCAAAAGTATTTTAATTTTTTAATTTTTGCCCACGTTTTTATTTCGTCGCAAAAAGTATTTTAATTTTTTTTAATTTCCTTTTTAATTTTTGCCGACGTTTTATTTTCGTCGCCAAAATATTTTAATTTTTATAAACTTTTGTTTTTTCTTTTTCCGACGTTTTTATTTAAATAAAACGTCGGTAAAGGTCCTTTTTTTATTATTAAATTTATATTTTCAATATTATTTTCCTGTAAACCTATTTAAACACCTGTATCAAAAATAAACATATTCATCTACCAATATTCAACATAAAATATGCAATGAAACAAAAGTTACTAAATGAACAGACAACCATCTCCATTTTTCATTAAATCATTCATCTCATTAAACAAATATAACAATCAATAATGATACAGTCTCATATCAATGTCCAATATACATATATATATACAAATAAACCGAAAAGAAGTCTAACATCCCAACAATTCTGCAACCGACCCCAATGCGTTCATCAATCTGCAATGAGAAAAACAACATTAAAATCTTTATAATGAATTAAATTATAAATTAAAAATAAACATGTATATATATAACTTTTCCTAAGTTATTTGCAAACTTTTTTCCAGCCAAAATGTTGACAATCAGACGGCTTTTGCGTCTCACTTGTTTACCAGAAGTCCGATTCACTAACCGACAATTCCAACAAGTTACTTAGGCATTGAACAAGGTACATGGGCTTTCCCGCGGCCGTTTCCCGTTCCGGACCCCCGCGGGCCGTTTTCGAGCCTAAGTGTTGGAAAATCGTGTATTTCGGTCGTAATTCTCTAACTGGGAGCCCTATTTGCGAACCGTAGTTCCTACAAGTCACTCTACCCTCGAGCGAAGTGCTCGTGCCGGTTTCGGAATTTTTCCGCGGCCGTTTCCCGTTCCGGACCCCCGGCGGGCCGTTTTCGAGCCTAAGTGTTGGAAAATCGTGTGTTTCGGTCGTAATTCTCTAACCGTGAGCCCTATTTGCGAACCGTCAGTTCATACAAGTCACTCTACCCTCGAGCGAAATTTCGGACGTAAAAGATTTGTCGAAATTTCGGCATAGTCTCCCCTGTACGTGTGACATTTAATTTTTTTTTACAACCTGCTAAGTACCTGTACATGACAAAAAAACACTTCATATAAACAGCCCAATGCCCAACACACTACAAAGTCATTCACCACTACGTCATGAGTCATACACCATTCAACCATAGCACTTCAATACCACAACCCAATGCCCCAACACACTACATCTCGTTATTTTTACCTGTGGGACCCCTACCACCATGATGTATAAGCTCTTGACAGGATGATCTGCTGTATATGGACATTGCTCAATGGGCCCGATCAGATTAGAAATTGTCATGCTTGTGTTCTTCAGTTTTACAATATTGGAAAACTTATTAAGATAAGTTGAAAACATAAAACCTTATTCGAATAGGGAATGAGATTCTTCAAGGCTTTCATTTTCTCATTGATCCTGCTCCTCCTCCTCTGTCCACATCAAAAACTCAATCACTTAACTAACAACTACAACAAAAAGAATACATGAGGCAGATATATATGTAAATAATAAAAAAGGAAAGACAACATTTGTATGTCACGTTTAATACATTGTTTAATATACTTAAATAATCATATGTTTCGCACGTAATTCTCTAACCGGGAGCCCTATTTGCGAACCGTCAGTTCCTACAAGTCACTCTACCCTCGAGCAAAGTATTCGTGCTGATTTTGGAATTTTCCCGCGGCCGTTTAAAGTTCCGGACCCCCGTCGGGCCGTTTTCGAGCCTAAGTGTTGGAAAATCGTGTGTTTCGTTCGTAATTCACTAACCGGGAGCCCTATTTGTGAACCGTCAGTTCCTACAAGTCACTCTACCCTCGAGCGAAGTGCTCGTGCCGGTTTCGGAATTTTCCCGCGGCCGTTTCCCATTTCGGACCCCCGGCGGGCCGTTTTCGAGCCTAAGTGTTGGAAAATCATGTGTTTCGTTCGTTAATTCTCTAACCGTGAGCCCTATTTGCGAACCGTCAGTTATTACAGTCACTCTACCTCTCGAGCAAAGTGCTCGTGCCGGTTTCGGAATTTTCCCGCGGCCGTTTCCCTTTCCGGACCCCCGACGGGCCGTTTTCGAGCCTAAGTAATGGAAATTACCATGTTTTGATCGTAATTGTCTAACCGTGAGCCCTATTTGTGAACCGTCAGTTCATACAAGTCACTCTACCCCTCGAGCGAAGTGCTCGTGCCGGTTTTGGAATTATCCCGCGCCCGTTTCCCGTTCCGGACCCCCGGCGGGCCGTTTTCGAGCCTAAGTGTTGGAAAATCGTGTGTTTCGGTCGTAATTCTCTAACCGCGAGCCCTATTTGCGAACCGTCAGTTCATACAAGTCACTCTACCCTCGAGCGAAGTGCTCGTGCCGGTTTTGGAATTTTCCCGCGCCCGTTTCCCATTCCGGACCCCCGGCGGGCCGTTTTCGAGCCTAAGTGTTGGAAAATCGTGTGTTTCGTTCGTAATTCTCTAACAGGGAGCCCTATTTGCGAACCGTCAGTTCCTACAAGTCACTCTACCCTCGAGCGAAGTGCTCGTGCCGGTTTCGAAATTTTCCCGCGGCCGTTTCCCATTTCGGACCCCCGGCGGGCCGTTTTCGAGCCTAATGTTGGAAAATCGTGTGTTTCGTTCGTAATTGTCTAACCGGGAGCCCTATTTGCGAACCGTCAGTTCATACAAGTCACTCTACCCTCGAGCGAAGTGCTCGTGCCGGTTTTGGAATTTTCCCGCGCCCGTTTCCCGTTTCGGACCCCGGCGGGCCGTTTTCGAGCCTAAGTGTTGGAAAATCGTGTGTTTCGGTCGTAATTCTCTAACCGTGAGCCCTATTTGCGAACCGTCAGTTCCTACAAGTCACTCTACCCTCGAGCGAAGTGCTCGTGCCAGTTTCGGAATTTTCCCGCGGCCGTTTCCCATTCCGGACCCCCGGCGGGCCGTTTTCGAGCCTAAGTGTTGGAAAATCATGTGTTCGTTCGTAATTCTCTAACCGTGAGCCCTATTTGCGAACCGTCAGTTATTACAAGTCACTCTACCCTCGAGCGAAGTGCTCGTGCCGGTTTCGGAATTTTCCCACGGCCGTTTCCCATTCCGGACCCCCGACGGGCCGTTTCGAGCCTAAGTAATGGAAATTACCCTGTTTTGATCGTAATTGTCTAACCGTGAGCCCTATTTGCGAACCGTCAGTTCATACAAGTCACTCTACCCTCGAGCGAAGTGCTCATGCCGGTTTTGGAATTTTCCCGCGCCCGTTTCCCGTTCCGGACCCCCGGCGGGCCGTTTTCCGAGCCTAAGTGTTGGAAAATCGTGTGTTTCGTTCGTAATTGTCTAACCGTGAGCCTATTTGCGAACCGGTCAGTTCATACAAGTCATCTACCCTCGAGCGAAGTGCTCGTGCCGGTTTTGGAATTATCCCGCGCCCGTTTCCCGTTCCGGACCCCCGGCGGGCCGTTTTCGAGCCTAAGTGTTGGAAAAATCGTATGTTTTCGGTCGTAATTCTCTAACCGTGAGCCCTATTTGTGAAACCGTCAGTTCATACAAGTCACTCTAACCCTCGAGCGAAGTGCTCGTGCCGGTTTGGAATTTTCCCCGCGCCCGTTCCCATTCCGGACCCCCGGCGGGCCGTTTTCCGAGCCTAAGTGTTGGAAAAAATCGTGTGTTTCGTTCGTAATTCTCTAACAGGGAGCCCTATTTGCGAACCGTCAGTTCCTACAAGTCACTTCTAACCCTCGAGCGAAGTGCTCGTGCCGGTTTCGAAATTTTCCCGCGAGCCGTTTCCCATTCCGGACCCCGGCGGGCCGTTTTCGAGCCTAGGTGTTGGAAATCGTGTGTTTCGTTCGTAATTGTCTAACCGGGAGCCCTACTTGCGAACCGTCAGTTCATACAAGTCACTCTACCCTCGAGCGAAGTGCTCGTGCCGGTTTTGGAATTTTCCCGCGCCCGTTTCCCGTTCCGGACCCCCGACGGGCCGTTTTCGAGCCTAAGTGTTGGAAAATCGTGTGTTTCGGTCGTAATTCTCTAACCGTGAGCCCTATTTGCGAACCGTCAGTTCCTACAAGTCACTCTACCCTCGAGCGAAGTGCTCGTGCCAGTTTCGGAATTTTCCCGCGGCCGTTTCCCATTCCGGACCCCCGGCGGGCCGTTTTCGAGCCTAAGTGTTGGAAAATCATGTGTTTCGTTCGTAATTCTCTAACCGTGAGCCCTATTTGCGAACTGTCAGTTATTACAAGTCACTCTACCCTCGAGCGAAGTGCTCGTGCCGGTTTCGGAATTTTCCCGCGGCCGTTTCCCATTCCGGACCCCGACGGGCCGTTTTCGAGCCTAAGTAATGGAAATTACCATGTTTTGATCGTAATTGTCTAACCGTGAGCCCTATTTGCGAACCGTCAGTTCATACAAGCACTCTACCCTCGAGCGAAGTGCTCGTGCCGGTTTTGGAATTTTCCCGCGCCCGTTTCCCGTTCCGGACCCCCGGCGGGCCGTTTTCCGAGCCTAAGTGTTGGAAAATCGTGTGTTTCGGTCGTAATTCTTTAACCGTGAGCCCTATTTGTGAACCGTCAGTTCATACAAGTCACTCTACCCTCGAGCGAAGTGCTCGTGCCAGTTTCGGATTTTCCCGCGGCCGTTTCCCATTCCGGACCCCCGGCGGCCGTTTTCGAGCCTAAGTGTTGGAAAATCGTGTGTTTCGTTCGTAATTCTCTAACAAGGAGCCCTATTTGCGAACCGTCAGTTCCTACAAGTCACTCTACCCTCGAGCGAAGTGCTCGTGCCGGTTTCGGAATTTTCCCGCGGCCGTTTCCCATTCCGGACCCCCGGCGGGCCGTTTTCGAGCCTAAGTGTTGGAAAATCGTGTGTTTTCGTTCGTAATTGTCTACCGGGAGCCCTATTTGCGAACCGTCAGTTCATACAAGTCACTCTACCCCTCGAACGAAGTGCTCGTGCCGGTTTTGGAATTTTCCCGCGCCCGTTTCCCGTTCCGGACCCCCGGCGGGCCGTTTTCGAGCCTAAGTGTTGGAAAATCGTGTGTTTCGGTCGTAATTCTCTAACCGTGAGCCCTATTTGCGAACCGTCAGTTCCTACAAGTCACTCTACCCGCGAGCGAAGTGCTCGTGCCAGTTTCGGAATTTTCCCGCGGCCGTTTCCCATTCCGGACCCCCGGCGGGCCGTTTTCGAGCCTAAGTGTTGGAAAATCATGTGTTTCGTTCGTAATTCTCTAACCGGGAGCCCTATTTGCGAACCGTCAGTTCCTACAAGTCACTCTACCCTCGAGCGAAGTACTCGTGCCGGTTTCGGTATTTTCCCGCCGCCGTTTCCCGTTCCGGAGCCCCGGCGGGCCGTTTTCGAGCCTAAGTGTTGGAAAATCGTGTGTTTCGTTCGTAATTGTCTAAACGTGAGCCCTATTTGCGAACCGTCAGTTCATACAAGTCACTCTACCCTCGAGCGAAGTGCTCGTGCCGGTTTTGGAATTGTCCCCCGCGCCCGTTTTCCCGTTCCGGACCCCTGGCGGGCCGTTTTCGAGCCTAAGTGTTGGAAAATCGTGTGTTTCGGTCGTAATTCTCTAACCGTGAGCCCTATTTGCGAACCGTCAGGTTCCTACAAGTCACTCTAACCCTCGAGCGAAGTGCTCGTGCCAGTTTCGGAATTTTCCCGCGGCCGTTTCCCATTCCGGACCCCCGGCGGGCCGTTTTCCGAGCCTAAGTGTTGGAAAATCATGTGTTTTCGTTCGTAATTCTCTAACCGTGAGCCCTATTTGCGAACCGTCAGTTATTACAAGTCACTCTACCCTCGAACGAAGTGCTCGTGCCGGTTCCGGAATTTTCCCGCGGGCCGTTTCCCATTCCGGACCCCCGACGGGCCGTTTTCCGAGCCCAAGTGTTGGAAATTAACATGTTTGGGACGTAATTCTCTAACCGGGAGTCCTATTTGAGAACCGTCAGTTCTTACAAGTTACTCTACTCTACGAGTAAAACTACACAGCTTTAGAAATGTAGCAAATAATTAATATCTCAGCTACATGGTGTGAAGAAAAAAAATGAAGAAGAAGAAGAAGAATTACCAGGCATAATGAATGCAGGCTTGTGTGCAATTTTTCCTACAGTAGAACTCTTGAGCAGATCAACCTTCAAAATCAGACAGATCATGTTTGCCCATGCTATGAAAAGTGTGGGATACACTCCTAAGCACCGCACAAAAAGATGCCTAAGGATCAGCAGAATACTGAAAAAAAAAGTCCAAATTGAATTGAGATGTACCTTCTCAACATATTCCAGCATGTCCATAGCATATGCAATACCAACTATATTATCAATACGCTGCTCATAAACAGGAACCCTAGCAATATGTCCATAAAGCTTGTTAGACTCTGTTGTGATGAATGAAAATTCACAATGATTTTTTGCCCATTAGATATCTGAAATACCTGAGCGAGGCACTAGCATCTATTGCAACAACATCTACTAGGGGCGTCATCACTTCCCTGACATGCGTGTCTTTTATTTCTAACACATTTTCAATCATATCCTGCCAGAGGGTCCCTTTTAAGCATTGAAAAACCAATTAAATATCATCGAGATATAAAAAAGGTCTAGAAGGTAGTTAATGATGCATGCCCAAGAAGGGACTAACTGCTGTCACATCAGTAAGAAATACAGTAAAAAAAGAAGAAAGAAGAGATAGGGAAACTCAGCACACTCGGACCACAAAAGGAAAGGAATGGTTTTGGAAACCAAACCCTAAGCTTTCTCACATGCACAGGCCCTAAGGGACTGATTTGCTTGGCACATCAAAATACAGCCAAGCATGAGGGTGTTGGCTGTTTCATTCATTATGTATATGAGCATAACATAGTTTTAAACCTTAAGAACAATTAAGACCCTTCACCTTGTAAAGAGACTACATTATGAAGAGCAAAATTAAATGAAGAGGGGTCACAGTATCATATCTCCCATAGACCCCTTATCACTATAAAATTATCCTACTGTAATCTCTCATAAAATTATATCTATCTTTTGTGACTCCAATTGTAATCAAGATAAGTTTTAGCAATAAGGACATCTTTGGCCCTGTTTGGACCACTATAGTTCTCCCAGAGCAACAAGAGAAAATGCAAAAAGATGTCAATGGAAGATTAAAAAACATTGAATTCATTGGGTACAAAGATAACAGAAAGGAAACAATAAGAATAAAGAGAATCTGCCAAATAGGGCAGGAAACTACCACAATTAGCCTGCATGGTACCAATTAAACGCATAAGACTCACAGGCAAAACAAACAACAAAATCAGAGCCCATGTTGAAAGGTGAAACATTCATCTGCATATAGAAATTCATTACATCCCGCCTTAGTAGATTTAATCCTAATACCAAAAGTAGAATAAACATTCATTTTTCTACAAACAGGGTGGGTCAATATCCAACTAAAAAGTGTTTGAAGCTTCCAATGTGCCATTATTTAATAAACCTTTTTTTTCGTTCACAAAGCCTACAGTGGTTCATCCAATAAAAATCGAATTCAATTTCCCTAAAGTCTTGGAGAAACTTGCCCGTTGAGAAAACAAACCCCTGCTTTTTCTTCGGGTTTAAAGACCACCAGAGAACAAGTCTAAAATCGCATCGTCTAAAATCGCACAACTAGGTAACATGATAAAATAAAAGAAAGTTCCCCACACAAGAGTCATACCATATTATTATAGCTTGGAGTTGATCTTTAATGCTCTACCCAACTCCCCCACCCACCATTTGGTTTGTCATAGACAAAAGGCCATGGACAAACAATATTTATCTTCTTCCACCACAACAAAAGGCATAAACAAGCAAATAAATGTCATTTACTTTTATCTTGCAAATGGGTAAGTAGTACCCCACCACACCTCCATCACAGAACAATCCAATCAAAAAATGATAATGTTTTAAAATATGGCAAAGAATTGATAACAAGCACAAAACTAAGAAAATGATGCACCCCACTTAAGGGTTTGAGATATAATAAACAGAGGGGTCAAAAAAAAATTATTATCCCCTACAAAATTTGTGAATTACTTTGAGACCCTACAAAATTTTATACAGAAATCCTTGAGTCCATTTTGGTACTTCAATGTTAAATTAACCTTGGAATGATGAACAAACAAATTGCAATGAAGACACAGAAAGAAGCTTAATTACCTTCCCCATTTGAGTTTGATTCTGTTGCAAGTTTTTCCATTTATTTCTGCAAAAAAGGAATTTTTGAACAGTGAGTGTGTTGATAATGTAGTAGCAGCAGGAGGAGTAGTATTAATCATTTGCCAACCTTAAGTCTGGTTTCTTGCTTCCACATCTCAATCCCCATTGTAAAAGACCGAGAAGAAGTACCTGGCACATTAAGAGAGCATAGTTCATTAATCTTTACAAATAAGTATTTTGATGAAAGGGGCTAAGATGAACCAGTGGATAATCAAATGGATGCTCTTGGGTCTCAACAATCACCTCTACTACATGACTAACAGAGAAGCACATGACTAACAATTACTAGTTCCTACCAATCACAGAACAAGAGAGAGAGAGAGAGAGAGATATTAACAGAGCACATAAAACACTAAACCCCCAATTCATCCCATCTTTCACCCTAACTAAAATCCCCAATTCTGCAAGGAAATGAGAAAGAGAGAGAGAGAGACAAATAGAATCCAGAATTAACCAAATCAAATCAAACCCTCAATATCTGCAGCTTGCTAGAGAAGGTAATGTCGACCCAATCCGGCTGAGAAGACGACCACTGCAGGTGCTCGATCTCTGCCCCGGCGGTATAGGCCAGAATTGGATCCAGGCCCCCCTCCACCGGCTGCCCCATGAGGAAAAGTCCCAAATCAGAGCCTGGGAGTCGTCCCGCGCGGTGCGAATGTGGCAGGAGCTGTGCGGCGCCCAGGCGATGGCATTGATAATAGCCTGGTGTTGCTGCAACTCCACCACCGACAGCGTCGGGAACCGAATGTCGAGGACGACGACCTTGGGGCTGTCCATGATGATGGTGGCCATGTAGCGTGGGTCCTACTTGTTCCCTGTGAGAGAGAGAGAGAGAGCAGAGAGATCTAGCGAAAGCGAGAGAGAGCAGAGAGATCGAGCGATGGTGAGCGAGAGGGAGAGTGAGAGCAGAGAGAGCGCACTGAGAGAGAAATAGCAGAGAGAGCGAGAGTGAGAGAGCAGAGAGAGCGAGAGTGAGAGGGCAGAGAGAGTGAGAGAAGAGCAGGAGAGCGAGAGGGAGGGAGAGGGAGAGCGAGAGAGCACAGAGAGTGAGAGGAGCAGGAGAGAGAATGAAATGAGGATTTCGGTGGCGGGAATGGGAAAAAGAAGGTGGGAAATTTGCATAGGATTTATTTTTCTTTACAAAAAATAGAATTTTTGTCTATAAAATTATTTGTAAAAATTAAAAAAAATTAAATAAGTAAAAGAGTCTACCAACCTTTACCGATGTTTTATATTAAACGTCGGTGATAAATTTTCCGACGCTAATTTACGTCGGTAAAAAAAATTTGTCGGTAAAGGACTCTGATTTTTAATTTTCCTAAAAATAAAATTAAACATTACCGACGTTTTACAAAAAATATTGCTAAATGTTCATTTTACCTGAGAGAAAAAAAAAACAAAAAGAAAGAAAGAAGACAGGGATTGAGAAGAAGAGAGGGAAGAGCAAACCTCCACCTATGGTCGACTCCCTATCGCTCGTCTCTCCACTGTAATCGTCGAGATCGAGATCAGCGTTCACCCTATCGGCTTCGTCTTCGCCTTCGCGAATTCCAAATGAATCAACAGGCAGCGTCTGGGAGAGGTCTGGAGAGAGTGAGAGAGAGAAAAGAGACAGCGAGACAGAGAAAGCAGAGAGCGAGAGAGAGAGGGGAAGAGCAGATCGAGAGAGAGAGACAGTGAGATCAAGCGCAGAGAGAAAGGAGAGGATAAGGAAGAAAGAAAGGAGAGGAGAGGAGAGGAACAGGGGAGGAAGAGAGAGAAGAGAGGAAGAGAGAGAGAGAGAGAGAGAGAGAGAGAGAGAGAACCAAGGGATTGGTTGCAGGTGGGCGCAGGGCGGAACAGAGGAGGAAGCAGGGGAGAGGGAGAGGAATTGGGAAAGAAGAAGAGAAGAGAAAAAGAAGAGAGAGAGAGAGAGAGAGCCGAGGGAGAGAGGGAGTGATGTGCAGGTGCGCAGGCAAGGGGAGACAGGGGAAGAAGAAGAAGAGAGGAAGGGAGGGAGGAGAGCAGACAGAGAGATGGGGAAACGAGGGAGAGAGAGAACAGAGAAGAAAGAGAGAGGAGAGGGAGAATGGTGCGCGGTGTGTGCGGAGGGTGGGAAGAGGGAGGGGTGTACCTAGTGCAGGGGAGGCGTCCGGCAGCGCGAGGAGGAAGATGAAGGCTTTGCTGGCGTCGGGGACGAAGCGGGCGGCGGAGTCGTCGGAGTGGATGGGGATGGAGAGGAGGAGAGGGTGAGGAAGATGCCGGAGCTGCTGCGCGGGGACTTTTACAGAAAAACATCACTAAAAGTTTATTTTACTGATGTCATAAAATTCGTTGATAATAGAATTCGTCAATATTAGTCTTTGATATTTATTTTCCTTGAAATGATGTTAATAATAAAAAGAGGGGTTTCGGTGGCGGAAGAGGGAAAAAATTTTGGTAAATTTACCGACGATTATTTTCGTCGCAAAAAATAGATTTTCCGTCAATAAAAATTATTTTAACACTTAGGTTCAGTTTGGCATCTCTACTTTTCTCTTCGTATTGGTTTAAAACTGATGGAATCCGGTTTTAGCATGTTTGGATGAAGCTTCTACTATATCCATTTCAAATGGCACTAAGACAAATATTTGTGATCCAGACCGTTGATCATGTTAGGGGGGCTAAAAACGGCTATGATACCAAAAGTCAACCATTGGATCATTATAGATTGTGATGTATTGATGAAAACGTACAGACCATTAGATCATCATTTATGGATTTTTGTACGCCCTATTTTCACAATCCAAATTTTTAGTCCTCTTCAAAAGGTCATTATAGTTATAGGTCCCAACCCCAAATGTTGATTCAATATGGATCATGAAATATATTTGAAATAAATATCAATCGTTCGCAGGCCCGACCCTGAGCAACGACAGGAGGGGCGTCCGCCCAGGGCCCATTATTGAAAGGGGCCCTTCATTACATGTAATGAGTCATATGGCTTAATAATTTATTTCAGAAAATTTTAATGAGTCTAAATATTTGTTTTAAAGGAGCCCAACAAGGCAACAATACAAAGACAATTAAAATAGAAAGGGCCCACTGCACTATGCCCAATTGGCAATTGCCCATTAATTTATTCAACTAAAAAGGGTCCATCGCGCCAATTGACATCGTCGCAAAAGAGCCAATCAAAACAGCCTACCGCCTCTGTTGCCCAATTGCCCATCACCCATACATTCAATTTTCTCCACCAAACCAAATCTTCTCCAGCAAACTTCCAAACCAAACGCCACTCAGCAGTATGCAATCTGCAATCTGCATGCCTCTCTCTCTCTCTCAAGTCTCAGACTCTCAGACAGTTCATAATCTCGTCCAAAGTCCAAACCAGGTAAATTTGCTTTTTTTTTTTGTAAACGTCTATCTTCTTACTTCTTAGTTCTTATAAATTATAATCTAATAATCTTATTCAGTTATTCTATAAATCTATAATAGATTTATTATTTTGTTACAATATGTAATTATGTATTTGTCCGATGATCTGATTATCTGAAAATTGAAATTCTGAATCATATGATTTTTTCATAGTTTTATACATATAAAATTTGAAAAATGAATAACAGAATAAGGTATCTTTAATTATTTATATCTGCCTATCTGGTTAACTGGTTTGAGATGGTTTATGGACCACTCGGCCACTGCTCAATCAAAATAGCCAAGAATAAATATAATAGTCTATATTTTGTAATTTTGTAAGCTATTAGCAATAATTTTGATGTATGACATTAATATTAATAAATAATTCAGAACTTCTAGTCACATTTTGCTTGACTTATATGAGAAATTTATTTATTTAAGTATTAAATGTATTTATCATATGATGTTATTTGATTTTTAATGAAATTACTATTTTTGGGCTAAACATATGGAAACATGTTATATATATATGTGTGTATATATTTAAAAACTATGAAAATGAATAAAGGACCCATTTTAGTGATTCGCCCCGGGCCTTTGAAAAGTTAGGACCGGCCCTGATCGTTGGATTAATGCATGGTTACTACAGTGCATTCACGAGTTAAGACATGCAGTCCGTTTTTTCTACATTTCCGAACAATCTGGATCTCTAATGCAAGATATGGACCATAGACCCCCTTTATATGGCAAGTAACGTTTACTGGATCAAATTCCAACGATTGATCCTTCATGTATTGTGAGATATTGACAAAAAGGATCAAAGGGTTAATGGTTCAATTTTAATTTTTGTGGGCCACTTTTTCCCGATCTAAACCTAAAATCCTCTTTCAACAATGATTATCTGGTCAAATCTTATTGCTTGATTCATCATGGATATAATTATTTTTTTCGTCAGTAAAATTAATATAAAAATTAATAAACAGATTTACCGACGTTTAATTTCGTCGGCAAAAGTAAAAAATAAAAATTTAAAAGGATATTTACCGACGTGTTTATTTTCGATGGTAACATGATCGTAAAAAATAAATAAAAATTAATAAACATATTTACCGACTTTTAATTTCGTCGGTAAAGGTAAAAAATAAAATTTAAAAAGTTATTTAACGACTTTTTTATTTTCGTCGATACAATTAATATAAAAATTAATAAACATATTTACCGACGTTTGTATTTTTGTATGTAAAATTAATATAAAAATAAATAAATATTCATAAACATATTTACCAACGTTTAATTTTGTCGGTAAAATTAAAAAAGAAAATTAAAAGCATTACCAACGTTTAATTTCGTCGGTAAAATTAAAAAAGAAAATTAAAAGCATATTTACCGACATTTTATTTCGTCGGTATAATTTAAAAAATAAACCATTTTTTTTAAATTTAAGAATGGCCTTTGCCGACGTTTTATTAAAAAACGTCGGTAAAGGGTGTATTTTTGGCCACGTTTTTTAGAAACGTCGGTAAAAGTCTGTACTTTTGGCCACTTTTTTAGGAAACGTTGGTAAAGGTCTTTACTTTTGCCGACGATTTGAAAAACGTCGGTAAAGGGTGTACTTTTGGCCACGTTTTTTAGTAAACGTCGGTAAAAGTCTCTACTTTTCAAGTCTGTACTTTTGGCCACTTTTTTAGGAAACGTTGGTAAAGGTCTTTACTTTTGCCGACGATTTGAAAAACGTCGGTAAAGGGTGTACTTTTGGCCACGTTTTTTAGTAAACGTCGGTAAAAGTCTCTACTTTTCCCGACGTTTTTTAAAAACGTCGGTAAAGGGTATACTTTTACCGACGAATTTTAAAAACGTCGGTAAAGGATATACTTTTGCCGACGTTTTTAAAAAACGTCGGTAAAGGATAGACCTTTACCGACGAATTTTAAAAACGTCGGCAAAAGTATACCCTTTACCGACGTTTTTAAAAAACGTGGCTAAAAAACGTGGCTAAAAAGTGCAACTTGTTGTAGTGTATGTTTTTTTGGAATTTTCTGATGACCCATGATTAATTCTTCTTTGAAATTTAACGACATAGCCATTTTAGACCTTAAGAAGAGACCAAACAATTTGGATTTTTACAAAATGTGTCTATAGAAGTCCAGAAATCATGATCTAAGTCCTAACTTTTTTGCAAATAGTGCAAAAGTACACGACGAGTCGATTGTGGATATTTGAATTCCTAGCCATTTTGAACATTTTAAACATGATTAACAATCCATATCTTAAATAAGGGACCTAAAAAGTACGTTTCCAAAGACAAAACCGGTAGCCTTTAAGTTACCAGCCATGACGTACTTACTATAGCTACGCTTTCTTCCACTTTCTTTGACTTCGTGGATCTTCATTATCTAATTGTGGAGTAGGGGGATGGGGGATGGGCGGAGGTCTTACTAGTAATAAAATAGTAAACAAGGATCTTGGAAATCCTTGCTACTATTTTCGTCTCAATACCAAACCTAAATTCTCCATGGGATCGAGGAAAATCAAGAGGGACTCACTGCATGGATGTTTACCAAACATGCTTTTATGTTGTACTGATTTTGGTCCTACCTCTACCAATTGTAGATAGGCATGTCAAATGGACTGGCAGGGCACGACCGAGGTGCATGGGCCCGTTGGTTCGTTTGGCATGGCCCGCCCTGCACGCCTGGCACGTTGGGCTGGCTCCTGCGGTCCGCCCAAAAATGACTATATTTTAAAAAATTATCCATTTTACCCATCTCCAACAGCCATAAAACGGTCATATAAGGGATATTTTGTGTCCTTTTCAATTTTTACAAAGTCTATAAATACTCTAACCTTCCCATTCTTTTTTTTTTTAATCAAAGTTTTATTTATAAAAAATAAAATTACAAAGGATGTCAATCATTATATAACAGGTGGGCCTAGGCATGTCAAATGGACGTGGGCCCATTGTGACAAAATCACTGTAGAAATTGCACCCAAATAGAACACAAACTTCTTCTGTGCATTTTTTATTTTGGCACCTACCAAACATCACTTGATGACTTTGTTTGGCTAGGTAAGCTTGAAAAATAGGTTGGGAGCTTGGGTCTAATTGAAACCAAATCTAAATTTATTAACCCAAATTACATCCCTTTCTAATATTCTTCTCTGGCTCAGTCAATAGTTATAAACTTATAATAGTAATCCAAAGTATATATATATATATATAATGTTACTTTTACTTTTATTATGATTATATTATCCCATTAAAACATAATCAGCTCTAAGTGGGCTTATTAAAGACCTTTCTTCCATTTGATGTTTGCACTTTACATCTTCTTAGTTTACCTAACATATCATTATATACCGTGTTATAAGGATTCAACATTTTAGTTCTGAGGTTATGAAAATGCGGGTGGTTTGTTGTCTAGCTTTTTTGTGTAGATTGTCTATTGAACACAACTTTGTTGAGTAAATCTTTCTTGTCTCAGTGATTTATGTGAAGTGGAATGCTCCCCAAATTAGTTGAAAAAAGAGATAATTAGATTGGCCATTATCTCTGTCTATAGCGTAATAATTTCTTTAGTATCTCATCCTAATGTAAATATTAAAGAAATAATCATAGGTCAAATGCAACGAAAGTGTGAGTGAGGTTTGTCCATTAAACATGGTTTTGTTAAAAACAAATCATATGCTGGCAAATAAGCAATTTTTGCAAAGTAGTAGTTGATCCTCCACAAATGTGTTCTCTTATTGACAAAGTTTCATTAGCTTTTTAGTTCATTTAATTAGGGGTGTTTATAGGAAAAATATGCTCGTGGGAAGGGGATAGAACTACAATTAGCACCATTCCTACATTATCGCTCATATAAGTGCTGGCTAAGATTCACAAATTATGTGGAACAATTTCTCAATAAATTACCTATAATTTTCATATGTTGAACTTCATGAATCATTTTGAAAATAGGGCTTGAAAATGCTCATTAATTTTTTTTGAATGACTTTGCATCATATAGCTAGTGGCTAATCATTGTGGTATTAAAATTTATTAATCGCAAAGAGATCAAGATTGTGGTAGATCCAATATTGATGGATTCACGTTCAAGGGAAGAAGAGCTAATGGGTCTACAAAAGAAGGGGAAACTCTAAAGATTATATTAACTAGATTAGGATTAGGTCTCTTTTTTATAAGAAAGAAAAAGGAAAAAAATATGAAGGAGGCCCTCTTGGCACGCCGGCCTGGCCCGCTCCAACCCGGCCCGTTTGACATGCCTAACTGTAGATCATATTTCGTTTTGGCCTGCTAAACTCATAATAGACTTTGGTTAAGTTGGGCCTACAATGGAGATTTATCTTCCATGGTTTTCAACAAGAAAATCCAACAATATTGTACCTTATAAAGAGTTCTCACTTCTAGTGGAGCTCGGCAAAATGCATGACAATTACAGAGTTATGGTCATAGAAATGCTAGATGTGAATTAGGGGTATCCAAAATACTGACCAATCAAATGACCCTAATTTTTAGTTTTAAACCCTTAATATATGTGCTATGTTGGGCTAAGAGGTACCTCTCATTAATTTTCGAGAGAGAAAACTCTTAACCACCATGTGGGACATCACATAACAATTCCAACCCCCTCACACAGACTAACCCACATGAATCAACACTCATCCTCACTTGGCCCTACTTTGAATAATAATCTCCACATCGGATAAAATCCCAACTAATTCTGCAATTATATTTTTAAGAAAATCTAATCCGATGGTGGTTATTCACCCTATATATATTGCACAAACTTTATTGATAATATCACAGTCTTTTATTCCAATTTCCATGCGTAGGGAGGAAAACAGTGTTCTAGGTCATAAGTAGGACTCGTACCGCCGTGGAAGAGGAAAGGTCCACATCGTTGAAAGACATACCTTTATGAGAAGGGATATTAGGAAAGTGGGTATCACAGAGGATTCACCAGGTTTCCAAATACCACAACCAGTCTCTACCCTAATTAAACCACAACCTAGTTTTTGAGGCCCATTCCTTTGGGCAAAACCAAGATTTGCATGAAAGAAAATCTCCAACTCTAAATTCACTTTCCATATATCAATGGCATCCAATGGCCATAGTTAAATCATGAAATCTATAAAAGGCAGCCCTTGTCCCCTTTACTCTTCAAGAGTGTTGTGGTGTGCTAAGTATTTCACTTGCTCCCTCTCTAGTAGATATGGTGGTTGGCCTTTCAGCCGGTTAGAGAAAAGTTGTTCCATCATCATCATCATCATCATCATCATCATCATCATCATCATTGTTATTATTATTTTGAGGTTTAGGTTAATGGGGCTCCTTCACTCCAAGTCTAGAGAGGAAAGAGGGTGTTGACAGCTGCTGGTTCATGAATACCTTCAAACTGTAGAAGTTAGCAGGAGTTCATGCATTTTAAAGTGTGCATGAACCAGGAGATGAGGTCGTCTTCTTCTTTTCTTACTTGGAGTGAAGGGAGCTCCATTGCCCCCCCCCCCCCCCCTCTCTCTCTCTCTCTCTCTCTCTCTCTCTGTAATTAAGGGATTATTTGTTTTCCTGGAATTAAATTATTACAAAATCATGACACAATGGTTTTTAAGCAACGAGTTATTAAAAAGATGAGTAGTAAATGATATAAAATCGATATGTAGAAGGGGCACTTCCCTAGGGTTTGATTTAATTGGGTGAAGGCCAAGTATCCATTTTCCATCTTCCTCTTCAAATCATTTTCCATATATAAGAGAGGAAATTGTTAGGTAGCCATTGATGGATCTATTGGCATTTGTGATGGGGCCCACTTGTGTTTACATGTGGTTGGACCCCACTCACAAATATACACCCCTCACAAGGAGTCTCGTGATATGGATAAGGATAGCTAGAGTTTTATCCAACTCTCTATCTCTTTATCATATCTACATTCAAATTCAAATTGAGAAAGATTGATCTAATCATCTCTGAATTGGAATTTGAATAGAGATCTTATCACCCATTAGCCTAAGAGCTATAAATAGACATGAGAGATATAGCTTGGAATAACTTTCAACAATTTATCTTCCTTCCACTAGATCTCTAATTCTCCATCACCATCTTCTACATCCAGGGTGTCCATCATTGTCCTTGGATTTTGAAGAGTGAATCATACGTGATTGATCTCTCGTAGACAGTCACAGATCTCCACACCAGTATCTGATTCAAGCCGAAATTGTCTTCCCGTCATTTTTTGGAGTACAATTTTTAAAATTCTTAGGAATTAGTATTTTAGAATCAAACACGCCCATGGAAACAAACAATTAGCCTCCAATCTCGCTTCTACTCCCATCTATTCTCATAAGTACTCCTCTAAATTATTGCCGCTTAAAATATCGGGTCATGGCAGCCTAAAATCTAAGTTGATATAAATCCCATTTTGGTCGCGTTTCGAAATAGAAGTAGAGACACTTTATATTTAATAATATTAACAACAAACCTACCTTTTATTTTAGAGCCCACCCTTGTATCTCCTTGTCCTCATTGCACATCAAGTATTAATCTATATTTTCTGCAAGTCCCCACTAGAGAACATCCTAAGCCACTTTAATTCTTTGCCTCCTAATATGTCGGCACCGGTTGTAATTTCACACGAATGAGATTTGGGCTCACTATTATATTGATTAATTGTAAAACATGTAGTTGTCACTACAAAAAAGTGATCTTTAGCGGTGGATGGAACGTCCTTTAGCGGCGGAGATTTTTTCCCGCCGTTATATTTACCGTGTGATGCTCCTGCCGGACCGCCTCAAAGAATGGGTAGGAAATAGTGACAGAAAAAAAATTCTACCGCAAAAATCAAGCCTTGCGTCGGATTTGCTTCATCTAATCTCATTATGTCTGCTGCTAAAAGTGGGTGTTTTTTTTTTTTTTTTTTCGTTGTTGTTGTGGAACAACAAACGTGAAGGAAATGATATGGGTCTCAACCATGGACGGACCAAATTTCACCCATATAACATCTGGACATCAAGAATTGGAGCAGCTTGGATTGTAAAATGTGGCTGACCTCAGTTATACATTTGTTTTAAATTGGGCCTATTCACCGGCGCTAGCCTAATTCAATCTAGATTTGTACAATTTTTTTAGGCCAATTGACCACGATAATACTGATCACAATGTTAACAGTGAAATTTAGTTAAATTTTCACCTAAGCTTAACACATTTTGGAAGGTCTGGGCTTGAGCCACTCATAAGTAAATGAAATCAGGCAAACCTCCTCCACTCTAACCCCATAAACGCTTAAATAAGCTGAAAACTTAACAAGTATACGATTATTAACAATGCACAATGAACATAATTTTTGAAAGTTTTTATTTTAATTGGAGAAATCTAGATGCATTTGATATATATATATATAGTGTATTATTTATTGTATGAGATGTCGACGTTTTAGTTGTGATGAACAGGTCTTATACCTTAGAGAAGATAGTAAACGAACGGGTGAAATCTCATAATGCTCACTTTTTTCTTCATACAACAGTCATGTCTACTGGCAATTTGGTCTTTCTTTCTTGTTCAAACTACTTGTACCAATTCTGTACTTAAAAGTGCAATGTTGTTTTGAGTGTATAAACCAAAAGAGAGACTCAACACTTTGTGTTTATTGTCAAGAGAATCAACATTTTGTGTTAATTGTCAATCTCTTGTGAGTACATAAATTATTGGATGCTCAGTAGGATGTTCATGATATGGGGATTTATGGTCATTTAACTATGGAACATTTATGGCATGTTTGTGTGTCACCTTTTGTGGTAAATGATGCAAAAGGGCATCGCTTTTCTGCACTTGTACCTTTTTTAGCACAATTTACTCTAAGGAAAAGTTATAAATGGTGATTGATTTCTATGATGTTTGAAAAATCATTTCCTATAAGGGGAATAGGGGTTTGGAAAGGCTTTAACATTTCCATGGTAAGCGGAAGTCCATAAAATGGGCTTTCAAAGGTCATTATATATACTAGCTAACCTACCCTTGTACAAATACCCTTGTACCAATGACCATTCAACGAATCTGGTGATTTCTATTGCGTTCGCTTATGCGGCTTGTGTACAATTAAAGTTCTATGGAAAGGCTGGATGTTTATTCTTATAAATTAAAAGCATCTCCACCGTCTTACATTTACAAGGGTCTGAAAACAGTGTCACTGTATTATTACTATGAATTCTTTTAGGAACGCTAATAGACGCAATATTTAAAATATTAGTGAAAATTATTTAATTTTGATATTGAAGGGATAGTATTCTTATCTTTTTTTTAGGTTTACATAAATATCTAAACAGTTTTTTGGGTCGAAGAAAGAGAAGGGTTTAAAGAAGAAAGAAAGTGGAAAACCGGGAATTAAGATTTCAGTTTTGAACAAAAGAGGGCATATGTCATGATATTGTGATATATATAGCCAAGATTTTTTAATTGGACTACTCACCTGGGCTTTATACCAGTATTTACTACATATGCAAAATTGTTGATGAGGATGGCACACCTATCTTTGGTGGGCAGCTACTCTTCTACTCCCAGAATGACAATGTGGAAGATTTTATTTCTTTTTTGGGTGTTCACCTTACAATAATGATTTTAATGAGTATGTATGTGATATATACATGATATTTATAATTATAAATTACAACGGGACCTTAAAAGGAGTCCACCGAAAACGACCCTTGGCTTGGATCCTGCTGCTTAAAAAGGTTTTGAACTATAAACATGGGTATGAGAATGGCCCATCGAGGACCATATGCATCTCCAAGCTGACCTAAATGGACTCGGATATATGGGCTTATTTTGGTCCATTGAAAGCCTTAATCCTCTCCATTTTGTTATTATAAACTCCTCACTACAAATTTCAGTTAATCATAACTTATACCATTGCTAGCAATAATCACAATTAACACCTTCATTGTAACATCTCTTTTTACCAAACCTGATCATATTCCACACCTCCCAATGTATGGGCTCTATTGTGAATTTCATGATAAAAGTGATCAATATCATCGGATTATTACCAAACCTGATCATGGTACATCTTGGGGGCGTCTATGGATGATATGACATTTCTATTTTGTGACGCCGCATTTAGGAAGGTAGATGGCAAAGCTGGATATGCATGGCTTTGTAGTTTGGAATGACAATGTCTTGGTGTTTGCAGGGTCTATGGTGGAACATGCGTCTCTTCCGCTAAACAAGCAAAGGCGAGAGCTATTCTCTCGGCCTTAAAGGTTGTCAAGAGCTATGGGCTGACCAAAGTTCAAGTTTTGTGTGATTCCATAGAAGTGGTGTAGGCTTTGAAGGGTGAGCATGACTGGGCTATCGACTCCATCTTAATTACTGGATATTTTGTCATGTGGTTGTTCTTTTAAATTTGTAGACTTTTGTCATGTTTCTCTAAAGTGTAATAAAATAGGAAACAGGGATCTTGGAGGCGGTCCTTGGTACAATTTTGGTCTCAATACCAAACCTGAATTCTCCGTGGGATCGAGGAAAATCAAGAGGGATTCACTGCATGGATGTTTACCAAACATGCTTTTATGATGTTCTAATTTTGGTCCCACTTCTACTAATTGTAGATCATGTTTCGTTTTGGCATGCTAAACTCATAATAGACTTTGGTTAAGTCGGTCCTATAATGCAGATTCATCTTCCAAGGCTTTCAAGATGAATGCTACAAGAAAATCCAACATTGTACCTTAAAGAGTTCTCACTTCTAGTGGAGCTAGGCAAAATGCATGACTATTACAGAGTTGCGGTCATAGAAATGCTAGATGTGAATTAGGGATATCCAAAATACTGTCCTATCAAATGACCCTATTAATATTTAGTTTTAAACCCTTAATATATGTGCTATGTTGGGCTAAGAGGTACCTCTCATTGATTTTCGAGAGAGGAAACTCTTTACCACCATGTGGGATATCGCATAACAATTCCAACCCCCTCTCACATACTAACCCACATGAATTAACACTCATCCTCACTTGGCGCTAATCTAAATAATAATCCCCATATCAGATAAAGTCCCAACTAATTCTGCAGTTATATTTTTAGGAAAATCTAATCCGATGGTGGTAATTATTATTCACCCTATATATATTGCACAAACAAAATTGATAATATCATAATCTTTTATTCCAATTTCCAAGCGTAGGGAGGACAATGGTGTTCCGGGTCATAAATAGGACTTGTACCGCCGGGGAAGAGGAAAGGTCCACATCGTTGTAAAGCATACCTTTATAAGAAGGGATATTAGGAAAGTGAGTATCACGGAGGATTCACCAGGTTTCCAAATACCACTACCAGTCTCCACCCTAATTAAACCACAACCTATTTTTTTAGGCCAATTCCTATGGCCAAAACCATAGATTTGCATGAAAGAAAATCTCGAACTCTAGATTCACTTTCCATATCTCAATGGCATCCAATGGCCACAATTAAATCATGAAATCTATAAAAGGCAGCCCTTGTCCCCTTTACCTTTCAAGAGTGTGGTGTGCTAAGTATTTCACTTGCTCCCTCTCTAGTAGATATGGTGGTTGGCCTTTCAGTTGGTTGGAGAAAAGTTGTTCCATTATCATCAACATCATCATCATCATCATTGTTATTATTTTGAGGTTTGGGTTAATGGGGCTCCTTCACTCCAAGTCCAGAGAGGAAAGAGGGTGTTGACAGCTGCTGGTTCATGAATACCTTCTAACTGTAGAAGTTAGCAGGAGTTCATGCAGTTTAAGGTGTGCATGAACCAGGAGATGAGGTCGTCTTCTTCTTTTCTTACTTGGAGTGAAGGGAGCTCCATTACCATCTCTCTCTCTCTCTCTCTCTTAAGGGATTATTTGTTTTCATGGAATTAAAAACACAATGGTTTTAAGCAAAGGGTTATTAAAAAGATGAGTAGTAAATGATATAAGATCGATATATAGAAGGGGCACTTCCCTAGGGCTTTAATTGGGTGAAGGCCAAGTATCCATTTTCCATCTTCCTCCTTAAATCATTTTCCATATATAAGAGAGGAAATTGTTAGCCATTGATGGATCTTCCAGCCATTTTTTGGAGCACAATTTTTAGAATTCTTAGGAATTAGTATTTTAGAATCAAACACACCCATGGAAACAAACAATCAGCGTCCAATCTCGCTTCTACTCCCATCTATTCTCATAAGTACTCCTCTAAATTATTGCCGCTTAAAATATCGGGTCATGGCGGCCTAAAATCTAAGTTGATATAAATCCCATTTTGGTCGTGTTTCAAAATAGAAGTAGAGACACTTTATATTTAATAATATTAACAACGAACCTAGCTTTTATTTTAGAGACCACCCTTGTATCTCCTTGTCGTCATTGCACATCAAGTATTAATCTATATTTTCTACAAGTCCCCACTATAGAACAGCCTAAGCCACTTTAATATTCTTTGCCTCCTAATATGTCGGCACGGGTCGTAATTTCACACTAATGAGATTTGGGCTTACTATTATATTGATTAATTATAAAGCAGTTGTCACTACAAAAAAAGTGATCTTTAGCGGTGGATGGAACGTCTTTTAGCGGCGGAGATTTTTTCCTGCCGTTACATTTGCCGTGTTATGCTCTTGACGGACTGTCTCAAGAATGGGTAGGAAATAGTGACAAAAAATTTCTACCGCAAAAATCAAGCCTTAGCGTCGGATTTTCTTCATCTAATCTTATTATGTCTGCTGCTAAAAGTGGGCTTTTTTTTCTTTTTCCTTTTTTTTTGGTAGTGGAACAACAAAAGTGAAGGAAATGATATGGGTCTCAACCATTACTAAATTTGTTGGGCTCAAATACAACATGGTAGGACCAAATTTCACCCATATAACATCTGGACATCAAAAATTGGAGCAGCTTGGATTGTAAAATGTGGCTGACCTCAGTTATACATTTGTTTTAAATTGGGCCTATTCATCGGCGCTAGCCTAATTCAATCTAGATTTGTACAATTTTGTCAGGCCAATTGACCACGATAATACTCACAATGTTAACAGTGAAATTTAGTTAAATTTTCACCTAAGCTTAACACATTTTGGAAGGTCTGGGCTTGAGCCACTCGTAAGTAAATGGAGTCAGGCAAACCTCCTCCACTCTAAGCCCATAAACGCTTAAATAAGCAGAAAACTTAACAAGTATAGATTATTAACAATGCAAAATGAACATAATTTTTGAAAGTTTTTTATTTTAATTGGAGAAATCTCGACGCATTTGATATTAAAAAATAGGAAAAACTACCGGAAAAGTCCCCTTAGTATGTCATTGGTAGGATGACAACCCACTAGGAGTTTATAGACGGGAGGGGTCCTTTGGGTGTGTTTTAGTCTTTTTTTTGTCATTTAGGACATTGTCGATATCGACCACTCTATACAGGTAATTATTGATTTGCAGAACTCAAAAAAAAAGTGGGGTTTTCTTTGTTTGTTGCCGGTACTACTCTAGAGTGGTGGATGTGGCTAGGGGAGGCAGGGAGAGGGATGATATGAAGAAATGGAGGGCGGCGATCATGGAGCCATCTTCGTCGGAGGAGGAGGGAGGATCGCCATGGAGGGAGGAAGGAAGAGGAGGGAGAAGAGGGGAGGGGAAACGGAGCCAAAGTTGTAGGAGGAGAAGAGGAAGAGGGCCCGGACCTATAGGTGGTGGGGGAGGGAGCGGATGAGGGCCAGGGACCTGCAAATCCAATGAAAGTGAAATGAGGCGAGGTTGGATGATCCTTAGGTGAACCTGCAGATTCAACATTAATGTCATCTTCTTTTTTTTTTTATTCGCGATATTGTCGATATCGACAACTTTTATCTGTTCCAGCAGTTGTTGACTTACAACTTTTAATTCATCCCACTGACGAAACTAGTCGATATCGACAACTTAATGTTATCGCTATCGACAACTTTTATCTGTTCCAGCAGCTGCCTACTTACAACTTTTAATTCATCCCACTGACGAAACTAGTCGATATCGACAACTTAATGTTGTCGCTATCGACAACTTTTATCTATTCCAGCAGCTGCCTACTTACAACTTTTAATTCATCCCACTTACGAAACTAGTCGATATCGACAACTTAATGTTGTCGCTATCGACAACTTTTATCTGTTCTTGTGAATTCCGAAGGCTGTGGAAATGACAACAACAGCATCAAACAGCTTCATGCAATTCATAATAAACAACTCCTTTATCAATCCACCCCCAACATAACAAAAAACCCCTCACCCCCCCCCCCCCCCTTCTCTTTTTTCCCCTCTTCGGCAGCAACTGACAACCTGCTTGTCACTCCTCTATCAATCATTCTATATACATGCATTCAACCATTCTATATACATGTTGTGGAACTCTAACACATACATTCACCCATTCTATATACAATCTGCTAACAGTAAAGAAAAAATACCATCAAACGCAAAGTATACATGATCCAACAAAAAGATGCTATGTAGAAATACAATATAGTTGCCGATTTGCATGGTTTTATAGTGTGAATCCAACATATTAAACCCAACTCATGGTCATTAGGAATGTCTTAAAAAGCAAACACCATGGAATAACATATGCCACCGTTCAACTACAAAACACATTACATCAAACACCTACAGGGCAACAACATATGCCTCTCTTTAACTAAAAGACATATTTCATCAACTACAAAGAATCCAGAAATTGGTATAGTTTCAGAAGAGAGAATACAAAAAATATCCTAGACATGTAGTTTACAAATCTCACTCTACTTACAAACCACCATCAATACAGCCAAAGAATCAAACTTACATTTAATTTCTAGTGATTTAATCTACACATAACATAAACAGGGAAAACAACCATCATTCTCCAAAAGACTTCTGATGGAAACATCTAAAAAAAGCCTAATTTCCCAAACAACTCCAGCAGAATCAAGAATTTCAATAGGCTCACAACATTCTTCAATCAATAGCCATTAATCCCTCACGGCACAAAGACGCCAACAGAGTGTTACAAACGACCACATCTACAGCGCAACCTCTCTCAAGCATTTTTTCGAACACCCTCAAGGCGTCCTCCCAATTTCCACGATCGCCCCATCCCTTCATCAAAATGCTGTAACTATTCGCCCCTGTCTCGAACTTCAACTTCACCTCCTCAAAGAAGTCCTCTGCCTGCTCAACAAGACCATTTTGACACAAAACCGAAAGCAAATGATCGAGATTGTCGACGCGCGCTTGGAGGCCGAATTCACCCATCTTTGAAAAGGCCCTAATGGCATCCATCGGCAACTTTGCACGGCAGTAAGATCTGAACATGACCCAGAAAATGTCCGGCCTAATCTCGACACCCCCATCTCTTTGCACCAGGAAGAGAAGTAGATATGGGGTTTTGAGAGATTAGAGAGATGTGAGGGTTTAGGTGGTGAAGGAGATGATGGGTTAGTGTTTTGATTCGATGGCGGGAAAGGAGTAGTACTCAACGACCATTACAGGGGAGAAACCAGGACTTCCCATTTTTAAATCTTTCCTCCTTCCTGAAATGGAACGAGAGACCCTTCCTTGAGCACGAGTTACAGTCGATGAAAAAAGTCTGTATATATAAATGGTTTACGCATATTGGTCAATATCGACAACTATATTGTCGATATCGACAACATCGCGAAACGACAAAAAAAGACCCCTGCCGTCTCTAAACTCTTGTTGGGTCATCTCCTTAATCATGACTCACTATGGGGATTTTTTAGGTAGTTTTCCCTAAAATATATATATATATATATATGGAAAGGCGGTCCTGTAAAGACCGTTCTTACGGTTTACTGTGCGGATTGCCTATTGGGGCCCACCGTGAGATCCTACTGGTCATGGGATAAGGGGGATTGAAAGATCCAAGTGGGGCCAACTTACTTATCAAATTTGAAGTCAATCTAATATTTCTAACCCCTCCATCCAAGGCCCACAAGTTTAATAGCTTTATATCAAAGAAGAAAAATTGACCCTCAATCCAACGGTCTAGTCCATCCGAATCCATGTAAATTCATGAGATTTAGTGACTAATTAGTGCCCATGAGGGTGTTGTGAATGAGTGGTCAAAATTTGAATCGGTCATGAGCTAGGCAGTGGTGGGCATTCCGAACGCTGCGTACTGTAAGGACCGTAAGGACCGTCTCTCGAAGATCGACTGCAGAAGTCATAAAAGTATGATTTCGATTCAGGTTCGCCGATTGCCGTTGAGGTTTTCTTAGATCTATAACTTCGTCGCTGTCTTGGGATCTCTTAACGTTCTGTGATCGATTCAAGTTCGCCGAGCCGCTACCAGTTTGCAGAACGGGATCTTGAGGAGAGTCCGATACTGCCGTTTGAGCTTCTCGCCATTGTCGGAGAAGACAAAGCCCTTGGGGTGAAGGATTGGGGCAGAACCAGAACGAGATGGGAGATTAGATCCTAGGGTTTGGATCATACCAGGACTTCAGAAACAGAGCATTGTGGAAGAAGGGTTGTGCTGAAACAGAGAGATCAAGTGGCTGGAGACAGATTTGTGAAATCACAAATCAGAGGTGGGCCACTTTTTTGGTGTGAATCCGAGAACCCAATAATAGATTTGATCTGAACGTGCATTCTCTTTTGAATTTCTTAGGTTGAGGATAACATCTACAAGTTCGCAAAGAAGGGCTTCACCCGTCTTAGATTGGCGTCATTCTCCGTGACTCCCACGACGTTGCTCGGGTTAAAAGCGTCACTGGTAGCAAGGAAACTGCCCAAGTAAGATAAAGGGCTCTGAGCCATTTTCAGTCTCATCAATCCATTATCCTTTTATCTGAGGCTTCCCAATGCACCTCTCGTATACCATTTTCCCCTTTTAGCATATTGCCAGTTGCTGTTTTGTAGTTTGTTTCTCTCCATTTTCCTCTCTGAATTAAGTAAGTGCTTGAATCCGATATTTGGGTAGCAGAATTGTAATACTGCTTCGACAAGGGCTTTTACCGATTTCAACTTCAAGGGTCTGTTCAATTTCGTCTAACATGCTGTTTTATCTTCGTAACATTTTGATTTTTTTTGCTTTTTCAATGAAAAGTTTGTGTTTTTATGGGTTATTGCGTTTTGGCGTTTGTGGCGTTGGGTTTTTGTTGGTTTTAGGTGTTAGTTTCTGTTAAAGCTTTAATTTTTATGAATTGGGTTCTGCTCATGTGTGTTTGTTGATGTTTGTGATTTCTATCTTAGAGCAATTGGGGTTCTCATTTTTGTTCTGGTGTTTTTGACTTATTGCCAGTGACGGATGAACTACTGATTGCTGTTAAAGACGTCTATAACATTTGCCTTCTATATTGTTTTGTTTAGTTTTTGCACTATAGCTTATGGGTTAAATTGCTATTGACTATCTTAATGCATGGATTGCATTTCAGGAGAAATGATCAGGTCTTCTGTAGTAAGCTAATTAACCTCATTTTCACGTCTAAACTTTAAACACTTGAACACCAAATAATTTGCATCCAACCAAACCGCCTACTAGCAACAACATAGAAATATGGATAGTAGGGATGATTCAGTTAGAAGTTGTTAATATAGAAGTGGAAGGTAAACATACATTGGGCTAGCCCTTATATAGAAGCCAGCATTAATGCAGGTGCCACCACCCAAGACCCTTGCCCTTGCATTGATGGCTCCATCAGTGGAAATGAAGGCTTGATTAGCTGACTTAGGAGAACTGTCAGCCAGAGAGATGTGGAAGTTTTGCATGTAAGAGATGTTTAGGTTGCCATAAGGAGAGCCCTCTCTCTCTAGCAACAGAACACCGAAGTTTTGAGAGAGAGTGGCAGCCAAAGGGCATCCAGCTGTGCCACCTCCTAGGACTATGTAGTCATATTTCTTTTGACCAAGGGAAGAGCTTGCCTTTTTGAGAAAGGGATAGTTGAATTTTGACAGATCCTTTCCTGCATTTCAAATAAACAAGAGTAGTGTTATATCATAGGAACATTACCCAGTTCTTTGTTTGGTTTGATACTAGCATGATTTTATTAAAATGGGTAATTGAAATTGAAGATTAAGACCCATTTCAAATTAAACCTATTTCAAGATTTTTATCAACTGGCCTATTTTAAGAAGAGAAATGGGCTACACCCATTTCAACATTTTTTAACTTCATCATTATATGGTTTTCATGGACCAGAATTTCATGGAAAGGGGAAGTGAACTCATGACCCATTTCAATACCCTGGTCAAATATTGTATCAATCATAAGATTTTCATTGAGAACATTCTTATGATGGGGGAAAACATAGAATTAATGTCGTATGAGGCTTGAGAAAGAGAAGGAGAAACAAAAGAGCCAATGTGGTTTTGTCTCTATATAGTTCAAAAGACAAATTGTACGAGCTGAAATCATAGTGAGAAAGTCAAGGAAATGAAAGGGAGAAAAATTCAAGCAAAATCTTCAATACATCATTCTCATAGTGAAATGGTAGATTATGTTGTAAAAAGTATCAGCATCGTGTCATGAAGTACTGAAATCATAGTGAGAAAGTCAAGGAAATGAAAGGGGGAAAAGTGCTAGCAAATCTTCAATACATCATTCTTACAGTGAAATGGCAGATTATGTTGTAAAACGTATCAACATCATGTAATGAAACAGAAGATCCACAACTGAATCTTTCGGTTTAAAAAAAATGATGGGGGTTTAGAGAGAGAGAGAGAGAGAGGACACCATGAACCCCTTTCTACAAGAACAATTGATTTCCTATTCTTACCTTCTAATGAACCACCTCTACAGAAGTGGAAAAAAAAAATGAACCAACAAGAGAAACCAAGAGCTCATCAAGAAAACATTATGAAATGACAGGTACCTTGTATAGATCTCGGTATGATCAGACAGAGCAGTATATTGAGCAAGAGATTTGCCATCTCCAAACCCAAATAACAATGAAGCAACACCCCACACACAGTCGGACACTTGGACACCTTTGGCTGTCTTTGCTTGTTATTCTTGGTATTGTATATATGGAGCTGGAGATGAAACTTAACTGCATACACAGCTTAATTTAATTAAGTGCATGCAACCCATAACAAGGAAATCATTTATGGAGGCCATGAATGCACAGTTGGAGTAGGAAACATTGCTCTTCCCTTCAACCTATATGAGCTTTGATAAACACCCTTCACATGTATTCTACATCAACCCCACTAGCGAATGCAATGACAAAAGACACAACAGGCACAGCTCATCTACACATAAAACTAGCTATTGCATTGTGTTATAGTTCTGTAATCCACCTACCCCTTGTTCTATGTGTTAGCATGTTGTTTGATCATTTAATGTTGTGCAAGAGAGAGAATGAAGCAAGGAAACATTAGGTGCCCAAATTGAGATTTGTCCTCAATAAGCTACGACATATAGGGCCTGCTAGTGTAGCATCCGTTCTGGGGGGGTTCTTTGTATGGTATGGGAGTAATATGACTGAAAGTCTGAAACTCACATGTTCCATTTATTTTGGTCAGCACTTTTATATTATGCTTACTGTAGAAACAGACCCAAATGTAAACCAGAAGGGGCCACAGGCAAACCATGGGTAAATGCTGCTATCTTCTACCAAACAATGCACCTAGCTTAGAATGAACAATCAATAGATTATTTAGAAAACCCCAACATATGAAAAGGAGACATCCTCTCTCTCTCTATATATATATATATATATATGAGCAAGGCTCTCCTAAGCTTAAGCTTATGATATGATTCCGTAAGCTAACGCTTCTGGGGCCCATCCTTGATCCATCCAAATGGACCAAACACACGACCCCCTTAAATTGCACAAGCCCACCAACTTTTGGTCAAATCCGAATTTACTAGACCGTTGGATCGACTATGTACCAATCCGAATAGACCGTTGACCATTAAATTTTTGGTGCCCAGATGGAGATGATAGAAACCACAATTTGGGCTGATTTTTTGTAGGAAGGAGGGTCCTAGGGAGTCCTTGAAATCCCCCCCACCCCCATCCCCATATGGGTCCCCAAGTGGGCCCCACTACGTAATTGAACTTACTTCAGCTTACCTTATCTTAAGCTTCAGCTTAGGAGAGCTGGCCCCTATATATATATATCTGCTAAAAAAATTTATCCCTCAAGGTTTAATGACTTTTGTAAGGAAAAATAATTAGATCATGGCCTATAACTGATTCACCAAGTGCACACATTACTGACATGGATTGAAGTTGGCCCTGCAGAAGGCTTCTAAAGTCTGAATCTTGCAGAATGTTTGCAACTGCTTCCTAAAAATATAATATTTAAAAAAAAGAGATCAACAAAAATACCCTTAACTAACTCATGCATCCTCTGCATGCCTACAATCTATCAAAACTTGTCAGATGGCCAATCAAATAAGTTATTTTCTGCAATTTAATGATCCACTTGATTACTGATCAGCCTGTCTTACAGGGACTATTGTTTCATAACTCTCAATTTCTTGCTTTTTAAGCATATCCTCGTAAAGTGTCAGATAAATTAGTTTATTCATTATTATTGAAATTTGTATAAATTGCCAAAAATCATGGTTTTCCCATTTTTACAATATGACTTTTTCTTTAGTGATTATGAAATCTAACAGTACTCAAATATGTCGATATTCTATTCTACCCATATCCAAACACCCCTTAAGTATAAACCAATGCTTAACTCAAAAGGTAGTACATAATCCTCCTGAACGCACCTTGAGTAAATAAATAATTACGCCTCTAGTTGTAGTTAACCTAGTTATGGCCATGGGATGAGTGTAGGAGTGCGCGAGTTTAAGTCCTCCATATAGCAAAAATAATACATAAATAATTATATTAAAAAACAGATATATTATAAAATAGAACATAGTAGTGGTTTGACTATTTTTAAGCCTCTTAATTGAGTTATCTATGGTTGAAAGCTAATCTAATTACCAAAATTTTAAATAAAAAAAAATTATAAGTGTTCAAATGATAAATCATTCCACCAAGATGTGGTAATGGAACATGTATCTCTTGATATGAAACATCATTAAAGGGAGCGTTATTGTGATGAGAGGATTTCACACTTTCCAAGTTTCTTTCCCATGAAGGAATCATTCTTTCTACCCACTTTCATGGGTAATCAAAATCAATGAAAAAGCAACCACCCAATAGTATGCTCCTTAGAACTTGTAAAAAACATGGGTGGGGCCCACCTTTGAAAAATCCAAACCACTCCACTGCCCTAAGACCCATTGTGTATTCTTTATCTTGATGGTCAAAATCTATTTCAATGGGCCAACCTATGGATTGATCACCAGGTGTAACGCCCCACCCCTTACCCATGCATGATATTGTCCGCTTTGGCCCACTGGCCTCACGGTTTTGTTTCTGATGGGCCTCAACCCATCAAAAGGCCTCATGCAAGGTAAGGGTGTAAGCTTTTACATATAATCTCAATCACTTTCCTCTCTATAGTCGATGTGGGACTCCGGGGCGTCACATTCCACCCCCCTTAAGGCTGCACGTCCCTGTGCAGTAGCCTGCCAGCCCCTGTAGCCTGCCAGCCCTCTTGGCCCGCCCACATGGAAGCCCGCCCACTTGCACCAGACCACGGCAGGGGACCCACACTCGAACTAGTCGAGAGTCGGCTCTGATACCATTTGTAACGCCCCACCCCTTACCCATGCATGATATTGTCCGCTTTGGCCCACTGGCCTCACGGTTTTGTTTCTGATGGGCCTCAACCCATCAAAAGGCCTCATGCAAGGTAAGGGTGTAAGCTTTTACATATAATCTCAATCACTTTCCTCTCTATAGTCGATGTGGGACTCCGGGGCGTCACACCAGGTTTCACACATAAGAGGCTCCTTCTATTTCTGCCCATTTAAAAAGATGAAGTAAGTAAATAAAGTTAATCACAGAAGTAAAGAAAGTTAATCACAGATTTCAAACTTAGTTGATCCAACGGTGGCCATCTCACCCAATTGAATAATAATCTAACATTTGATTGCTATGGGCCCCGCCCATGTTTTTTACCTGAGCCATCTAGCATCTCGCTGCATGGTAGTTCTGCCTGTAACGTAATATGCCGAGACATAAATTTACAATTGGGTCACAAGTATAACAAAATTTTCTTCCTCATTAATGCCAAAATGCCCTCCCTTCACCGAATCATTTTCCACATCATCAACTGATTTTAGTAGGATCATTAATAAATGCCCATGGGCCGTGGAGTACGTATTTTTGGTGTAGTGTTAACATGTCTTTGATCATGAACAGTTGGCAAACCATCTCTCTATGTATAAATGTTACTTATGTATTTGAGACTTCATATTCCAATTACTTCCTTACATTTAGGAAATAAGATTGCGAATATTTATGTTATGACAGTTTTATCTTTTGAATTGTAGTATATGCATCAGTATAAAATCTAAGCCACTCCAAGCGTTACGTGCTTTATTTCCACCTTGCACTAATCTTATATGAAGCATCCAAGTGCAGTGGAGTGGTGTTTCTTTCTTGTCTCCCTTGTCCATCCTGTTCTCCCTCTATTTTCTGTTTGTCTCTTTTGTTTTTCTGGGATGACTTTTTTGGGTTGCTATTCTTTCCTTTTGGGATGGCTTTTTTTGTTAGCATCCCCTTTCTTTTTTTCCCTGTATTTTGGGGGCTTCTTGCCCATTTCTCTTATTTCTTTCAATACAAATTAACCTTGAAACAAAAAAAAAAAAAAAAAAAAAAAAGGTAGGTGCTGTAGTGATGATGATCTTTGTTAAAGAAGTGGAGCCCTGATTTTTTTTTCCTGCTACAATTGGTATAATGTAAGGGAGTGGTTGCTGATTGGTATAATGAAATTCAAGTTTTGGAGGAAATTTAAATTTGGGTTCTCAAGTTCTATTGAGTGATTTAACTCAGTACTTGTTAGTTTAGGGAAAACTGCAACCACTATGGTCAATGTCAGTGAGCACTTTAATGGTTAATCTGTGACTGCATTAGCTATGAAGTCTTAATTTTTGTTATACATATTTGTGGTGTAGTTTGGTGGTTTGATAAAAAAAAAAAGGTTTGGATTGTGACTTTTGTCCAATTTAAGTAATAAACTTAAAAAAAAATGATTAAGAAGATATAAAATCTAGTTATTCACCAAGAGTAGACAATTGTTGGTGATCGATCCTCAAGTGTAGGGTGCGATTGTCGTAATAATCTGGTAAATCCAGGTCGATCCACATGGAGCAATGCTTTTTAAGAAACCTTCCAACTTTGACCTATCCTAAATAAACACCGAATCTGGCTAAAATAGAAACTAATTAAATTACATATACTTTTCTAAAATAACTTAATGTAAAAAGATTAATTACAGTGCTTTTCAAAAATAAAAAACTATTGTAATAAAGGAAACCTAATCTAAGCAATCCAAAAATATCTAAAAACCTGCGAAAGAACACACAAATAAAAAAAAACCAATTTAATATAAAAAAAATCATAACAAAGTTTCCTAAATTAGATCCTACTTACCAAAATTAATTTTTATGCAAATATGAATGATCTATAGTGCCCTAAATGCTAACAATGCAATTTTATGCAAGTTTCTAACTATATGATGCATGCTGTAAAAATTCTAAGGAAACTATTGCGTAGCGGCGTAGCCCCAACTTTGCTGGACTGTACAACATACCTAAGATGATATGAACCTAAATCCAATGGCTGAAATCAGTACTCTGATGATGCATGAACACAAAAAAAAAAAAAGAAGAATGGAAAAAGGACTTAAAACGAAAAAGATATGATAACTTAAAGATGCCTACTTGAACTGTTTTGTGCTGGAAATTTGATCGCAGGCTGTCCAACTACCCGTGTTTGGGTCACTGTTTACCCCACTTTCCAAAGTTATTTTTTTCTAAAATTCTGGGGTTACAAAGAGTTGTTTCTAAATATTAATTCTGCAAAGTTTCAATGGAAACTAAGCTCATTTACCTGACTTTCAAGTCGCACACTTTTGCAACTCAGTCGAGTCAAATATGCTAAAACTGTGTAGAATTTTTATCTATTGTCCTACCAAGTCCGAATTTAGTCTTTCTAACCAGTTAATAATCTTGTGATTTCAGCAACAAAAACCTATTCTAATGCAATTTCTAAATATGATGCATGTATAAAAACACTTTCCAACCATAAATTATGCCAGTAATAAAAATAGTAAGTTTCTACTAAACATGGAAAAATGCAAGTTGGGATTTCTAAATCAAGAATTTGCAAATAAAAAGATGAATAGAGTATTAACTTAAAATAAAAACAAAAAGGGTGGAAAAAATAAAAAGCGAAAAAGTAGTATCAAAGATCTAGAAACTAAACGATCATACAAGTACTGAAAATGCGATAATGAAGTTATCTCTTCTTAGAGTAGGAAAATAAATGCAAGTGATTACCTGATGCCTCTCGACTTTTAATCTATTTATTTTATTTTCAAAAACCTAGATCTAATCATGTGAAATATTGTCTCCAATCAAAACACATAAAAGAACTAGAAAGAGAAAATTAAATCACTTACATAAAGAACACGTACGCATAATCAATTCAAGTAGTGTCTTTATTCCTTGATCTTTGAGTACAAGAAATTAATATTCTTCTTTCTTTTTCATTCTCTCAACATGGCCTCTTAACCTATGCCTAAAAGAATTAAAAGAAAGAAGAAGAAGAAAGAGACTTAGAGAGAGAAAGGAGTGGTGTGGAATGGAATGGAGAGAGAGAGAGAGCTTCTAAAACTGCTACCAAAAGTCTTGGACGTCCAGCCCCTTCTTGGCTGGTTCCCTTTTATGCCTTTTGCAATGTCTTGATTAGCTAAGAAATCTCCTTGGTATTAGGGCTCTTGTTTCCTTTTGTGTAAAAATTCTTACTTAGCCTCCAAGCTGATTTCTTTGTTGGAAAGAACTTGACTTTGTAGGAAAATCTCTTCCAAATTGAGTGTCTTGACATCTACTCTTTCCTTGTGAGTCTCCTTTAGAACCTCCAAATATGATCATGATATAAATTTCCCAAAAAATCAGATTTTTACACAAATTAATAGATCCTATATGGGTTGGACGTCCAAGGGAAATGAACCCATCATGGACGTGTAACATTCTCTTTAATGAAGCCCACATGGCTGGTTGGTGAATGGTGGACCCCACATGGGATTCCAATGGCATATAGCACCATGGCTTGGATGTCCCAACAAAATAGGATTTTCTTGGCTACTTTCTTTTCTTCCTTTGCTTGCTTCTTGAGATTTTGACTTTTCATTTTACTTCTTTCTCAAATTCTATCAATGTGCGGGCCCCACTTTCTTCATTTATCCTACAAATTGAAAGTGGCAATTTTAACATTAATCATATGTAAGAAAATAAATATGAATTATGCATGGGACCCTACATGGGTAATGATGCACCCAAATGACAGACTTTCCAAAAATAGCACAAGGTTCCCAAAATAGCAAGTATGCATTGATGAAGCCAAAAACTAATTTTGGGGTGATGAATGAGATGAAAAATCCTAATTTCACAAAATTCATGAAACTCAATGAATTTTGACCAATTCTGACCATTTGTTCAAAAATATCCCCAAATACATGTAATCATGAAATTAAGTGCAAGTCTATGTAATTAAACCTAATTAAGTCCACAAATGCTCATAAAATGATGACCCAATGACCTAATTTTGTGGACTTATCACACCCCTCAACCAGTTTTTTGCTAGTCCCTTAGGAAAATAAGCGACAAGGAATAAAACTCAGTAAACTAATACTAAGAAAAATAAACTAATGCAGAAAATAGAAATGAAAAACACCACTTTCGCTGGCACTCTCGACTGTAGTTAGCATATGTAGTAAGCCCTTAAACCCCTAGGTTCCCCCTAGTATACGAGTAGTGCCTCGTGAGGGTTTGCAGTGAATATACCCAAAAAATTCTCTCTGTTTTTTTTTTTTTAATCAAAGTAAAAACCTAACAAAACCATGTGAACTTCTCCAAAAGAAAATTTACAAATACCAAATATTCTCGATTTTTGGAATTTTTTAAAGGCAAATCTTAAATTAGGTTCACAAATCTCATCTTTTGGTCAGAAATTCTCGAAATCATGCTGAATTGATTGTGCATGGTGATAAGTGCGTATACGAAAAAACATAGGTATCAAATGATCCACCAAAAATTTCCGTGAAAACGATTTTTTATCCAAAATTCTGGGCCACCTAACCTTAGCAAAGAAAAAAAAAAAAACAGCATTCCTCTCAAGGTGACCATGACGACTTTCGCACCACTATTTTTTTAAAAGCTGCAAATTTTTTTTTAATCAAACACACATATGTGACTGTGCAATGCCTAGGTCCCTTAAGCTTTCTTATTAACCCATGTAACGAGCGTTAGGCCAATAACTCCAAAACCATATGTCTTTAGGGCACTAGGTATGTAAATACCCCTACGGGCTTACTGCCTCGGATTAAAAAGGCTACGAACCCAAACTAGTCACACAACTTCTTATTCTTTTCAAGACTTATAACTAAACACTTTTTTTCTTTCTTTTTTTTAAACGGTCCCTAACAATAGGCAGCCCTTTTTATGTGCCCGAATTAATTTAACGGTTTATGGCTGATCAAACCACCCATATGAACCAGGAAACTGTGAAACTAAGGGTCGGTTTTCCATCATATTTTCAATCCAATCGTCAAAGAAAACGGAAATCATAGCTTCACATTCAAAAACCTAAAAAAAATATACAGACTGTGTAAAAGTGAGGGATCAAAATTTAGCACTTTTCCAAAAACTCTTTCTTTAAACAAAATAGTGAACCATTTGTTCTCTTTTCCCCAAAGCATCGAAAATTCCGAAATTCAATGTATCTTCGTTTTATTTAAATCCTTTTGATGAACTTCCCTTGTTTTTTTTTTTCAAAACCCTGAAAAAACAAAAATAATTTTTTTAAATTAAACAAAAAGGGTGTAAAACTTTTGTCTAAAGATGGACAAGTGTGCTTGTTCCTACCCCCCAACCTAGCATGAACATCGTCCTCGATGTGTAAATAAATGATATGCATTGAACATGCGAAACATGAGGAACATAAAAGTAAAAGAGGGTAAAGTTTAGAAAGCACCTGGGATACTGCAGATCTCCTTTGAATATGTCCAAAATGAGGTAAAATATACAAAAACAAAGCAGCAAGATCTATTTACATATGTACACAAAGCTGAACGCTATTAGATCCAACGCTCGTCAGTCCTGATAGTCAGGACTATCAGAGATAAAATAGTGTCCTCTTAATCAAATGGCTCCAAGAATGGTTTTAGACGTTGCCCATTCACTTTGAAAACTAACCCATCCTTGGGATTCTCCAACTCAACCGCCCCATGCGGAAAAACATGCTTAACAATAAAGGGGCCACTCCATCTAGATCTCAACTTCCTAGGAAAGAGATGCAAACGAGAATTGTAAAGAAGTACTTTTTGTGAAGGGTGAAAAGTTTTTCTAAGAATGTTTTTATCGTGAAAAATCTTGGTCCTTTCTTTGTAAATACGAGAACTTTGATAAGCCTCGTTGCGAATCTCTTCCAATTCATTAATTTGGAATTTCCTCTTAATTCCAGCTTTCTCCATATCAAAGTTTAGCTGTTTTAGTACCCAATATGCTTTATGTTCAAATTCCACCGGAAGGTGGCAAGCTTTCCCATAAATCAGTCGGTATGGAGACATTCCTATTGGAGTTTTGAATGCAGTGCGGTAAGCCCATAACACGTTGGTTAGTCGAAGTGACCAATCTTTGCGAGTAGGGTTTACTGTGGTCTCCAATATACGTTTGATTTCCAGATTCGAGACCTCAACTTGCCCACTAGTCTGCGGGTGATAGGGCGTAGCCACTTTGTGTGATTCCGTATGTTTTAAACAAAGCCTCGATTACACGATTACAGAAGTGGGTACCACCATCACTAATGATGGCTCGTGGGGTCCCGAATCGAGAAAGTATGTGCTCATTCAGAAATCTCTTGACAACATTAGCATCATTTGTCCGACATGGGATAGCTTCAATTCACTTGGACACATAATCAACAGCTACTAAAATGTAGAGATAACCAAAACTCGGGGGAAACGGTCCCATGAAATCTATTCCCCATACATCAAACAACTCAATGATCAAAATTAGATTCAGGGGCATCATGTTCCTTCTTGAGATGGAACCCAATTTTTGACAGTTTTCACAAGACTTGCAATATTCATGAACATCTCTAAAAAGGGTGGGCCAGTAAAAACCGCATTGCAGAATCTTAAAGGCGGTTTTTTTTTTAGAAGAGAAATGGCCCCCACAGGCCTGTGAATGACAAAAGGAGATGACACTATTTTGCTCATCATCGGTACACACCTCCTAATGATTTGGTCTGGGCAGTATTTAAACAAAAACGGGTCATCCCAGAAAAAGTGTCGGACCTCGGAAAAGAATTTATCCTTATTTTGCTTTTTCTAATGTTCTCGGACTGTGCCTATAGCAAGATAGTTGGCAATGTTTGGATACCAGGGAAGCTAGGATACTGCGAATAATTATTCGTAAGGGAAGTTGTCATGGATGGGTGTGGATTCCAAAGATTCAAAAATGAAAAGTCGTGATAGATGATCTGCAACTACATTTTCTACTACATTTTTATCTTGGATTTCAATATCAAATTCTTGGAGTAGAAGGATCTAACGAATGAGGCGCAGTTTTACATCCTTTTTAGAAAGAAGGTATTTCAGCGCCGAATGATCGGTGAACACAATGATCTTGGATCCTAGCGGAATTTGTCAAGCGCAAAGACCACAGCCAATAATTCTTTATCTGTGGTGGAATAATGGAATCGTGCGCTGTTCAAAGTCCGACTTGCATAATAAATCATATAAGGTTTTTTGTCCTTACGTTGTCCCAACATAGCCCCAACCGCATAATCACTTGCATCGCACATGAGTTCAAAAGGCAGGCTCCAGTCAGGTGGTTGCATAATCAGAACGGAAGTCAACATGCCCTTTAGCTTGGTGAAAGCTTCGTGGCATGCCTCAATCCACTCAAATTGAGTATCTTTTAATAGAAGGTTGCACAGTGGTCTGAAGATAGCGCTGAAATCTTTTATAAACCTTCTGTAAAAGCCTGCATGCCCTAAGAACGATCTGATATCTCTAACGGTTTTTGGGACGGGCAGATTTGAGATTAGATCTATTTTTGACATGTCAACTTCCATTCCCTTGGATGAAACAATATGGCCAAGGACTATTCCCTGACGAACCATGAAGTGACACTTCTCCCAATTTACCCCCAGGTTCTTCTCTTCGCATCTGACAAGGACCTTTTCCAAATTACTTAAGTAGTCTTCAAAAGAATTATCGAAAACGGAGAAATCATCCATGAAGACCTAGAGGAAACGCTCCACCATGTCACTGGATATGCTCAGCATGCAGCGTTGGAAAGTAGCGGGAGCATTGCACGGTCTAAAGGGCATTCGCCGGTAGGTGAAAGTTCCGAAGGGACATGTGAATGTGGTTTTTTCTTGGTCCTCAGGGGCGATTTCTATCTGATTGTATCCTGAATATCCATCCAAGAAGCATATTATGGGTGGCCTGCTACCCTTTCCAAAATTTGGTCCAAAAAGGGTAGCGGAAAATGGTCCTTACGTGTGACCGCATTGAGCTTTCTGTAGTCAATACATACCCTCCAACCTATGGGTATCTGGGTAGGGATGAGTTCATCCTTAGGATTCTTGACTACAGTGACGCCGGCTTTCTTTGGTACGACTTGGGTAGGGCTGACCCACTGACTATCCGAGATCGGATAGATGATACCCACGTCCAAAAATTTTAAGACCTCAACCCTAACCACCTCTGCATGGTGGGGGTTAAGCCGGTGTTGCATTTGTCTGGAATGTTTTGCATTTTCTTCCAGGTAAATATGGTGTGTACACACATAAGGGTCAATGCCTTTAATTTCAGCCACAGCCCATGCTATTGCACCCTTGTGTTGCTTTAGTATTTCCATTAATTGCACCTCTTGGTCCTTGTTTAGGTGTGCAGAAATTACAACTGGGACCGTTTCATCATCCCCAAGGTATGCATATTTGAGGTCAACTGGAAGGGGTTTCAACTCAGGTTTGGGTGGCCTCACGTGAGAGGGGAGAAACTGAGACCCCGATGGTACTAGCTCCTCAGTTTTCGGGTTTCACACACTACTGGCCATCTGACCAATATCATCTTCAATATCAAGAGAACAAGAGAATTAAGCAAATTTGATTCAAAGGGGCACAAGGAATTGGGGCTGGCGGACTCTGTAAAAGATTCTTGAACAATTGCCTCAATCATGTCAATCTTTTCAAAATCAGGACCATCATCCTGCATTTGTTTGCACGCATTGAAAACATTGAGCTCAATGGTCATGTTTCCAAAAGAAAGCTTCATTACCTCGTTCCGGCAATTGATCAGTGCATTTGAAGTGGCTAGGAAGGGTCTACCCAATATTACCGAAATTTGAGCATTAGGGTTTGCTACGGTTTGGGTATCCAAAACGATGAAGTCCACTGGAAAGTAAAACTTCTCTATTTGTACTAAGACATCCTCTACCATCCCCCTCGGCTTCTTTAATGATCCGTCAGCGAGCTGAAGAATGACCTGGGTAGGTTTCAACTCGCCTAACCCCAACCGTTGATAAACCAAGTAAGGAAGTAGATTGACACTCGCCCCTAAGTCGAGTAAAGCTTGTTCTATTCGGAAGCTTCCAATGATGCACGATAATGTGGGGCATCCTGGATCTTTATATTTGGGGAGAGCATTTTTTCTTAAAATCGAGCTTGCTTGCTCAGCTAAGAAAGCTTAATTTCTTAGAAACACGCATCTTACGTTTGATTGTGCATAAATATTTGAGGAACTCAGCGTAAGATGGAATCTGTTTGATGGCATCCAAAAGCGGGATATTAATCTTGACTTCTCTGAAGATATCCAGAATCTCCTCATTTGGGACCATCCTCTTTGGCGATCTCAGTCGTTGGGGGAATGGAGCCACAGGCTTGTACTCAAAAATTTCGTGTACCTTTCCTTTGTCATCACCAACCTTTTCTAAGACTTCTTTAGATTCAGACTTATTTGAAGAAACTTTTTGATCCGAGGATGCAGGTGATTTTCCTTTTTTAGGATCATCTTTCGAAATTTCTTTACCACTTCGCAAAGTGGTCACAGCTTGCACCTACTCCTTTGAGGTAGAGGGACCTGCATTGGCCACTTCGTATTGCCCCTTAGGGTTCGGGTGTGGTTGGGCTGGGAAATTTCCTTTCTCCCTAATTTGAAGGGCATTGCTGAGTTGGCCAATTGAGGTTCTCACCTCTTTTTGAAAGTCTAGAAAGGATTGTTGATTGTTTTGAATGATGAAATTCTGAGTTTGAATTAAATTTGTCAGCAGATCCTTCAGAGACCTATTTTGAGACTGTGGAGGGGGTGGTGTGTATTGGGCTCCTTGTGTTGAGGGCCTAAAGTCACCACCTTGATGTGTATGTCTTTGGGGGACCTGCTCCTGATTAGCATTGGGCCCATTCCTCCAACTGAAGTTGGGATGGTTCCTCCAGGTGGGGTTGTACGAGTTACCGAGTTGATTGTTGAAAAGCCTCTGATAAGCTGTGGTTGCATTGGCCTATTCCTGTAACACCTCTTTGAAAGCAGGGATTGTTGGGCAATCCTCCGAAGAATGGGTGTCATAGTCACAGATACCACACACGGTGACAGGCTGTTTACTCCTCCCCATTTCTATGGCTTCAATTTTTCTGGTTAGGGAGGCTACTTTTGCATTGAGTTCCATTTCATCGTCCTGAAGTCGATATATTCCCCCTCCCTTAGGATTATTCGATTGCCTTGGATTATCAACTCCATCCGAAGTGTCCCAATTTTGGGCACTTTCTGCAAGTGAATCTAAGTATTCCCATGCTTCATCTGAGTTTTTGCTCAAAAACTCACCATTACACATCATTTCAACGAATTGTCGCATTTCAGAAGTTAACCCATCACAAAACATACCAATTACGCGCCATGATTCAAATCCATGATGTGGGTAGGCTTGTAAGAGCTCTTTGAAGCGTTCCCAACACTTGAAGAAAGACTCTTTTCTTTTTGTTTGAAATTCATCATGTGTCTTCTCAAAGTGTTGGTTTTGTGAAGTGGGAAAAACTTTTTCAAGAATTTTCGCACCATAACATTCCAAGTGGTAATCGAATTGGGCCTAAGGGAATGCAACTATATTTTTGCCTTCTCCTTCAGTGAAAAAGGGAATAATCTGAATTTGACTATGTCCTCCCCACTATTATTGAAGTGTAAAATCCTCCCCACTATGATTGAAGTGTAAAGTGGCACATACTTCTTCAAATTCTCTTAAGTGCGAGTACGCACTTTCTGAATCGAGGCCATGGAACTTAGGGAGTAACTAACTGTATCACGCCCGGCTTTATTTCAAAATTTCCCACATTGGGTGGGACGACCATTTAAGAAGGTGTGGTTGTCCGTGTGGGTTGAAGGTATTCTCGTAAACTCCTAGCCTTTTGGTTAACCGCCCCATTATCATCATTTTCATTCCGGTCGTTCCGGTCATCATTGTTGTTGCCACTACCGGACCCACTGGCCATTGATGATGGTCTCAAAGAACGTGATGGATTTGGAGATTCAAAGTTTTCAATAAATCTCTTAATTGGGGACTCCTTCTTTCTTAATCTGCGCCCTGAATCTCTTTGCCAAATTGGCGGGGGCCTATCCTTCTTTTTGGGAATCTTGATTTTTTTTTTAAATGCTGGAAATAAAAAAACTAACTTAGAACAACAAGTAACCTCACTGGAGGTCAAAAGTTAACCCTAGCCCTTAACTCGAACTTATGAAGTTAACTCGACTAAATTAGCCCACTTATCCAATAACCCCAACGATCCTAACCACCACCTGCATCAAACACATTCTCCATCTTCAACTCTCATCCAAACTCACTGCAACTACGCATCTCCCCAACAACATTTTCATCCCACCAAAACTCCACCCATATCCACCCCATTCAAACTGAGCCTAGCCCACTTCCCCGCCACTTAACTCATCCCATTAGCCTGCCCAATTCACCAACCTGACCCTCCTGCTAGCTTACGTAATCAAACCCAGCCATACGCACTGCTGAACATAGCCTACAGAACCCACTTACATAAACCCAACTCACAACCTAACTAACCTTAGCCTACAGAACCCACTTACCTATCCAAACCCAACTCACAACCTAAGTAACCTTCTCTTTGACCCATTGCATTGCCCACTTGTCCGACCCACAAACTGAGCCGAAGCACCAAAAGAAGAGAGGATCATCAGACTAACATGACCCGCGACCCGTTCGCCAGATTACCACAGTACCCACCTACCAGAAGTCTATTCGTTCTTTTTTTTTTTTTTTTTTTTGCTTTCAAAGGAGAACTTTATTCAAGTGATGTTGTTACAGGTAAATTGACTTGAGCAAAACAAAAGGTAACTAGCCTATCAAAACCAGAGCAAAAGAGAAAGGCCACATCACTGACACGGTAGGTAGCATCCTGTATCCGATTCCAAAAAAGGAAAGCCACCCTTAGTCTCGACAAAGCAGAACTGCATTGATGAAAAACGTTAAACACCATTGGCATAATGGTGGTTGTTGCTACAATCACCATGTTCAAAACGACGGCTTCTGAGAGCATTGTTGGGTTCAACCCTGACCTGCCGAGGCGAATTAGTTGAAGATGAAGCGTCATTCACAATGTCACCAAAGAAAGCCCTTGTGTAATCTGTAGCGCGCTCCCGATCAGCTATGTAGACGGCCCTTGCCTGCATGGGTAAGGAGGCTGCATTGTTGGTAATGACTGGACCATCCAATTTTGCCAAGAGGTCTGCAAGATTGTTTGCCGATCGCTTACAGTGATGAATGGTCCAGTTGTGAATAGCTGCCAGTAGATGCATAACCCTTTTCCAGAGGCCCATCACTTCCCAAGTTAAGTGTCCTGACGTTTGGATGGAAGTTACCAGTACCAAACAGTCTCCTTCCACCTGAATGTTGGACAATTGGAGATCTTGACAGCGGATTAAACCACGTTGTAAGGCGATTAGCTCAGCTTCCAGCGGGTGGGCAGCACTGATGTCACCTGAGAAGGCTGTGATCAAGTTGCCAAAAGGGTCACGGATGGCACCGCCCACTCTTGCCTGATGAGTGAATGGGTTGAAAGAACCATCAAAGTTGAGCTTCAGCCAGCCCGGAGGAGGTGGAAGCCAGTAGTCAGTAGGCGCTGCAAAGGAAGAAGCTGGACCTGCATAGAGAGACATTAGACGATTTTCTAACAAGGCTGAGACAGTCTTATTCTTAATAGAGTATGGGTTTAGAGGGTGAAAGTTGAAGATGTAATTGTTTCTAGCTTTCCAAAGATACCACATCAGGGTGATACCAATAGAACGACTTTCCTTATCAGCTTTATACCAGAACCAGTCTTGAATATTGAGAACTTGACTGGGGTGAGGAAGATCATATGGTAGAGTAGACCAAACCATAGAGGTAAATGTACACTGTGCGAATAAGTGGTCCACTGTTTCTGCTTCCTGTCTGCATAGCGGACACCCAGGCTCAACACTAGGAATCCATCTTCCCAATCGATGCCTTGTGGGCAACCTGTCTTGAAGGAGCCTCCAGCCAAATAGCTGAACTTTATGAGGGATTGGCAGCTGCCATAAAAGTTTCCATGGCAGATTTGGTCCCACAGGCCTAGGCAAAAGATAGTTATACATAGCCTTGAATTTACATGTGCCAGCCGGTTCATCATTCCAACACCTAATGTCTGGTCCGCCTAAAGGTAAGGAGAGAATCGCCTCCACAACATCACCAGGCCAGTAAGTATGAAGAGTGTCCACGTCCCAAGTCTGTCCAACTGGAGTGTTTTTGATTAGATCGCAGACTCTGATGTTTAAATTGTTGTCCATTTGCTGAAGCAGTAGTGGTCGTAGAGGCCCGAATTGAGGTACCCAGATGTCATCCATCGCCTGGACCTGTTGACCATCCCCTATGACCCATCTTTGGTTAGAAATGATATGGTGTCTGTGTCTTAGCATGAATTTCCATACCTCTGAGTCAGTGGTCTTCACTTGACAATTCTCAAAATTCGTCACCCGTAAATACTTTTTGGATAATAAGCTGACCCACCAGGAGGATGGTTGTGTAAGGAAACGCCATACGAGATGAGACTTTCCTGCTGCACTCTGAATATGCATATCCCGGATTCCTAAGCCTCCGTCCGGCACTGCGCGTGTGACTGTTGCCCAAGAGATAGGTATCCATTGACGATTCACTGCAGTACCATGCCAAAGAAACGACGCTTGCCTTGAAATGATTTCCCTGACTTGCGTCTGAGGCGGTTGATGGAAGGACAACCAATACTGAGGGATTGCAGTTAGGACAGACTGTAATAGTATACGTCTTCCAGCGAGTGAAAGGGGTTTCCCTCTCCATCGATTGAAAGCTCTGGAGATCCGCGATTGCATCGGGTGACCGACCGTGCTTCGTCTTGCATTTAGACCAATCCGTTCCCCCAAGTAGAGGAAGGAGTCCTGTTCGCAGTAGATACCCAAACCTGATTTCACATCATGTCTCAGATGTCGGGGGGTGTCTCGGCTGAAAGTGATGCTTGACTTTGCAAGGTTGATCTTCTGGCCCGCTTCTTCACCAAACTGATGTAGCAACTCAGAGATAGCTGCTGCCGACTTGCTTGTAGCTCGCAGGAACAACATTGTGTCATCCGCGTATTGCAGGCAGCTAATCCGTTCTCCTGCTGGTGAAAAGGTTGGAAAGAAGGCTGGGCGTCTGCATGAGAGCTTCTGTAGGGATGCTGCCAGTGCCTCGCTGCAAAGAAGATAGAGGTAGGGAGATATTGGATCACCTTGCCGCAGCCCTCTAGATGGTTGTATCGCCTCAGACGGTTGCCCATTCAGAATCACACGAAACTGTACTGAGGAGACACAAGTAAGAATTCTTTGGGCGACCAGCTCTGAGAAGCCAAACCTCCTCAAACATTCACGGAGGAAACTCCACGAAATACTATCATAAGCTTTTTGGATATCTAGCTTCAGTGCACAGTATTTTTTCTTGCGGGTTGCTTTACTCATGTGGTGAAGCACTTCTTTAGCAATGATAATATTATCCCCCGGGCGTCTGCCAGGTAGGAATGCCCCTTGCACCTGTGAGATACACTTGGATAGCAGAGGCCGAATCCTGTTAGCCAGTAGTTTGGAGATTATTTTGTATCTAACATTACATAGGCTAATCGGACGGTAGTCCTCCAGATTTGTGGCGTTTTCCTTTTTTGGAATGAGGATGAGGAAAGTGTGGTTAGCTGTCCGGTCCAACTCCCCCGTGAGAAAGAAAGCCCTGACCATGCTGATGACATCGGCCTTCAGAAGGTTCCAATAGGTCTGGAAGAAAGCCGCATTAAAACCATCCGGCCCAGGCGCTTTGTCCCTTCCTATCGAGAACAATGTCGCCCGCACCTCCTCGTCGGTGGGTATAGACAGGATGTTGACATTATCCTCAGTAGATATCATCTGAGGAAGAGATAGAGGCATGGTGCAGCTTGGTAGAGTGTCTGCATGGGGCTCAGTGTACAGGCGATGGAAATATTCCATGCAGTGTTCCCTTAGGCCCTCGGGGGTAGTAAAGGTGGACCCATCCATCCCTACTAGGAAGTGGATTTGCTTACGTTTGAAATTATCTTTAGCTACCCGGTGAAAGAATTTGGAATTACGATCTCCGCCGAACAGCCATTGTATCCGAGACCTCTGGTACCAGAAAATTTCAATTTGTTGTTTCTTTAAGGAAACTTCATATAACAACTCCCTCTCCAGATTTTGTAGAAAAGTGGAGGTAGTGTAATGAGGACTGTTCTGTATCCCAGCAATTCTCCTATGGAGTTTTTCGATAGAGACATGGGGATTGCCATAGGTTCCTCTTTTCCAGCCTGAGATAGCCCCCTGTAAGTCCACTAATTTTTGACCTAAGTCAGTTCGGAGTGCTGTCTGGACCCAAGAGGATTGGATGACCAGATGGAAGCTCGGCTGCACTAACCACATATTCTCAAACCGGAACAGTTTGCAGGTTTTTGTTTGCTGGTACCCTCCCGTGAGGAGGATCGGGTTATGGTCAGAACCTATCCTCGGCAGATGATGTAGGGAGTGGTCCCCGTAGCATTCCATCCACCTATCATTACCTAGACCTCGGTCTAATCTCTCAAGAATAAGATCTGGTATATGCCTTTTGTTGGACCAAGTGTATGGCTATTCGTTCTTATAAAAGGTCTCTCTCTGCATTTCTACACAATTCATGTTGCTCAGAAGCGTGCAACACTCTACTGCCAGGTTCGTTTTTTCTTCCTTTCTCATCAAAACCCTGTTCAAATATCTTCATATCTACGTTGCACGTCTGCTTTTCTTACTATTTCAATTCTTTTTCGGTAGAACATTTTGGTGTCTTAAAAGCCCTCTATGTTTCCCTTTTTTGTTTTCCCCTTTTCTTATTCTAATCATCACCGTCTGATTTAACTAACTTAAGTGATGTAATTTGGAGTTTTCCCAGATATAGTGGGATTTGATTTTGTTGAATGACATCTGTTTGATTCGGATGTGATGTTTGGAGGCATTGCCACAATTATGGATCTCAGGAAATTATTGTCTGCGAAAAATGTCAGGATATTCTCAATTATTGTCTTATTGAACACTTGTGGAAGTCTTCTAGTGTTTTGGATGCTCTGATACCAAATTGAAGTCATTGATTGGATGAATTCTAGGGTTTTATCACAAAAGTTATGAAAACCCCGAAAATACAGAGAGTGAGTGAGTTCGTGAGAAGAAAGAGTATGGTCGTCGCAGTTAGGGTTGGACAACTGATACTATATATTATTACTAATCCATAATTTTCAGAATAAAAAAAAAAAAACCCACTATACTTACTGATATTTACATACACGTGATGTCAGTCTACTGAAATTAGAAAGCAGTCAATATAACTAACTTATAGCATATGATACATTTGATTAAGTTGTAGTCTTTCTAATAAATTCAACAAGTATGACATCTCGTAAAATCCAAGCCACAATAGTCGATAATATAGTTAACTCTAGCTTAGATATGGTAAGGCCTTTACTGTTATCTGATATACTTGGATGTACTAAGCTTTGCGGCCAGTAACTTGGTGCAGCCCCGGACCTTTGATCGAATAGACCAACCTCTCAGATGAGGTTGATCGAATCCAACAAAGGAATTCCACACAAAAGAACACTCACAGCCATGACATGAACTGATGGGAATAACTCACGTTAATAGATTTGATTGAATAAAGCATAGCAAATAACAAAGGGTTCTTCTGTATATATAGAAGACACTATTTCTAAACTAACTAGGATATTGGAAATAGTAAAATACCTAATCCTACTCAAAATAGAATTTAGAAAGCAACCCTATTAAGCAACTAAGTAATTATCACTAATTTAGATAGTCTCAAATAAAGATAGGGATCTCTGCCAAATCAGAGATCATGTGGACGCCATCAGAGGGTCCATCAGGGCCTGCGGGTCCTAGCCTTGAGTCGGGCTGCATCATAACTTCTTAAATTCCTAGGTAATTATTAAAAAGATCGATGAGTCTGACAATTATAAAATTACAGGACAGTAGTTTCTCATTTTTATATTTAAGTAGTGAATTTTTCTTATTTTGTAAGGTTTTTTGGGCATTTGCGTGCAGCTCAGTCTGAGTCAACTTAACTTGAGGCTGCCTGAGTTGCACCCCAATTTTGAGTTTGAAACCTTGACCACTAGCGTGACTGTGTTGAGGCTGATAGTTCATTTCCTTTGACTGTTTTCACATAATTGGATAAATTACTGTGCGGATCATCCCTTCGTTTTGGGGATTATGATACCTATACAGGAAATTGTTTGTTGGATTTTGCTATATCTAAGTTGAGAACTTGTGTTGGGAACATAAAATTTTGATGCCGAATTGATAGTTGCTTTTTGCTGGAATTTAATGTTGATTGCTTAATTCAGCTGGAATTTACTGTTGATTGCTTAATTCCATTAGGCTTGGCGCTTGGCCTATTCCTTGCTACATCAGAATTTTTAGATCTGAATTATTTAAATTGTGAGGAAAAAGAAGTTTTCAAGCATTATATTTTTATCATTTTCTTCCTAAGTAGAAAGTAGGAATTAAATTCACACATTTTCTTTTAATGGTCTATGAGGGCAACCTAGATTAAATGGAGATGTCTGTTTTCTTTCAGACATATCAGATTCATGGCTCAGCCAGTAGGCAACAGTACCCAGAAGAAGCTGATCCGTATTGATGTGAGGTCAGACACTGTCTGCCCTTGGTGCTTTGTGGGCAAAAGGAACCTCAACAAAGCTATGGATTCCTGTAAAGATCTCTATGATTTTGAGGTTTGTTTCTTTCCTTTAGGTCCTTGATTAGTTTACTACCATGGCTCAAACACTTCATTCGTTTCTTGTAGTTTGCTTCTTTTTTTTTTTTCTTCTTGTTCTGTATTAGTAATTGCTCTGATTAGCATTTTAGATGGCGCCCATTTTTTCTCAATCCTTCTGCTCCAAAAGGTGTAAAGAAGTCTGAATTTTACGAGAACAAGTTTGGAAGTCAGTCAGAACAAATCATGTCTCGGATGACGGAGGTATTTCCTCTTTCATTGATCGGTTCAATGTAGGGTATAGAGAAATTATTGGGCCAGGTGCCCGAAGAATGTTTAATTTGCTTAGCAGTATGGTTCTGTACATAGTGCTTATGTACCCATTCTGGAAGGTTCAAAATTTTGATATTTGGCATATTTATGTTTAATGTAGACCATTGCGACATCTTTCTGACCACCTCTTTTCTTTTCTTTTTTTTGTCAATTGGTAGCATGACTAAAGTGGGCCCGCAACTGTGTGGTTGACAATTCATTTTAATCCTACTATTGCTTGACCATGGTGTGACCTACTTCAGAACCCCTCACCTCAGTGCAATATATATATATATATATATATACGGGAGATGCTCCTATGAGAGATATCTCTTACCTTACTATAAGAGATAGGGTGGCGGCCCTCACATTTAAGTTGTTGGCATTGGATATGGATGTGAGATGCTCCTATGAGAGAGATTGGATAGGGGCCCTCACATCCATATCTAATGCCAACAACTTAAATGTGAGGGCCTCCACCCCATCTCTCATAGTAAGGGAAGGGATATCTCTCATAGGAGCATATATATATATATATATAAAGATATATGAGCAAGGCTCTCCTAAGCTCGAGCTTAGGAGAAAATTTCGTAAGCTCATGCTTGTGAGGTCCACTTTTAGTCCATCCAAATGGACCAAATACATGACCCCCCTAAATTGCATTTGTCCAACAACTTTCGGTCTGATCCGAATTTACTGGACCGTTGGATCGACTATGTATCGATCCGAATGGACGGTTGACAACCAAACTTTTAGGCCCATATAGAGATGATAGAAATCACGGTTGAGGCTGATTTTTTGCAGAGAGGAGGATCCCATTGAGTCCTTGAAATCCCCCCCATCCCCATCCTGATCCCCAGGTGGGCTCGACCACATTCTTGAGCTTACCTCATCCTAAGCTTGAGCTTAGGAGAGGTGAGCCCCTTATATATATAGGCCAGCTCTCCTAACCTGAAGCTTAGGATAAGGTAAGCTGAAGTAAGTTCAATTGTGTGGTGGGGCCCACATGGGGTGGGGGTGGGGGGATTTCAAGGACTCTCTAGGACCCTCCTTCCTGCAAAAAATCAGCCCCAACCGTGGTTTCTATCATCTCCATCTGGGCACCAAAAGTTTAATGGTCAATTGTCCATTTGGATCGGTATACAGTCGATCCAACGGTCTAGTATATTTGGATCTGACCAAAAGTTGGTGGGCATGTGCAATTTAGGGGGGTCGTGTGTTTAGTCCATTTGGATGGACCAAGGATGGGCCCCAAAAGCGTTAGCTTACGGAATCTTATCCTAAGCTTAAGCTTAGGGGAGCCTTTCCCATATATATATATATATATATATATATATATATATATATATGGGCCAAGGCTCCCCTAAGCTCGAGCTTAGGGAGAAAAGTTCGTAAGCTCGTGCTTGTGGGGCCCACCTTTGGTCCATCCAAATAGACTAAACACATGACCTCCTTAAATTGCCTCATATATATATATATATATATATATTTCACCATTCAAGAAAAAAAGAGGCTAAGGAAACTATAGTTCTTTAGATTTTATTGGATTAGCTCACATGTGCACCTTGAAAAATTAATTCTTGCAGGTTTTTCGGGGACTCGGGCTTGAGTACGACACTTCAGGTCTCACGTAAGTTTATCCATGTGCTGTGTATACACGACAATATGGTAGTTTTGTGAATGTTTCTAATCAGCACACATGAATGCAGAGGGAATACATTGAACAGCCACAGGCTTATAACATTTGCTGGGCAGCAAGGCCTCAATAAATAAGCAAAATGCTTTAGTGGAAGAGTTGTTCCTCAATTATTTCATCTAGGGAAAATATATAGGTGATCGGTGAGTGTTTCTGTGGTGATAGTTGTACAGCATACCTCATTATCTATATTATATAATCATTTTCTTGTAGGCAAGTCCTCGTGGAAGCTGCCAGTAAGGTCGGTGTGGAGGGAGCAGCAGAGTTTCTTGAAGATCCAAATAATGGGGTGAAAGATGTATTTCTATTTGATAATTCTCTTGATCACCTTCTACAATTTTTTATTCTTTTATTTTGATTTTGTTGGGTTTTGTTAACTCCAATTCTGTTTTTATGGTAGGTTAATGAGGAACTTGAGAAGTATTCAGCTGCTATTCGCGGAGTCCCATATTATGTGGTGGGTTATAGTTGAAACATATGCTAGGTTCTCTAATTGTTCTTCTGCATAGAAAAACTTTGTGGTACGTCAAAATATGCAAACACAATCCTGATTGTCCGCTCATGAGTCCCATTACTGATGGAGCATAGCTAAAAGTCTTTGATTGAATGATCCTATCCATATGGCTAACAGCCATCAAATGTTTGTAAATTGTAAAAGGCTAGTATTTTTTTAGTTGAAATTGTAGTCTTTCTGGAAAAGAAAGAAAGAAAGGTTAGGCAAAATTGAACAGAAGAAATGGATGGTTAGGATGATCTAATTAGTAGGGATGAAAAGAGGTCAGGTCTAGGTCAAGTCCATATTAGAGCCAAACTCAAGGGTCAATTAAGGTTTGTTTGACCCTAGCCTGGAAATGAATCAAGAAGATCATATATGTGGGACCCAAATCTGGATTGTGCCCTAAATCAGGGCCCATCATCATTTCCTATCAGTTAGGTCCTCTACCATCTATAATTTACAATTTGGTCAAAACAACCAGGCTCGAGCACAATTGCATATTAAATGCATTTGAATGTTTAGGCACGGGATGTGTTGGCTACTTGGCTTAGACCCAGATTGGGACCAGTTGGGTCCATAGCTATCAACCTGAACCTGGATCTATCCATCAATAAGACCCAAAAGAAAGGCCCATACCCAATATTTTCTGGTCTTGTCCTCTGTGTAATGGGTAACAGAGGTTTCCACTGACATTCTTTCAGTTGGTTACTGAGTAAAATGCTCCATCAGCAGTTGGATCTGCCATTTGACCAGTGGATTGCGCGCGTATAAGTTTCTAGAAAGTCTGTTTTTGTTCTTCCAATCATTTATCATTCATATAATGGCTAGAAACTCTTTTTCTGTTCTTCCAATCATTTGTCAAGTCATGTTATAAAAATAAAATCATTTGTCATTCATATGATGGTTCCTTTTGACAGATTAATGGAAGGCACAAGCTTAATGGTGCCCAACAACCTGAGGTGTTTCTTGGAGCTTTTCAAGCGGTTGCAAATGAGAGCACCTCATTGTAAATTGGTCTTTTATATTATTCATATTTTGTAGCATGGATGTGTTCAGTTGATGATGATTTGTAATAATTACAATAACAACAACAACAACAATATAATACTAAAATAGTAATAATTATAAATAAATGCCTGTTCATATTCTGATACTGATGCTTGCTGAGATGTTTGAATCTATTACAGTTTGGTTTTAGGCCTCATTTGCCCCAAAAAAGTAAGATATTTCCAAACATTTCATTCTCATGTTGCTAGAAGACGTTAAATCTCTCCTATCATGGCTGTGTTTATTGTTTTTGTTGTGAGTAGTGCAGAGAAAAGCTCTCTGAAATAAACTTGTCAGAACAAAATATAGATGCAATTCTTGTGCTGACATCGAAATCTTGGTGCGAAAATACTGTTCTCAAATCGAGAGGTTTGAACCTTGGTTGATTGAGAGTTATCAACAATCCAAATAGGGAGAATGACAATGCTGTAAACAAGCAACTTGAGGTAGCAAAAAAGGCTCTTGGTGCATCTTTGATGAACCACAATGAAACTAATGGAGTGAGAATACATTCCAACTATAACTAATCTCGTAACAAAACTAAATGTTATTGAAATGAGTGCATCGGATGGCTATTTGATACAATTCATCCTTGATTTTTATCTTTGTTGCTTTTGTCCTATTCAAAGTGAAATATAATTAGAGCTCAACTTCGTGGACTATAAATCAAGCAAATCATAGTAAACTTTGTCTCCCATGGAAAGTTTAAAGAAAAGAATAAGAAAGAGGCCATTGTTCCAAAGAAAGGTCGAAAGGCAGGGAAAAGGAAAGTGACAATGAAAAAATGTTTCTTTTGCGGAAAGAAATGTCACTTTTATCATCTAAAGATGAAAAGTTGGGTCGAATCAAGAGGTAATTATAATAATTTATCTCTAGACTGTTCCAAAATCAATTTAATAGACGTCCCATCTAATACTTACTGGGTCGACTCTGGTGCAATCGTTCAAGTATCTGAATGTATGTTACGATTCCTTTCAAGCTAGAGTCCAACTAATGGGCAAAGGACTATCATGAGTAAAAAAGATATGCACCCACTGAATTGCGCTGGACACTGAATTCTCATTGGATCCCCAATACTTTCTATGACCTGGTTATTTTTAGCAATTTGATTTCTATTTCAAAACTAAAACTAGATCATGAAGGTTTTGTATTTAGTTTTGAATGCGAATTATTAATAAATTTTGTAAATAATATTTTAGTCGGAAGGATTGCATAAATTAAACATAGATTTAGTGTATGCACAATCACTTTACACTTAACACATTAATTATGAATTGAACGTAGGCATGAAAAGAGGAGTAAAAAATGACAACTCTTCTAGCAGCATAAAAGTGTAGGACACATCTCAAGAGAGAGAATGGAGAGATTGGTGAGGGTTGTGATATTACCAAACCTTGATGTAATAGATTTTCAGTGTTCGTATTGACTGCATTAAGGGTAAACAAACTAAAATAATAAAAAAAAACTATCACAAAAGTTTTAGATTTATGGAATTAATTCATACGAATATTTGCAGTAAAATGCATGTACCTTATTTTATGGGTGAAGAATATTTCATCACCTTTATAGATGACTACTCAAGTTATGATTACGTTTATCTAATTAAAGAAAGCTCTAAAGCCTTGAATGTTTTCAAACTATTAAAAAGTCGAAGTAGAAAAGCAATTAGATAAATATATTAGAGCCATAAGGTCTCATAAGGGTTGTGATTATTATATTAAATATACTGAATCAGGTGTAACCCGAATCTATTCGTTAGATTCCTATAATAAAAGGACATTGTTGCCCAATATATGACGTTTGGAATGCCTTAGCAAAATAGTGTTGATGAGAGAAGGAATGAGGCATTGATAGATATGGTTAGGAGTATGGCTAGTAACACCAATGCAACCAAATTAATATGGGGTGAAGCACTAACAATGGCTATGTATATTTTGAACTGTGTCCCTACCAAGGTAGTCCCAAAAGGTCCTTTTGAGTTGTGGACAAGTGGGAAGCCAACGTTAAACACTTTCCAAATTTGGGATTGTTCATCTAAAGTGAAACCATTTATCTCATAATAAAAGAAATTAGACTCCCTAAGAACGATGAGCGGATATTTCATCGCTTATCTGGAAAGGTTTAAAGGGTATAAGTTTTATTATTGTAAGGGTGGTCAAAATCAGCTAACACAGAAGTTTTCAGAGGCTTTAACCAGAGAGGCACCTCGCTATAGTGAGTGTGTAGCTCGCTATAGCGAGCGAGGCAGACTGCGCCCAGTCCGATCCGGACTCTATGACAGAGTTTGCGATTGCTTGTAATTCTTAGTGGATTATCACTAGGAGTCTTATGCACTGATTTAGGGCTATAAGCTGAGATTCTCTCAACCCAAATAGACACACCACCTCTCTCACGAATCTGAGTAAGAGATATCTTAAAGAGAGAATTATTCTCTAGAGCCATTGAGAGATTGTTCTGAAGAGCTGCTCTAGAAGGTTTTGTTGCTTCTACTCTCTTGTAGATTGATCATCTTGGTTGACAAGGTGCGACGAGATCAAGTAAGGAGAACGATGCACAGTGGAAGTCGTGGCAATGGAAGTTGTGCAAGAACAACTACAGTCCTTAGGTCGAGATACTAACTGAGGTAAATGAGCCGCGAGTATATCTTGTAACTGTTTGTGAGTTCTTGACTTCAAGATCGTGATTTTTTTTCTTGGAGAGGGTTTCCACGTTAAATTTGTGTCTGCCTTCTTGTGGTGATTGCTTGGTAGATTTATTTGCTAGTTCTATCTTATTTGATTGGTTACATCCGCTGCATTGGTTTGATTAATTAGACTAGCATCCATTCTAGTGGGTTCTGCAGAACTTTCAATCATCCTACTTACACCACTAGGATTGTACAGTCCAATAATACCAAATTCTTGGAAGATCACCAAAATAGTGTGAGTGATGAAAAGAAATCACTTATAGAAATCAGGGATTCAATGTTATTTGACCAGATATTGTGTGTCACGATAATCAAGGGGTACAACAACTATAAAATGAACTAGATGAATTAAATGATACTCTTGATATTGTGAACAACGATATTCTATAGAACAACTTGTCAATAATGAGCTACTACATGGTTATCATATTCAAATGATATAAACCAAATGTTAATGATATTGATTTGGAGTATTAAAAAGGTCAACTCAAATGAGAAGCCTGCAATTTCGGACTACTATATTGTATATTAGGAAGTGGCGGATATTGCAATAAAATAAAATCCTAAGACGTTCAAGGAAGCCATCAATAGTGAAAACTCTGATAAATAGTTAGATGCCATCAAGGATAAGTTGAAATCCATGGTTGTTAATGAAGTATCAGTTCTCATTGAACTGCCCAAAGGATCCAAAACCATTTGCTATACTTTTAAGACCAAAAGGAACTCTAAAGGCAAAACAATTTAAAGCCCGACTTGTGGCCAAGAATTTCACTCACAAAAAAGGTATTGATTATAACATATTCTACTCTCTAGTATTAAAGAAGGTTTTGTTCATAATTATCATGCCCCTTGTTGCATGTTTTAAACTTAGAGTTACATCAAATTGATATCAAAACAACATTTTGAAGGAGATATAGAAGAGTAACTGTATATGGAACAACCATAAGGTTTTATAGAACAAGGCGACAGTAAACCAGTCTGTTAGTTAAAGAAGTCATTACATGGTTCTAAACAAGTTTCTATTTCCAAACAATGATATCTAAAGTTCTACAACATCATCACAGCTTTTGGTTTCATTGAAACTGTTGTTGACCATCGTATTTATCTTAAGATCAGCGAGAGCAAGTTTCTGATTTAACCTTGTATATTGATGATGTTTTATTGGTTGGTACTGAACTTGGTATGATTCATGAGAGTAGGGGTTATTTTAAGAATAGTTTTGATATGAAAGACACGGATGGAGCATCCTTTGTGATAGGATCAAGATATTTTAAGACTTATCTTGTAATGTCCCCGACTTAACAGTATAGTAATTAGCTTTCTTAATTTTATGATTAGCTTAATTAATTTCCATTTTAGTTAATTAGGCATGTTTAGTGCCTGAGCGAACTTATTTTGTCAATAGAAGAGTGCCACGAAGTCTGGTACAATTTCGAGTGCATTTAGTCTTAGTAGTGGGTAGGTTGTAATTTAGAAAAAAATTGAGTGTTTTTAAAGAAAATCCCGTTCTCGTAGATTTTGTATTAGTTGAAAAGGTCTTGTTGGGCTCATCGCTTTGCTCTCTTTACTCGTCACGATATGAAGCCCTGGAGCGCCCCTCAAATAAATAAAGAGTGTTGCTATTGGAACACAAAATTTATCTTTTCCCACACAATTTCTCTCCACACACATTACTAAAATTTAAAAATGAATGTACTTCTTTCCACACACATCAAAAGTTCCTAAACTGCCCTTATATTCATTTCCCTCTTTTTTTCTTCCCCCACACATCTTCTTCTTGTTCTTCCCAGACACAAACCAAAAGGCACTTCCACTCCACCTACTGGATCATCATTCTCCGGCGATTCTCCGGCGTGCCACCGGCGTTCCTATTCCTCTAGACATCCTTCTCTTCCAAAGGTAAATGGATACTTCCAACATTACCATTTTTTCTTCTTCCCTATCTATTCTTTACCATTTTTTTCCATCTTAGATTACTTATTTTTCCATTAAAACTTGTTATTAGGATAGATTTTAACTCAATGTAAGTTTTGACAGACAATGTTACTATTTTCTAATAGTTTAGGGTTACATTTGATCATCCATCGTCGCGGTTTTAGGTTCAGAAATCGCGACTGTTCGGCTCTGGTTGACCGAACGGGTTGCAGATGTTCGGACACTAAAGTCCGAACAAATTGGTTTTGTTCGGACCTGAGTGTCCGAACATATTACTTTTGTTCGGACACTCAGGTCCGAACAAAAGTAATATGTTCGGACACTCAGGTCCGAACATATAGAGATCTAGCAGTCAAATAAAATTTTTTTCTTTCGTATTTTAGAAATGGACCGGCCAAGCTCTTCTCGAGTGCGACCTACTGCTTCAAATAGGAAGCGACGTCAGATAATAGAAGAGGTTGTGGAAGACCCAGAGATATCTGAGGAAGAGGAAGAACAACAAGAAGAGATGGAAGATCAACAAGCCCTGGGGCCACAAGATAGGTCCTTATTGACCAGCTTTGATACACATACAGCTGGGTATATTTGGATTGGACAGGTGTGTTTCACTTGTTTCAAATGAAAGTTTTTATTTATTTGTTAATTTATTAAATTATATATTAATGGTTGAATGCAGGATCGAGGCCCACTGAAATGTCTAAGTCATGGGCAGAAAGTGCCTTTGTGGCAACTGAATGAGTCTGACAGGTTTAGAGATTTAGTCTCGAGGTCTGGATTGGCTCCACTAGTGAATGCATCTTACCGCTCCGTCAATAAGATTACTGTATCTGGTTTTGTGGAAAGGTGGCAACCTGAGACAAACACCTTTCATATGCCTTTTGGTGAGATGACCATCACCTTAGATGATGTTGCATCTATCCTAGGCATCCCAGTGATTGGGCGGACGGTTTCTTATAATGAAAGAATGTCATATGAAGAAGCTCAAGCACTCCTTGTTGATGCACTAGGAGTAGAACCGGTAGAAGCACATGATGAGTTGATACAAGTGCGGGGCCAATCAGTTAGATTGGAGTGGTTACGGGAAAGGTTTTCCAGTTTGACTGACGGTGATGGGGACGAGATGATAGACTCTGCAGTAAGAGCATACCTTTTGTACTTATTGGGTTGTACCTTGTTTACTGACAAGAGTGGCACACAGGTGCCGATCATTTTCCTTACAAAACTCGTGGATGTAGAGGCCATACGTTCATATGCATGGGGTGCTGCTGCACTAGCATACTTATACAGGCAGTTGGGGTTAGCAAGCAGGCATGAAGTGAAACAAATAGCCGGCTATTTGACTCTACTAGAAGCTTGGGTGTACGAACACTTCGAAAGTTTGGCTCCGACTCCAAACTTACTCTATCAAGCCATTCAGCCCCGGGTCCATCGTTGGTTTCCTCGTAGAGAGTCTGCTCCTTTACAAAGCATACGAGAGAGAATTGACGTCATGAGTGCTGATCAGGTAATTAACTTGATGTTTCTTTTAAATAGTGTATCGGATTAACTTTTTATTTTCTATTATATACTTTCATATCTTACGATTGGACTAACTACTTTCAGGTGACTTGGGACCCATATCGTGATGTTAGACAATATCATCCTTTCAATGAAGTTGCATACTACTGTGGGTGCATCAAATGTATGGATGTTGTTGAGCCTTATCACCCAGATAGGGTGCTCAGACAGTTTGGGAGAGTTCAGATGATTCCTCCACCGCCATTAGCCCCTATTCGTGCTACGCGAGGTCCTACTGCCCGTGACTATCAAATCGCATATCAATATATCAATCAAGTTTGGGAAGGATGGCCTAATCACCTACTATCTGCATTGAATCGTAGTCAACCAGTTAGGCGTCCTTCAGATTGTGTTCCCGGGTATATGGATTGGTATGCACGAGTATCGTGGAGGATATTACAACACCCAAACTTACATTCTAATTTCGCGCCCCGTCCCGAAGAAAATGAGCCAAGTGGTAGCGGTATGATTGACTATCACCAGCGTAATTCGGATGTACTGATCATACTTGATGAGGTTACAGGAAGAGGTGAAGACCATTGGGTTGAAGACCCGCGGGGATTATATACCCATGTGAATCAGGTGGCACATGTGTTACGGGGAGTTTCAATATTTGAGGATGCTCAACGAACCTTTCGACATCCCCACATGAGTTCACAAACTTACAGTCGCACTAGGACTAGGAGGGGAAGGGACAGTTGAAGAAATGTAACTTTTTGTTATAATTGATGAAAAACAAAAAAACATTGTAATATATTTTTTTCAAGTACTAAGATGGTTATTTTAAGACGATGTTCTTGTGTAATTTGAATATGGATGTACTTGCTGTCAAATGTGTTTTAGTGATTTGATGTTATCTTTAATTACTTTGGATAGTCACTACTAGAAAAAAGGTCTTTGGCGCAGCAGAAAGCGGGCGACTGCCATTGGCGGTCGCAAATGGACTCATTAGCGACCGCCATAGGCGGTCGCTAAACCCTCTTTATACATACCCTCCGAAACGCATTTTTCGTTCAGTTTTCCCTTCCCCCTTTTTTTTCCCCTGCTCCCGCGCGAGCTCTGCCCTCTCCCTCTCCCTCTCCCTCTCCCTCGCTCCCTCCCTCCCTCTCCCTCTCGCTCTGCACTGTGCCCTCCCGCGCGCCGACAACGACTACGCCGCCGAGACCGACGGCGAGGCCCCCTCCAGCACCAACCCCCGATCTCTTGCGCCGGTTCTCTCTCTCCCTCCCTCTCCCTTTCCCTCTCTATCGCTCTATTTCTCTCTCTCCCTCCCTCTCCCTCTCGCTCTGCACTGTGCCCTCCCTATTTTTTTTTTATCTCATGCAGAAACTCTGCTTCTGAATATCCACAAAAACTGCTCTCCCCTCTCTGGAAAGCAAGAAAAGGACCCTTTTGCTTGCTTTCCGTCTTCTACTGCTTCTGTTGAAGGAAAACAAAGTCCCACCTGTTCCTCTCTCTCTCTCTTGCTGTTGGGTTGGTGAGAAATGAAAGGGTCTTCAATCCCCAGAGGGGTTTCAGAGAATGAGCGGATAGATTGGGAGCTGAGGCCTGGTGGGATGTTGATTCAGAAGAGGGATGATGGGGGTGGGGCTTCTGGTCCCATGATCAAGATCAAGGTCTCTCATGGCTCTTACCAGCATGACATCTCCGTCCCTGCTCAAGCAACTTTTGGTGATACATTCTTCATTTTTCCTTGTTGGGTTTGTTTTCTATTTCTGTGTTTTTGCTCCCATGATGGAGATTTGGGTGATATAGAGATTAGAATGCCCCTGATCAAGGTACTTAAACATTTAAGAGACTTAGGTTCGAAGGTATTGTTTATTATTGTGATTTGTTGATTGGAGTGGAAAGATGCTGCCCCTAATCTAGCTACTTTTTTCATATGCATGATTTGGGGCTTTATTTAATTTCTGCAAGTTGAGATTTTGCTTGATATTGAAGAAAAATCCTATAATCAGGGCTTGGTTTGTCTCTTCCGTTTGAGCTGACCTTGATCAAGCTAGCTAGTTCCTCTCTATGGTATTTTACTTTGTTGATTGAGATGCAGAAGCTCATGCTCAAGCCACTTTTTATTTCATGATTTTATTGTGATTATCTTCTCTTTTTTGGGTTTTCTTTTTATCTATTTGTTGGATTTCTTTGGTAAGTTTCTTTGGTAAGTTTTAGACACTACATCCTCTCTGTGCATCTGGATTGCCTTTATTTTCTGAGTGAACTGATACAGTGGAGATGTGAGAACTGCAATAAACATGAATACCTTCTTCCACTGTATGCATGACAAGTTTGATCGTGGACTGGGGCAATTTTGCAAATGGGGCTTGCCATGGATGGACCATGATTTGGAACCACGCAGATAGGGCAACCCTAGGTGTTTGCTTAATTGTTTGCAAGGAGATGGTGAAGTACAAATGCTGTTGACAATAGGCTATCTGTTGGATCATCAAATTAGCTTTTGTATTATGATTAATTCATGGTAATTCCCCCATGCTTGGTCAGCCCTGCTGGAATGACTTGCCTATGGTGTTTATGCTTCTCATGTTCCTGTTGTATCATTTACAGTCTCTGCGATTAGAATTTCTTTCCAAATATCTGTTTGGTTTTTGTTGATCACTTTCAAATTGTTTTTGGATTTTGTGTTCACTTTGGCTACATTTGTCTCCTTGCCATCTGTGAAGTGGAAAAAATGTTCTCTGTATTTTGGGAATTCTACTTGTAGACGAGATCCCAAAAAACCATGAGAGAATTCTCTTTACTCTAAAAATGGGCTATAGTGTCAGTTTATGCTAAAATCTCTTTTTTCTAATATTTCTTATTGGTTCATATTCTTATTTTTTTCCTGTTACTTTTAATGAATGGATTTGAAGAGAATTCTTTCCCAAGAGACTGGTTTGTAGCCTCATGAATAGAGGCTCTGTTCAAGGTCCATTGTTGGTGCCCGCTGCTGCATTGGCCTCAGTAGAATCATAAGCATGATTTTTTTTTATTTTTAACCCTGTAGACGATGGATGGGCATCCAAAGAAAGATAACTACTAAAACAAATGTTGACTTTGATTGTGGTGTATATACTTTGTTTTCATACTCAACTAATATATATGATGTAACAGACCTTGTAGTAGTCAACGGCTTTTCATGTCTAGTTGAGAATCATAAGCCACTGAATGTGTAGATATTTATTCATTCCATTCATGAACCAATTTATTGTAAATTAAGTATTAAAACAAATGAAAGTATGAATTGAATTGGACAGATGTAATAAATGGAATAATTCATCGTCATTTAAGCCTTTTCCCTCTATTTGGTCTGTAGCTTTGTTAGTCCTACTTTTTCACCTAACCCTGTTGACAGCCATGTAGTAATTGTGTGATTTATCATGTCTTTTATTCTGGATTTTCTTTTTCCTACTTTCTTCAATATACAACCCTTTAAGTGATAAGCCATGGATTGTTGAGGATCATCAGCAAGAGAATGATAATAGGCCTTCCTTTGAATTTATTGTTGTTGGGACATGTTGGACACCTTACCAAGCGCTGGAAATGAGAGCAGCCAACAATGATGGCTGGCATTTTATGATGGCTGCCATGTAGGGGTTGTGGCAGGGAGGAGATGATTTAAAAGAAGAGAAGTTCCCACATTTTTTGATGAATCCAAGGACATCCTAATACTGAGTTCCACAATTTATTTTGTTGTCTTCTTTGTCAAATGATTACTGTCTTGTTCTTATGTTGTATTTATAACAAGATAGGATGTAAAGAGTAAATTCCTTTCATGGGCATGGTTGTTCAGAAGTAAGATTTGATGTTGGGAGAATGGATAGTGGAGGGGAGGAGATGAGGTCATTATGAGCTAGGAAAATATGTTTTAGTCTGGTGGTTTAAAAGGTCTGCGCCATTACACTCACTCATGATATTTTCTTGGTTCATTTTTATCAGGTCATGGATCACAGAACGGATTGATGACTGTTTCTGAGTTCCTGGACTTTAAGTGACGGAATAAGGTTCACTCTTACGCCATATCCTTTCTCTTTAACCTTTGTATCCAAGTTGCCTTGTTTGCTTTGTGGCATTCAGTTTAAGATTAGACAATGCAAAATTCTGATTGGTGTAGTATTGCTCTCCCTTGGACTAATTTTCCTAGCATCATGAGAAAATTGCACTTACAAAAGTATTGAACTTTGAGGCCGTTGACAAAGTGGTACTTGGCCAAATCCCTAATTAACATCAAACCCTTTCCATCCCCATGACCTCTTGTGACTAACAATAACATACGTCCAAGGGGCGCCACAAAGTGGGGTGTGCTGGTTTTAATCTCTGTAGTTTGCTTATTTTCTCTTTACAGTCCTTGAGAGTTCTGACTTCTGACGCTTGATGTGCCTTGCAGGATACTTGATAAAGATTGTCATACAGACTGTTGGAACTTGGAAGGTACCTTTAAACGGTCTCCTTTATTAGAGCTTCAGTAAGCAATTAAATTACTAACTCTTACTATTTTGACTAAATAGCAGTCAATCAGTAATTTGAGATCCATATGCTTAATTTAATGAGAATGGAAGCTTACAAATGTCAACTATTCTGTTTTTTTTGCAAGCACCCTCCAGTGTCGTTTGCTGTCCATCATATCTGTATGGTTTAACTTTAGTACATGAACATATTATTTTATAACTTGGAACTTGATAATGCTAATACCCTAGCTTACTCATGTTGACATGGGAAATTTAATTAGTGGATTATCATATTATCAATGTGGGTTAGACTAAAGCTTTTTTGTGCACAATGCACATCCGTGGTTTCTCAAATTTCCCATTCTTATTTTCTTATTTTACTCTTTGGTAAATAAATCTTTGACAACATTGTAATCCTTGGTTGTATGAAACAGAATATTCTTTTCAATGTGTGGTTTACTACTTCTGAGCTACGTGATTCTGTAACAATGAAAAGGATCAACCTTCGACAACTGAGGCAAGAGATGAAGCTTAACTTAATTTTAAAAGAACAAGTAAGATTCTTAGTTTATTTCTTTCTAATTTATCAGCCTATTATACTTTTAGCTTCTCTCTTGATTTTGGTCATCCCAAGATTCCCTTACATTTTTACCATATGAAGTTTTCATTTCCCTTTTTTGTGTGTTGGTTTACCTTTACTGGTTTCCTGGCCAGCAATAAAAACTCAGACCCAAGACCATTTTGGACTTCTCCCTAGGCCTGAGCCCAAGCCTGATCATATTAGAAGCCCCAAGCCAGAGCCTGATTAGGCCTGTATTCTCATAGATGGTGTATATATAGATTATGGTTTGACAGTGTGTGAAATATGCAAAATGCACACTAATTGCATGTAATATATATGGATATATAGACTATAAAATAAATAATTATATTTTAATTCAAATATAAAGAAAATAAGCTGAATAAAATGCCTATCCATAAAAGCCAGACAAGCCTAAGAATCTAGTCTGGAGCCTAGCCTGATTATTAATTGGGCTTAAGTTGTGGAACTGCTGCAGAGTTGGCCTGGAGCTTGACCAGTTGGCTTCAGCAGATGAAGGCTGAAAAGTTGAAGTGCATTACCTATGTGAAGATTGCCTGCACAAACCATTTTAATATTTGTATGTGAGTCAAAAGAAACTTTATTTTTTGTCATATACAGGTACTCAGCAGGTTGTAAAAAAAATAAAATGTCACACGTACAGGGGAGACTATGCCGAAATTTCGAGAAATCTGTTACATTAGAAAATTTTTTAAATGTTGTCATGGCTGAAAATGGCTGCACTCATTTGGGTAAGGCTTTGGATTTCAATGATTATGCAAATGATCATATGTATGCATGTCATGTACATGGCTCTCTTTCCTTTTGAAATTTTCTTTTTTTATTTTGGTGTGTTGGGTACGTTTTGATGGCATTAAAATATGCCCTTTACGAAGGGGGTCCGGGGGTATCCCCCGGCGGGGATAAAATTAAAAAAGGATACACATTTTTTTTTTTTTTGAAAATTTTAAAACTATTAGCGACCGCCAACGGCGGTCGCTAATACTTTTTTTAAAAAATTATTGAGTATTAGCGGCCGCCATTGGCGGTCGCTAATAGTTTTAATTTTTTTTAAAAAATCTTAAAAAAAGTATTAGCGGCCGCCATTTTTACCTTTTGCGACCGCCAATGGCGGCCGCTAAAAGTGTTTATCAGTTTTTAGAAAATAAAAAAAAAGAATATTAGCGACCGCCATTTATACCTTTAGCGACGGCTAACGGCGGCCGCTACAGGTGGTCGCGCGGTCGCTAATAGTTTTAGCGACGAAGTTTCCGCGGCCGATACTTAGCGGTCGCTAGGCCGTCGCTAAAGAGTATTAGCGACCGCCAGGTGACTTTTAGCGACGGCTAATGGCGGCCGCTAAAGGTCTGTTTTCTAGTAGTGAGTGCTTGATTTTTTATGTACAGGTTGAAATATTTGCATTATATACTGTCAAAGTAGGGTAACAGAACCTCCGTTCGGATACACAGGTCCGACCAAAACATTTTTGTTCGGACACTCAGTGCCGAACATATGCATGATGTTCGGAACTTCAATGCCGAACATATGCATGATGTTCGGTAACTCAGAACCGAACTATATGGATATGTTCGGCACTGTGTATCCGAACGGTATTACAGTTACGAATTTAACTTTTTTTAATGAGTCTGCATTCAATTAATAAGCACGGACTCAACCACATTCAACATAAAAAAGCTTATTTTAAAGACACATTCATCAACTTCAGAAATGATTAAAAGATTCATACAGAAATAATAAAACCACATTCATCAACTTCATTAAATGATTAAAAAAACATTATGATACAGAGACATAAAGGAATTGTGTCCAATTACATTCAATCCAAATCAATAGGCGGAATTGGATGACCAGGTATTAAAAATAGTTGTACAAAATGATTCCCATTAACAAAACCGATTGTTCTCTCGTTCCGAGAAGGCATTGGCACCGGCACAGATCGCAAAGGCAGGAAAGTGAGGCATTGTTCTCTGCTCAAATGATATAACACCAAATTATAACGTGATGCTATGAGATGTCCCATGTCAGGCATAGTCATCCAATAGTCTATCAATGGGTTGTCATCCATACATGATAATGTTTCAACCAATTCTTCAACTCTTTCCTCCACTCCATATAATTGTCTGTAGTGGTCTACATGTGCAAGCAGCTCTTGTAATAAATCTCTTCTGACTTGTCTCCATTCATCCTCGGGTAGGCCTACCAATCCAGCGATTGCTCTGAATCCACAATTACCATCAGCTGCAACATCCTTTACAACCTTAATGTAAGGTCTCAACCCCACGGGAAATGAGTCCACATAATTACTGATGTTCTTTGACCTTGTACGAATCGCCCTTATCTTCTCGTTTCTCTTTGGTTTGAATCCCAATTGTCCTTTATTTTTAACATCTTTCACTGCAACTGATTTAGGCGAGTAGCTATCCTGTGCAGATGGCACCAATTCAAAAGCGCTTGGATCTCGTCGAGTTGATGTGTCAGCTTTCATACTTGGTCTACCTCTTGTTCTTGAAATCACCTCGGGTTCAATCAAATGAGTGCTGTCTGGCATAGATAGCTCCCGTATCTTCTTCAGAAGTTGCAATTTTCTAGTGGAATCATACTCACTGTACCATTTTTCAAGTAACTCCAAATCTGCCTTCAAATCCAAACTCATAGAAGAACTCGTCATCGACGAAGTAGTTGGCAACATATCAAGCTTCTTCTAATGCTGATGTACACAGCTTAGAGGAATAGGCCGCCCTTGACTGATATATTCTGCAATCTCATGCGCACAGGGTAATCTATGTGTGCGTCGAATAACACAACCACACGCACTGGCGTCAATTCCAACTACTGTAGCTCTCTTGGTTTCTGTTAAAATTTTATCAAGTGCATTTTTAGAAACATTACCACGAAGATCTTTGTATTCTGCCGGCTTGAAATTATGTTGCACAACTGTCTTACTTTTCTCAAATGATGCTTTGATATTGGTATGCTGCAACTCAAGCAAATTATGGATTTTAGACCAAACTGCTTCAAAATTTCCTTGACTTGAACCAAGCTGTCTTTTGAGTTGTGCATGTGAACTCTCGGCCCTGCATTGGATTATTAAGAGGTTAGTGTTATTAATTAATAAGCATAAATAAAAAAAAATAATTTTTTTTTTAAAATTACCTGTTCGAGGTAGTATTCCCAAAATGGACACAATTGTCCGTCCATGAGAAGACAAATCTCTCTTTGTAAGCATCCAACCAACTACCTTTGACGTAATTGAGTGCATCAGGGTACGTGCTGAATTCATTATTTAGCTTACTGAGTTGTTCACCAAACTCATCTTCTGTGGATGAAGACACCAACATATTCCAGCTCAAAATAAACCTGTCCCATTTTTCTTTCGTTTCGAACAACTTCTTGTATCTCGCCAATACGTTTCTATTAATGTGCCATTTGCATAATAAATGAGTAGCACCAGGGAATATTCTGTTAATGGCGTTCATGAGTGACAATTCTCTATCCGTCACAATGACATCAGGAAGAATACCATCGCCAATAATAGAACGCAATACACCTAGTGCCCATGCATAATTTTCTTCACGTTCAGCATGAAGGTATGCAAAGCATACTGAAAAAGTCATGTCTGTGGATGTGACTCCAACAATCTCCAGAAGAGGCATGCGATAACGATTGGTCTTGTAAGTACAGTCCATTATCAAGACATGTGGAAATGCACGCAATAAATCTATACTTTTTGGGTGCGTCCAAAACAAGTTAGTTACAATCTCGCTATCCTCACAATTCTTATGCCATTCTATGTAATCATGCTCTGCCAACTTACCAAGTAGTTGTTGCATCTGACTTCTTCCACCCCGCTCATTAACTTTATATCTGTAGCGTGCATTGTATATGGTCTTCATTGTGGTTACGTTTAATTCACTTCTTTGTCTCAACGTAACCAAAATTTCTTTTGGTCTAACCATGCTCTTCGACATGTCAACCAGCAACTTTGTTTCCTCCTCTGATAATCTTCCTGCAAATGAATGCCCTTCTAAATATTCCGCTGCCGAATGGTTATGCACACCACATATGACCTCCAACATCCAATCATCATTTGAGTCTAACTTTTTACCCTTTAGTGCGAAAGGACATCCACATTTCTTTGAACCGGTTTGTTTGATCCTCTTTCGCTTTTGGCACTCTTCTTGTTTATATTGTCCATTTCTCTCGCAAGCAAGGAGTACTCTCGCTTTGACACCCACTCGAGCAGCATTTGAAACCTTTATCACGATAACAAACCCATTTTTCCTTCCTACTCCACGAGCCCAACTGATCAACGAATCGCGGCTGTGAAATATCTACAATAAATAAACAAATTAAATACAAATTTAGTAATAAGTAAATGTAACTTGAATAATAAATCCTACATATGTTGGTCTTACCTCGTGAGTTATAAACTCACTGGTATAATCCATGACAAAGTCCGATCCAACCTGACTTTCTTGCGTAGAGACCTGCATAATATATTAATTAAATATCAGTGTCCGGATATTTAATTCCGAACATATAGCATCTGTTCGGAATCTCAGGACCGAACATGTGCTATATGTTCGGAAGTGCAGGACCGAACATATAGCTTATGTTCGGTTGTATAGGTCCGAACATATGTCATATGTTCGGTCCTGTACGTCCGAACATATGCTATTTGTTCGGTTCTGAAATGCCGTACATATCGGGAGGTTCTAAGTTTCAGGCGAGATGAAGAAATTACAAAATATACAAAAATGAAAAAAAATATCAATGAAAAATACCTTTCCACTACTACTTTGATTAAAAGGCACCATTTGATTGTTGCTTTCATCCATCTCTTCCTTCATTGCACAATCTAATGGAGGAATGTGAGTGAAAGATGAGTTGCAAAGGAAAATGAAGGAAGTGGAGAGTGAGATAGAATGCCCAGAAAAAATAAAATGCAAGTGGAGAGTGAGATAGAATGCCCAAGGAAGATGGAGGAAGTGGAGAGTGAGAAGTGGAGAGTGAGTTGGGAGAAGGGAAGAAGAATGGAGATTGTGTGAGAAAAGAAAATTTGATTTGAGTTTTTGTTGGATAATGGCTACTTTAGTCATTTCATAAAGGGGTATAAATGTAATATGAAAAAACAAAAAATCCTTGTGTTTGAAAAGAAAATTTTTGTGTGCCAATAGCAGCACTCTAAATAAATTTCTCTTATTTCACTCAAAAGGGGCAAAAGTGTCATTTTGTTTCCCCCTTACTCTTTAATGTCCATCGATCAGCCCTAAACCCCTCTTTATTCCTTCTCTTCATTCCAAGAACTGCTGGAACTTCATCTCCCTCCTCTTCCTTCATCTCCAACACAAGATCTAGCCAAGGGATTTCAGATCCAAGAGCATCATCTTCTTCCTCCCATCTTTTTCTTCCTTTATACCTAAGTTTGGTAAGATTACCCTAACCCTAACCCTAACCCTCTCTATTTCACTTTATTGTTTTGCTAGGGTCTTGGATGTGATCTTCTTCTTCCTTGTGTTCTAGGGAGTAGGACAGAGAGCTATTGGTAGGTGGGTCTGAGTGTTACCATTGGAAGCCATTTTCCCCAAATATCAGATCCATTCATTGTCTTCTTGGACAAAAGCAAGTGATCTGCAATGTATAATTAATATGAATGTGTTGTTTAATGCTTTCTGACAATATATATATATATATATATGCTAGAAATACCCAAATCCAAGCTTGTTGATTTTTTTTTTTTTAGATTAACATGTTAGATTAGGGTTTAATGGCGAATGGACCAATTGGATGGAAGGGATTGGATCATTATGTTTTTGTGGATGAAGTGTAATTGTTAGGGAGTTGGAGGCTCTGTTCTTGTAGGATTAGCCATTGGAATGGATTGGAGAAGAAGAGAAACCGAAACCCATTTCGGGTCCGGTTGTCATCTGATCGATCGGATAAAGGACATCACTTGTTAACTAAGACATCACCTGTTAACTAGGACTTATTTCAGGTGCGATCTCTTGGACCTATACCCGATCGATCGGATTGCCCTTGTTCGATCAATCGGTCCTCATATCCGATCGATCGGATGTTCCATTTTGGAATAAGACCACTTCGAACAATCATAACTTTTAATCCGTTCATCGGATTTTAAAGGTCCACATCCTGTTGAAAAGCTATCGGAACATAGAATCTAGTGGTCCATATATCCTAATTATAAGAGGTGGGGAAATAAAGTGGATATTTTGATCATTGAACCAGACCCTTGCCTCTTTGGAAAAAAACTTCTAACCTAGGTTTGGGCCTTTAGGTGTTGGGCCCTTTGACCCTACCATTGCATGACCAACATGGGGAAATGAAAATAAAGTACGTTGGCTTGGTGTGTGTCGTCAGTTGTCCGGGACTTCCGTGTATTGATCATGGCTAGCCGAATGCGCGTGGAATTGAGTTGATTGGTGCTCAATAATTCTATACACCTGGGTCTCACCCAAATAGGGCATCGTCGACATAATTTCCATATGTACTCCGTTGGGAACATGTACGGTATACGGTAGACAACCCTTGACATAGGATTCACTCGTAACTTATTCCTTGACTTGTGACATGATATCTGTTGTTATCGTATCCTTGTACACTCTTTTACATAAAACACTTGTTTTATTTTGAAACGCAATTCTCGTATACTTAGGGTCAAGGACCGTACTTAGAGTGTATCCATAGGTACCTCGTTTATCTTGTACTTATGGACACGTGTGGCTAGACTCGTCTCGACGTGTGAACGTTAATAAAGGACTACTCGGTTTGGATTCTTGGTCTTGCTTGAGAGCTAGGCTTGTTTGGAGTAGCCCTCACTATATGGTCTTGTACCTTGGAATCTAGTCAGATGTGTTTGTCTTGATTCTCATGTTAAGCACCACATAACTATACATTATCCAACCACAGTAGGACCCATTATGGGGAGGATTGCATTCATGGCCAATTGCGGTTTGGAGGTTTTAGGTGGGCCGGTTCCTCGGATACTGGGATGGGAAGTCGGCTTGGATGGCGCCCATGGCGCAGAATAGCTGAGAGTGGTCTTGGACCGTGCTGCTATTCCGAGGACAGGGAGCTTGGATCCCTTTAGAGCCGGACTTTGGTATCAGTGGTCCGGAGATGATTACAATTGGTACCCCGGGAGTTGGCTTGGACATCCTCGGAGTCTTCCCTTGCTTGTGCATTGCATTTTCATGTGTGGGTGGTTGCTCTTGCTAGATGATGACATGATTTCTATTACTTGATTCTTGTAGTATATTCATGCTTTATGCCTAGCTTCATTGCCTTGTACTCACATGATCAGATGCTTGTCTTTATTCTTATATTTGAAACATGTTATATTTATTTATGCATTGCTTATCTATTGCTCAACACGTCGTTGACTCTCTTTTCTGGGTGTGCAGACGACACCATAGCCTACTATACAGAGCCGACAGGTGAGGAGATCCCATAGGATCTTCAACCGGCAGAGAAGGAACGATAGTGGTATACCGATGATGTAGAGTAGTGTCATATCTCCCTGCACATGAGAGCCATATGGGGATACCTGTTATAGCTTTCTTTTATTACCTTTGGCATTGGACCTCTTATGTTTTAATTCTACGTAGTTATTGTAGTGGCCTAGAGCTTTGGGATTTGCCACTTGTCTTAGACTTAATTATTCTTTTGTTTAAACTTAAATATTTAATGAGAATAATAAGGAATGCATTGCTTTGGTAATTTACACATGAATCATGATGCGATTAATTGTCAAGTTTCATAGAGACTATTTATTTATATGAGGTTTAAATACGCAATCCTCACAATGGACTTACGATATTTGGGAATAATGGGCGATTTTTTTTAATTCGCCCTAAATCTCACACCTTGGATCTGGTTAGTCACTAATCGAGTTTTGGGGACATGACAAATCTTGATTATTAGTTGGGTTGTTTCAAGAAAACTAGATCAAAACTATTCTAAAGAGATTTTTATATGGAAGGATGTAGGCAAAATGATGCACCTATTAGTAAGAGAGACAAATTAAATAGAGAACAATGTTTAAGGAATGAAATAGAAAGTCAACAGATGGACAAATGTCCTCATGCAACTTAAATAGAAAGTTTGAAGTATGCACGAACTTTTATAAGACCAAACAGTAGCTTTGAAGTTGGAATGCTAAGTTGATACTGGAGTGATTCTGGCATGACTCGACATGGTTAAGGAGGTTCTACGGTATATAAGTGGTAACAACAAATACATGATCACATAGAAGAGATCCAATCATTTGGAGGTGATTGGATATTCAGATTCGAATTTTATTGGATACCTTGGCACTAGGAAGTCGACTTTAGGATATATCCACTTATTATCTGATGATGGAGTTTCCTAGTGCAAAGCAAATACTAGTCACTCTGCTACGTTGATGTACAATATGTAGCATGCTTTGAAGCCATGGACTATGCAGTAGTTATGTAATTTTATATCAGAACTCAAAATCATTGACCACATTTCTAAGCCTCTAAAGATTTATAAGACCATAATTACTGTATTAAGGTTAATTAATTATAATTAATAGTAATTAATTGGATCTATTAGTTTTTCTTATTGTTTTAGAGATGGACCAACCTTCTTTAAGGGTTGGAATGTGTTTTATAGCTAGGCATGCATGCATTGGAACTTAAATTGAGTACTTGCCGTGGGATCCCAACCTCACTAATCACACCCTAGGTACTTCCACTCCAGTTGAAACTCAAAAATCCCCAAACCCCAAAGTCCTACACTAAAAATCCCCCAAAAATAAAAAATGGAGAAAGAGATGGAGATAGGCTATGCATATCAGGATCCACGGGTGAATTACCCTCTCAAGCAGCACTCTAAAAGATGGGTTCAATATCTCAACTCTAGGTTCTCCAATTAAGAAGAAATCAGTGTGGAGAGGGCGGCCAAGCTTGGAAATGCTAACAAATGGGTTCCATGGAGAGAATGACGAGAGGAGTTCAGCGGTGTGATTTCCCAAGCAACTGGGAGCTCTAATCTAAAGTTATGAAGCAAGAGGACAAGAAGAATGAGAGGAAGAAAGAACCAACTGAGAATGAGAAAGAAGAAGACGAAAAATGGAGGGAAGAGTCACTGGCTTTATATAGACAGCAAAGCCAACAATTCCATTTATGTTCTGACTTAAGTGAAAAAGTATTTTGACAAAACGAATGACATCGGGATCTCAGATGGGATCAACTCAAGAACAAAAGTTACCCTAAATGATCTCTTTCCAACGAGCCCAAGGACAATATATTCCAGAGATTGCTAACCACCTCTGCCTTTTTCCGAGATTCCAAATAGGTCCTTCCAAGTACCGAATTTGGTCCATATTAGTATTCGATTATGTTGACACTATTTAGTTTAATCAGTACAGTTACAATAAAATGATTTTGTAATTCTTGTTTTATATTGTTGTCACATGTGATTTGGATACAGTGAGAAAGTAAAGTAATAGCATTACTGAAAGTGCAAGCTAGGCCTATGCAAGTCCTAGGGGGTGGGGAAATGGAAAATATGATTAATAATAAATCTTAAACTTAATTAATTCAATTAGTCCAACTAAGCGCAATCACAAACTCAATTGAATAACACAATAATGTATAACCATGAAAGAGGGCTATCAAGTGATGAAGTGTGAAGTGCTGTACAAGAAATGTGTGCTAAACATCCAATGATATATCAATTCATTCTAAGTATTCTAGCATATGTGAAGAGTATGGAAAATCAATCAAAAGTATAGCTACCTAGGACATGGATCTCAACGTATAAATGTAGGACAATAAGGCATAGAGAGATAGAGGCACATAAGAACCTTTAGTGGTTTGGTCCTTGATCGATGTCCACTTCCAAGCAAACCACACACCATTGGTTTCTTGGATTTCACTATAAGAGGTTTTCCAAAGGGCTAACCTCAAAACTTTTACACCTAATTTTTTGATGTGGTTCTTCGGTCACAAAGGTCTATTCGACCAACGCCTTGTTGAAACCAAAAAGGTCACTTTGCCTCTTCAACATCAAGAAGCTACATGAAGCCGTAGCCTGCCACAAATAAGCAATGCTACTTCAAAAATCAAATCTTGTCAAAATCAAACAAAAACTACAAGATCCCTCAAAACAACCAAAAGAAGAGTACACATGAAGTTTTAGCCCATTTCAACACTATTTGGCCTAGCTTCACTCTTCCAGCAGCTGAACAGGAGCTCCCGGCGGCGACAGCGTCGAAGATATCAGATCTTCGATTAGAGCATGCGGAAGGTCTCAGAATACCTCCAAAAGGCTCCACGTCAAGTTTCAAGTCAAACCGACAACGTTTGACCCTACATCAACCCTCAAGCAGCAAAATCAATCCTCTCAGCGGCGAGAACCATCGAGGCCACCACTCATCAAACAGAGCATATGGGTGACTTCAAAATGCTTCCAAAGGGCTACGTGTCAAGTCTCAGGTCATTTCGATAACATTTGACCAAACTTTAAATCTCGGAAGCCAAATCAGACCTCCCGGCAGCGAAGCTCCCCGGGACCATGATTTCCAAATCAGAGCCAATGGATCGTCTCAAAATGACTCCAGTAGGCTAGCTGTCAAATCTCAGGTCAATCTGACATCGGTCGACTGTACATCAAAGCGCAGCATCTTCTTCGCGACAGAAATATGTCTGCTGGAGGAAATCCTTGCCATTTGAAAACCCAACCATGCCATCTTCTTCCCCTTCATCTCCTCTCTTGTTTGACACCATTTTTAAAGAAAACCAAGCTTTTCAAGATTTCCATTGAGCTAGCCTTGTCTACTTGAAGGTCTTCTATGTAAGTGATTCTCTTCATCTCCTAGATTTGTGTTTTCCTAGCCTTTGGGAATCTTCATTTTGATTATTGGGAGTTATCTCTTCCTATTTCTTGATTTGCCATTTTAGGGTTCTAAGATGGGTTTGTTTTTGGGGGTTTTCTTGGTTTTTCTTGTAGGTTGGTCTTGATAGTGTTTTGAGCTCGGATTTGCTTAGTTTGGACCCATGGCAAGTGGATGAATGGATGATTTCAAGCGTTAACTTGTTTTATGAGAAAAATATAGATTTTCATTACTTGTTCTCAATGATTTAATATTTGCGTTTAATCATGCTTTTCACTATGATTTTCTATTGCTTTTGAAACGATGATTTTCGAACGCTAACATGTTTATGGAAAATCTTGATTTACATTAATTATTTTTGGTGACTTCATATGTGTTCTCATCTATATTCTTGATATAGTTTCCATTGCTTTTAAAATGCATATGGATGAGTCTTGTTACATTGTTTAATCTCTTGGAAATGGTTGCATATGATTTTATTAAAGCTTGTTTATAGTACATATGGATTTTCATGAATGATGGGTCATCACTTGATTGAATGTGATGAAATGGATGGTTGTATGAATGGGATTTTGATGGAAGGATGGATGAGGTTGAATAGGGAATTTGAAGTGTTGGGAATGGAGGTTTTGAATGATGAAATGGAGGAGATTTTGGCTCACTTTATTACAGGGATCTGACCCTTAAAAATGAGGAGTGTTTGGAGAAAGAAGGGACTGAAAACAGCTTCAGAAATCTGCTCCCGCAGTAACGTCGGTTAGCTGTCGGTCAGCCTGTCGGCTCACCGACAGCCAACCGACAAGTGACCGGCAACAGTTCGGTCCCAATTCCAGAGAGCTGCATTTTTCTGCAAATTCTGATGCTGAAGTATCGGTCAGCCGACAATGAACCGACAACCCCTCGGTTCCAATTCCCGATAGCTATTTTCTCCCCATTTCTGGACTCGGCTAGCCGTCGTTCAGCTTGTCGGTCGACCGACATGACCCTATCAGCTAACCGACAAGTCAACCGAGGGTTGACCGAAATGTCGATCCTGATGGATTTCTTTTGAAGAACTTGTGGAACTATATGGGAGAAGAATGTGGAACTATATTGAAGAAGAAACTCATCATCCTAATTTTGTTAAAGGTGTTTTAGACTTGTCAACGTGCATAAGGTTCCGGATTGTCTCTAATTCTTATGGAATATGAAATAAATGTCAAATTGACAAACGAGACCCTATTTACATTGATTCAAATCTTGGACCTTCAACACTTAGCTAGGAGAATGTTGGAAATCCATTCATGTTTATCTTGACCAGAATTATATTTGTGCTTTTCAAATATCATATCTTATGATTTGGACTTGTCCCGAAAGTATTGGAAAATGTGTTTAGCTTTTGCTAACCCATATATGCTCGACCCAATATGAATGTGCATTTGTGCCTATGGGCACCCTGATCCGTTATTATGTAGTTGTTTTGATTTTCCGCATTTGACCTATGAGTCGGTACAACTAAGCTTGGACAACCTTGTCGGTTTGATTCACCGACTTGGAGATCCCCCCCTCCTGTTTAGTCAGCTACAGTCTGGAATCCGCAGAGTTTTTACCCGGTTCGCTACCGTGGTCCCGCAGAGTATATATATGTATATTATATTGTATTTTATCATTGTCCTTCCTCACCTTGTGTGACCGAGGTCAATGATCCTGTAGGGTATGTGCTCTCATCACTTTAGTGAGAGAGGATTTAGCTTTGTGTGGTTACCATCTTGACAGTTCCTGATCCTTGATACCCTTACTGTTTTAAATATACATGCCTCATATATATTTTAAATGACTCCCCGATTTGATAAATGTTCATGTTTTGTACATATTTTAAATGAATTCTCGATTTGTCAAATATCCATGTTCTATACACGTTTTAAATGAATACATGTTTTGCTAGATATTCATGTTTTATACATGCTTTAAAGGAATACATGTCTTGTCAAATATTCAAGTTTTATACCCGTTTTATATGAACACAGGATTTTGTCAAATGTTCACGGATTTCTATACATTTTATTTATGTATAGCTTTTGATCAATTAGCGTGATTTATCATATGTTTTATTCTTCAATATATTGTTTATATCCTTTCACCCACCTGCCAGACCGACGTGTCTGACCCACTACTTTGGTACTCAGGTTCAGATTTCTTGCCCGAGTTGAGTGCACGTTTTGGCTATGGAGCCATGAGCTTGCAGGTTGTTTTGTCGGCTATGTCGTGTAGATATTGAGCTTGACATCGGAGCTACGTCACATATGGGGTAGTGATTATTAGCTTATTTTTGTATGGCTTCTATCAGCCCGTCTATTGGGATTGTAATTAATTCACATTGTTATTTGTAACTTGAACATATGTGGGAATATAATATCCAGATACTGTCAGCTCTGTATGTTGTTATAATGGTTTGTTCCAGTCTGATATGTTCATTGATAAGATAATTATATGCTTGGGTTGAGTGCGACGTGGAATCCAATGGCCACGGACTTCGGGTCGCAACGCCACGAAAGCTTCCGCAAAAATATTCAGGATGTGTTGGAATGTGTTATCCTCACACACGCGGATCTTGGGAGAAACATAATCATTACCTAACTCCCAATAATTTTCACGGCCCCTCGGGTTTGGGGTCCTGACAGACTGGTATCAGAGGGGGCAGGTTTCTAGGAATTAAAACTCTCTAGGAACCTTAAGACGTGTGGTGAAGAGTCGTTAGCTTTGTTGTCTTGTTTTGACTAGATGTCGTTCTGTCGATTTTATATTTGTTTTCGTTCTGTCGATTTCGGATTTGTTTTCCTTCTAGTGGGGGAGACCCTCCTTGTCTCTTCCTTTTTGTTCTTGCTTGGGAATTTGGGGGACCAAATTCTTTTCTAGCGGGGGAGGATTTAATGTCTCCGCTCCCACATTCAGTGCCTTTTCCTTGTTTTCACGCCAGAGAGTCATAGTTTTGTGGTCTTAGCATGTGGTTCTCGAAGGATTTGGCAAAGTTTTAGCTCTTTTGGCGTCACAGATATTAGCAGCAAGAGAAGAATTGTACAGTTGTCCGTCAATAAGAGGCATGAGCAGCACTTCAAGACTATTTACAGTTGATTGAGGACCGTCATGTGGCAAGCCAAAATAGGGAAGTACAGATGTTTGGGTTGAACTCGAGCCGTTTTCTTAAGTTAAAAGACTCTAGAGACCAGACAAATGGTGGATCTCAGGAAGATTTAGGTGAATTTCAGTTGATAGAGCTTCAAGTGGATGCCAAAAGTTAGTGATTTGTCGCGTATTGATGAACTTATGACGAAGAATTGTTCGAGGAGGTTCAGCAATTGTGGCTAGGATGGTGAAGTCGACTCGGCAGGATACATTAGTGTGTGGTTAAAATCATGGGAAGAAAACTTTCAGCTATGGTATAAAGAACTATATACCGAATGGATAGTTACTTGGCCATGTGATAAAAGAAATCTTGCAGACTTTATGGATTTTGGGATATTAGTTGAACACTGTGCAGATGCAAGCAGAAGAATCATAACCTATGGACAAGGCCAGTTAGAAGATTTGGAGAAGAATGACGCATGTGAATGACTTGAAAATGATGGACTTGGGATGGAGACAGAAGATTGAACAAACAAGGCATTGAAGGACATTACACTACACCATTTCAGGGCTTTTACAGCGCGTCATGCGCGCCGTAAATGTAACTTTACGGCTCAAGGGGGTCGTGCCGTAAAAGCTCCTGCCTTAAAAGGTTTGATGTAATTGCGGCGTGCATATACAGGCCGTAAGTAGGATTAATGCATGCCGAAAAATGATGCTGTTAGGATTTTTTGGACCAGATTTATGGCCTACTAAGCAAGCCGTAAATACTAAACTTTTACGACGCGATCTGAGTGCCGTTAAAGCATTGGTGTGCTTAAGTTTATGGCACACGTAGTACGCCGTGAATACTTAAAAAAAATGTTTTACACAACTTGCATTTGTGGGCTGTAAATGGGTTGTGTACAATCTGATTAACGGCTCCAAATGCAAGCCGTAATTAAGTATATGTTTTTACGACTTACCAAAGCAGGCCATTAAAGAATTGGCGAGTTTCAATTTACGGCTCACAAGACCAGCCTTAATTGTTTTTTTTTTTTAGAAAAAAAAATTAATTGTTTTTTAATTAAAAAAATTAAATCCACAATTTTTTATTGCTACAAATACAAATTAATAAACTAAAATAAAAAATGTAAACAGAACCTGCAAATAAACACTGGACCTGCAGTTAAAAACAAAAACACTAGACTTGCAGTCTATACAAGCTAGATAGGCCATGGGAAAAAAAATACATGAAAATGATCATCCATTCAAATCAATACCAAAACAATTAGGGAATTCTTGTTTGTTCATTTACAAGATTCACACAGGACACTAATAAATTTGAACCCATCCCAACAACCACTGCATTATTTCTATTTAATTGCTTCATGGGTGGAGTGATTACCTGCCTGCCATAATCCCTACAGAAATACAAATAAATCACATATCCTACTCATAGTACTCCAATACAATACAAGGCAAACAAAATTTTTTCTTCTTATAGGCATAAACAATACAAAACAGTCATAGGCAACTCAGGTTATTCATTTGTGCTTGACCCTCCAACTTTGAAGGAGTTGCTCAATACCCAAGCCCTCTAACTCGTCCTCGTGGATCAGGACCGAGTACCTTTGCAACAACGTCATCTCTAAAAGAATAACCATTTTCTTGTGCTTTGTATTTTTTGACTTGTTGCTGTATTACAATAGAGCAAGAAAATGTCAGCAATAAGATGCTAATGTTTATCTATCAGCAGGCAGAGTATTAGTATGAATAATAAGATGCTCATGTTTATACTAAAAAATAGTATTTGCAGAACCGAATTAAAAAACTAAAGTAAAAAAATCCAGAACATAAAAATAATAACCAAAAGTGAAATGCACATTAAAATAAGACATCAATTTTAAACGTATAAAAGACAATCAAATAATTAATTATAAAATTTTCTTTGCAGGCGCTGACTATTGGGGGAAAATTCCAGAAAAGAATCCATCATGACTTCAAGTATTCAACTGACCCATATAACTAAATCTAGACAGATGAAAGCTTATAATCACAATTACAAGAAAAAAAAAATCAACTTATAGTAGAGGTGGCAAGCTTCAAAGTGCTTCTATTTTAAACTTTTAAACTTCTATTTCATGCTGATTGTTGGGGCCTAGGAGACTTCAACCTCATTAGATAGCAGCATGTGAGAAGATAGCATCCAATATGACTTTAAAAACCTGAAAAAATAAGGGTAGTATAACTCAGATCCTTGCTTGGCCAAGCCATTAGTTACATCATTAGATCCTTGCTTGGCCAAGCCATTATTCGCTAGGTCAATAGGAACCAGCTTTATAACATCATGCAACCCCTGCACTCGAAAAATAACCATCATCAACAAAGACTTATCCCATCAACAAAGAAGCATCCATACTATTGAATTGAAAACTATAAATTCAAAGGAACAACCAATAAATAACATTTATTTAGAATCTATTGGTAAACCCAACTGGAGCAAATATTGCACATTTCAACAAATGAACTGAATGAACAGAGTAGAGTATCCTCTTTCTACAATGAATTCACTTTCAGCACTACTCAAGTAAGTGTTAGGAAATGAATTCAGTGTAAAACAGTGTCCTTTTTCTACAATGATCCACCCTATAGTTTTATGACCACATTTCACTTTCAGCACTACTCAAGCAACCCTAAGCTGGAAAGACTCGAGCTTTACAACTTAATGCAATATGAAAGCCAACAACATCATCAGAACTAAAACCAATCAATGTATGGGGATTAGCAAAAATCCAAAAAAATTATTACAATTAGCATCAATCTAAGGAATTACTTTTACATTATTGTGGAGTTAATGCATCTCAACCTTTGTTATTGTTGTTGTTAGCATATAAACCATATCCCAGTGAACTAGAGTGGCCAACCACTAAGAAGCTCGAATTGGTTCACAGAGTTTTGAGAGTCGACTTGCCTATCTAAGGCCAATCCTCCTCTCTTACACGGTGGTCATGTGTTCTATAATCAGCTATAGAGAAAATAAAGTGTGGGCAAGATAGAACTTGGTGATCCTCACATGGCAAGTGAAATGTGTGTTCTTCGAAGCATCATTACCTTACAACTAGATCTTTCGATGTCAGTAACCGCACGTCACTAGGAAAGAGATCCCCTGGGCTGAAATGGATGAAGTCACCTGGCACAATTTCTCTTTGATCAACTTGAACAACAAGTTATGTTTGAATATATCTGCCAGCACACCTGTAAACTTTGACAGGCGATTTTAGAAGTTCCGACAGCTTCATGGCAGCTTTTGAACTGTTAAATTCCTGATATGCACATGAATCTTATGAAAAACATAGTGGTCATCCAATGCTAGACTAATTAAAATGAAAATTTTTTTTTGGTTCAAATAGCAACAATAAAAGCCCCAAGTTGTGATTATCCAGACTCTTTATATAGCTGGCCTCACTATAGATCAGGCCTCAAGGATCTCCTCCATCATGAGATGGAAACTGTCTGATGACTGAAAGTTGTGTAGCCATCAGTCCAAAATTGAAGATTGACTGTCTGTTAAATTTTATGGATAAGAATTTCTAATCAGATGGGAGCAGAGATTTGAGGATACCAGCTGAGCCGCTAGGAACTGTATAATTGCTGTCCAAACTAAAATACTATATAATTTTGTATGCTTTGTATAATTTCCTTAGAAGTAGCTAGGTTCAAATGGTTCCAAGAATTTAATCATGCAATTGACAACCTCAACAGAATGATTTTTAGATACCTGGTAGAATCGGAGGCTAAGCTAACGGTAATAAAAACCAATATGAGCATAATGATCCCATTGCCATCATCGCCAGTTAAATATGACAATGCTGACAAGACAATCAGAATGACAATAAATGGATGCAAGACAGCATTCCAAAGGATCTGCCACTAACTTCGGAAGGTCTGATCATGAGGAGCGATCTGACCAACTTCCCTCAGTCTAGTATCTACTTCACTGAAGCTCAGCCTTGAACAAGCAAAAGAGTTATGCCCAATTGGAGATGTAAGGATAAGATCAAACTTACATTGCAATGTTCCTTACGATCAAATGAAATCAATGTCTCCAAAAAATAAACACCTGAAGTTAAACAAGATCTAACTTATGTTACACCATTCTATTGGACCATATTCACTTTCAATGAATCCAGTTAACATTTATAAAAGCAAAGGTAGTTCCCTTTCTAGAATGCTTATGAATACAAGAAAATATGAAATACACCACCAGTAACACTTGGATTATCAACTCAATTTGCATGTTTCATCAACCGCACTTTTTTTTTTTTGATAGGCAATCAACCGCACTTGTTCATTAAAACTAATGAGTACCTGATCCTTACGCAGTTTTTTTTTATAGGCAATCAACCGCACTTTTACCTGATCCTTACGCATGGTGGGGTGAGAATTGCAAAGGTGAAGGAAGAACATCTGACCATGTCAACCTCCCAACTGCAAGCTTAAGTTAGCTACAGCACAGGCTCATTTTGTGGACTCATGGGGTTTTATTGTATATAACCATAGTTGATGGGATCAGATTAAAATATACATCTGCAGTTTTATAACCATGTTGTTTATTTAAATTTAAAATATATAAACTAGACTAGTGATATGTCCCAAGTCACATCATAGTACTAAGAATCTAGTTGCTATATGACACATGCATAAAAGTTACTGATCTGACAGACCTTCATTGAAGGAACACAAATATTAGACACATGAATGAAAAAAAAATTTCATTGAGGTCTACATGATTCTCAAACTGAAAAAATGCATACTATAGAGGGCCTTGATTTGTTATAGATGCACGAAGATATTGGTGAATGTGTGTGTGTGAGAGAGAGAGCGGTTTTCCCTACATTAATAAACAAGAAGAAGATGAGTTTTATTGAATGGTAACTAAAGAAAAGTGCCATACTGTGGAACTTTTTTCAACCAATAAAGATGAATAAACATATAAATGAAGAAACAAAAAATGGTAGAATGGGACATTTGGATATACACTCAAATATCACAATCAATGTTAACATTCTGATTTAGTAAATGGTAAACCATCATGATCAACAGTCATTATTAATGGTGATTGAGACAAACATGAACCCAAACCTCCTATATATATATATAATATATACTGTAAATGATGCTTTTAGAAAAAAAAATTACAGAAATAGTCTTATATGATCATGATGGTCTAAAGCATACATCACATGTATGACTGTTAAACTGAAAAATCCTTTAGTTTCATCAACAACATCAGAACACATGTATCCTACACAACATAAGAAGATGATCACTATCTAAAGCAACATGAAGTGTGACTGCAATATAGTTATAGTAATTTCTTGCAACACTCAACAAGGAACAAATAAAACACCTTACATCACTAAATTAGGGAAGAGCCCACCAAAGCTTTGTTTGTGTTTGTTAAATTGCTGGCCTAACAAAGTAGCCTTGGAGGCACCCAATGAGTAACAGATGGTTGGAGATTAAAGCTTGGACTCTTCCAAACACCGATCCCACCAATATCGCCAGCTTACTTTTGACCCATTCCTCTTCTGAAAGCTAAGAAGCACGGACACGGACACGGGACACGGACACGACACGACACGGACACGCCGACACGGCATTTTTCAAAAAAGTAGGACACGGACACGTTAGGGACACGTTAATAATTAATAATAATAAAATATATCTAATCATATACTAAAAGATACTATCATTTTAACTTGCAATCAATTTAGCAATCAAATAAGTTATGACCTTTTACAAACAGCCCCCTTTTCATTTCATTTTTTACTCTAATTTTATTATTTTAACTTTGTAATCAATTTAGCAATCATATAAGTTATAACCTTTTACAAACAGCCCCCTTTTCTTTTTATTTTTTACTCTAATTTTATTATTTTAACTTTGTAATCAATTTAGAAAACAAATAAGTTATGACCTTTTACAAACAGCCCCCTTTTCTTTTCATTTTTTACTCTAATTTTATTATTTTAACTTTGTAATCAATGTAGCAATCAAATAAGTTATGACCTTTTGCAATCAGCCCCCTTTTCTTTTCATTTTTTACTCTAATTTTATTATTTTCACTTTGTAATCAATTTAGCAAACAAATAAGTTATGACCTTTTATAAAAAGCCCCCTTTTCTTTTCATTTTTTACTCTATTTTAATATTTTTTTTCTAATTAAAAGAGGCCAGCGTGTCCCCAGCGTGTCCCCTGCGTGTCCCAGCGTGTCCCCAGCGTGTCCCCAGCGTGTCCCAGCGTGTCCGAAATATTAAAAAAAAAAAAATAATCAGGACACTCTTTTGGGCGTGTCCGACACGTGTCGGAGCGTGTCCGGAGCGTGTCCGTGTCCGACACGTGTCGGACACCGACACTCTGGCCCCGGAGAAGTGTCCGTGCTTCCTAGTCTGAAAGAATCCAATAGCAACAATTACAACTTCTCACCAACAAAAGCAGTCAAAACTTGCAATGATATTCTCATCCCTCTCTTCCTTATCTCTCAGAGACACCCGCATTGCATTCTTCCTTCATTCATTTCTCCACTTCTCCAATACAATTACTCAATCTAGAGATACATACCCAACTGCATTATCCTTCCTACATTGCTAATTTCTTGCAAAACTAGGATATTATCCCCAGGAACTCTTATGAATCCTACCCAAACTGGGTATCTATAAAATACCTTACGTCATCAAATTCTGCTCAATTTCAACAGAAAGGGAAATGGGTAGGATTGATTCAGTTATAACAAAAGAAAAAACAACGTAAACATTGAAAAAGAACAAAGAATTCAATCCAAATACACTTCCATTATGCTGATCAAAATAAAATAAGCACACCCAAACACACTTCCATTTTCTAAAGCCTCGAACTTTATGCAGTCCAAAAGAATTAAAAAAAAAAAAATCCCCCACTTCCATTTTCAACAATTACATATTGGAAGTAGTACCCAAAATAGAAACCCACATCCATTTTCAGCAATTACATACCTATAGGCAATCAAATATATAGGTGGCACTGAAATTACAAAACCAGCAAATGAAGCAAACCAATCAAAGCCAACCAGAAACTTATAGTACCAATGTTCCAAGAAATAAAACAAAAATGACAGACCCGGATGAAAAAAAAAAGTATAACTTTAAAGACAAATGGAAGAAGAAGAAGAAGCATATAAGAATTCCAAAAAAAAAAAAAAAAACCCACCCTCTATCTTTATGACCCAACATAGAAAATGGGTTTTTCAGAATTTTAAAGGGATTGGAATTAACAAAAGATGAAAACTTGGCATTGAAACAAAATGGGGAGGAAACATTACCTGGCGTGATTGCATTGAAAGAATGGAACTGCATCTTTTTAAAGAGAGAAAGAAGGAAAGGCCATTGGTTTTCTTTTCCATTTGTTTCCGTCTGATCGTGGGGTTGGAAGGAATGGAGACGGGGGAAGAGAGGAATTCGGAGAGAAATGAAAGGAATTCGGAGATGGAGAACGAGGGAGGGAGAGAACATAAAAGAAAGAGAGGAGAGGGGGAATGGTGCCCGGTGTGTGCAGAGTGCAGGAAGAGGGAAAGGTGTACCTGGTGCAGGGGAGGTGTCCGGCGGAGCGAGGAGGAAGATGAAGGCTTTGCGGGCATCCAGGGACTGCTGCAAGCGCTTGGCAGTGGTCGTCTGGCGGAGGAGAGGTCTGGAGAGGGAGGGAGAGATAGAAAGGTATGAGAGGAGATGGGTTCTGGAGGGGTGCGAAGGAGATGAGAGGACGACGATGGAGATGGGTTCTCGTCTGGCGGGGGGCGATTCAGGAGATGGGTTCTCGTCTGGCGGAGGAGAGGTCTGGAGTAAGGGGAGAGAAAGAAATGAGTGAGGAGAGGGAAAAGAGGGTTGGAGAGGGAAAAGGGGCCTATTCTCGTCTAGCAGGGGGCGATTCAGGAGATGAGTGAGAGACAAGAGCAGAGAAAGTGAGAGGAGCGTGCAGGACAGAGTGAAAAAGAGGTTTTGGTGGCGGGAAGGGGGAAAAATTGGGACATTTGCGTGCAGGAGAGAGTGAAAATAGAATTTTCGATAGTAAAATTAATTTATTTATTTTTATGTGAAAACAAGTAGAAAAGTCTACTGATGTTTGAGAATTAAACGTCGATGATAAATTTTCCGACCCTAATTTTCGTCGGTAAAAAAAAAAAACTCATCGGTAAAGGACTCGGATTTTTAATTTTTCTAAAAATAAAATTAAATATTACCGACGTTTTACAAAAAAAGTAACTAAAAGTTTATTTTACCGACTTCATAAAATTCGTCGATAAAAGTCTTTGATATTTATTTTCCCTAAAAATGCAATTAATAATAAAATTGAAGTTGAAGGCCAAACCCACTAATTTACGGATCCAAATAGGAGGAAAGTGTAGTTGAAGGCCAAACCCACATTTCTCCAATGCTTTCCAAGAAGGCCATCAAGAACCTCAAACCACTTTTAAGCAGACCAAAAAAAATAAAAGAAGGATAAAAGACAGAACCCAAGATTAGAGGAAAAGAAAAAAAAATGAAATAGAATATGTTATTCAAAGCAATTGATGCAGAGATCAACCTGGATCACATGGTGCTTGTTTGGAAATTTCAAATGCTAGCAAATGAAATACTGCTGAATTCTGGAATTCCGAATTCCTTATTTCATTGAAAGGCCTGAATTCTTGTTTGAGAATTCTAAATTCCCTGTTTCATAGCTAAATTAATTTCTACCTGAAATTAGAACCATGTATGTACTAGTACTGTACAAATTCAAGTGCAAATTCCTTGTTTATTGGAATTTCAAAAGCCAACCAATTCTTGTAAAGAAACACAGAACTCCTGACAGGAATTCTGAATTTCAAGACACCCTGAATTCCTGTCATAAATTCTTCTAAAGAAACAAGGCCTTAGTAGGCTCGAAAACGGCCCACCGGGGGTCGGGAACAAGAAACGGACCCTGAAAAAATCAGAAACCAGCACGAGCACCTCGTTCGAGGCGAAATTAACTTGCAGGAACTGACGGCTAGTAAATCAGACTCTCAATTAACCATGGGCCCCAAATACAAGATCCAAACCATTAATTCTCTCTGTAAGGTTAAACACAACTACGACGTCAAATTTCAATATTTGAGTCCTCATGGATCTTGAAATATTTCTAAAAAATTCTCAACCATTGCTTTAAAAATGTTTATTTCAATCATTTTTTCTATGTAACCAAACAAACTATTTGAAAATAAAATAAAAATAAAAATAAAAAAACTTTCACCGACGTTTTTTTTCATCGGTAAAATAAATACAAAAACTGAAGAGATCAAAAAGATATAGCAATCCTACCTTCGTCGATAATTGTCTTTGATATTTATTTTCCCTAAAAATGAAGTTAATAATAAAATTGAACTTTGCCGACGGTTTTCAAGGAAACGTTGCTAAAAGTCAATTTTACCGACGTTTTATAATTCGTCGGTAATAACCTCTGATTTTTACTTTTCCTAATAATGAAGTTAAATCGAAAATTGGACTCTGCCGACGTTTTTTAGTAAAACGTCGCTAAAAGTCAGGGTTGTTGTGGTGTAACTTGGCCGACGATTTTATTTTCGTCGGTAAAATAAATAAAATAAAAATACTAAAAATATTTACCGACGTTATTTTTCGTCGATAAAATAAAAAAATAAATAAAAATTGGAAACAAAATTTCCTGACGATTTTATTTTCTTCGGTAAAATAAATAAAATAAAAATACTAAAAATATTTATCGACGTTATTTTTCGTCGGTAAAATAAAAAAATAAATAAAAATTGGAAAAAAGTTTTGCCGATGATTTTATTTTCGTCGGTAAAAGAAATAAAATAAAATAAATTTTTTTTACCGACGTTTTTTTCGTCGTAAAAGATATATTTTTTTAAGAAAATAGTGAATTTGATCGTAAACTTTGCCGACGTTTTATAGAAAAACGTCGGTAAATGACTATCTTTTGCCGACATTTTATTATAAAATGTCGGCGAAAGTCTGATTTTTGCCGACGAAATTAAAAACGTCGGGAAAATGAGGTATTTTACCGACGAAATTAGAAAACGTCGGGAAAAGCTAACTTTTACCGATGAATTTATAAAAACGTGGCTAAAACTGCAGTTTGTTGTAGTGTAACTTTTATTCTTCCAAAACAAAAATAATGAAAATATAATTTTTTAAGTTAAATATATTATCAAAATTTGGCAAATTGACATTTGCCGGCGATATAGGTATTTCACCGACAAAAAATATATCCTTTGCCGGCGACACAAATATTTTGCCGGTAAAACATAACCTTTGCTGGAGAGTGAAAAGAGGGGTTTCGGTGGCGGGAGAGGGAAAAAAATTGAGAAATTTACCGACGATTATTTTTCGTCACAAAAAATAGAAATTTTCATCAGTAAAAATTAATTTTATTTTTTTTTGAAAAAAAGTAAAAAAGTCTACCAACCTTTACTGATGTTTTCTATTAAACGTCGGTGATAAATTTTCTGACGCTAATTTTCGTCGGTAAAAAAAATTTTCCGACACGTTTTGTCACGAGCAGACACGGGCGAGGCAAAATGGGATTTGTTGCTACTAACTCTATTGGTGGTGGTAACAAGTAAGAAATAGCCACAAAAACACTGGCCGCGGTAAAAAGTTTGATGCTAAAGTCTTTTTTTTTTGTAGTGTGAGCAATGGGTTCTCGGTGGGTATCGTGAGAAGGTGTGCGAAATTTTTTTGGTGTCAAGATTTGGGTTCTCAGTGGGTATCGTCTATCCCTAATTTGGGGTTAAATTTTGGGTGTCAAAAAAAGGGTGCGAAATATTTTTGGAATATTAACTTGGCGGGTTTCTTTTTTTCGGCATACGAAATGTGGGCTGTGAAAGTTGATTATTCTTATAGCTTCTCAAAGCAGGCCATGAACTTAATTTAAATGGCTTGGCCTTTTACAGCATGCAACATGCGGGCTGTGATACCCTAATATTTTTATGGCTTACGAATGTGAGCCGCAAATGCTCAATAATTTACGGTGTCCTAAATGCACGCCGTAATTGATAAGATCTCACGGCGCTCAAAATGCACGCCTTAATAAAGAGAAAAAAAAGCCCTTTTGCGGCTCGCAATCCATGCACGCCGTACTATTATATCATTTACGGCTTGCATTCAATGCACGCCGTAAATGATGCGCTGTAAAAGCCCTGAAATGGTGGTGTTATGTGCAGTGCTTTATGGCAGAGATAGAGTTACAGTATTTTGGAATGAGTCAGAACTTTCATTCTCTTGGACCGACATTGATGGACAAGAGTAGCAGATTTGAGATCGTGTAAGAAAATTGGAAGGGTGTTAGAGGTTTGATGGAAGGATTCTTCGAATATTGATTGTGTCAAAGGAGCAAGTTACCAAGTGAAAATTGGACGGTTTGAGATCTTCAACCAAAATCAGAGAGTTTGACTGGGAATAGTGCAGTTATACAGGAGCAGTGCAGATCATCAATGTAGAGACAATTTTCAGTTGGTAAAACTCCAAAGAGATGTTTAGAGTTAGAGATTTCTAGAATTTAATGAGTTTTGTCAGAGAATTATTTTGGGATTTTCAACAAGTGCAGCCATGTGGAGGAGTAGACCCAGCAGGATGTGTCATTTGTGTGGTTAGAAGCTTTTGGAGTTGAATTTCAGTAGCTAATGAAGGAGTTGACTGTAGAAATGACCTCTACTTGATCTCCTGATAACGAAGATTTTCACGGATTTTATCGACAAGAGGAACTTCAGATTTCAATGCACAGATATACGAATCAGGAAATCGGTTATTTTGGATTTTGGTTTGGGAAGGCAGATCTAGCAGGACAGTTGCAAGAGTGTGTGCAGAGCTTCAATTGATGAAGAATGGTGAAGGGACAAGCATGTTAATATCAGAGACCGACTATTGTACAGAGGATCAAGAGCAACGAGCAGAAAGAGTTAGAGCTAGCAAGAGTTCACCTTGAAGATTGTGCAGTGGATATGAGATCCTAGCTTCGACAGTTACGATGAAGCGGACAAAATTGTTCCAAGAATTTTCTTTACCAAGCTGCTAGAAACAAGAGACTTGGTTGGATTTAACAGGAGTTAGAGGTGGCAAATTTCTTGAGCAGTAAGATTGGCAGGGCAGTGACAGATTCGAGCCAGTGGGAGAATGTTTGACGACTGTTGATAGTTGACCGAAGAGTTCTACAGCGAGGATGACACAGCGAGTTCAGATGTTTTCAAGAGGACTGTTTTGGAGTTTTGATTTGTGGTTTTATTTTCGAGGTGCGAGATTAACGTCCCCACTTGATTTTGGATTTGTTTAGTTCATTTGGAGGACCAAATGTTCTAAGTGGGGGAGGATGTGAGAACCCGACCCCAGATTTCCTGGTTTAGTGTATTTTTAATCGTGGATTATTTTCTCAGCGGGATTTCTGAGTTTGATTATATTTTCTTTGGTTTTGGGAAGTTTTGAGAGCCAGTGAACCAAGACAGTGACCGTAGGGTCCTATTTGTTTTGTGTGGTCATTGTGGAGATATTCTCTTTGATTTTTAAAAATTCTCATTTCAGCTTCTTTTGACTAATCTCACCATTCCCTACAACTTTCGTGTTCACTTCGTGCCCATCCGAAGCTCCGAAAATTAATTTTTCCAGCCCTGGGGGCAAAATCAGTCTTTTTACACTAAATCTGGACCAAAATATCGAGATCTCAGAACTTTGCCAAATATAAACTTTTTGGAAACTAGATTTTATGAGAAACATTTCTCTCCTGTTGGTCAATCGCATCCGAGGCACATAAATCGATGTTTTAACCCTTCTAATCCCAAATCTTCCATTATTTTAATCCCTTTGACCAAACAGTTGACTTTTTTTGTGCACCTCGGAAGTATGTCAATATTAACCTTGTTAGAAAGATAATTTTGTGCCGGACACTTTTCATATTTTAAGTTTCTTGATCCGAGGTCTAGAAAGCCTTCTAATCTCCATTGTAAGTTTTAAGTGTTTCTAAGTGTGGTGGGGCCCACACCCACCCATTATAAAAAGTACCACTCTCCTCTCTTCTCCCTCATCCGTTGCAGCCCAAAGGGGGAGCTCTGCAACTGAGCTTCCCCTCCCTTTTCTTCTTGTTTTCTCCTCCCCATTCATGGAGGAAATCCTTGCCATTTGAAAACCCAACCATGCCATCTTCTTCCCCTTCATCTCCTCTCTTGTTTGACACCATTTTTAAAGAAAACCAAGCTTTTCAAGATTTCCATTGAGCTAGCCTTGTCTACTTGAAGGTCTTCTATGTAAGTGATTCTCTCCATCTCCTAGATTTGTGTTCTCCTAGCCTTTGGGAATCTTCATTTTGATTATTGGGAGTTATCTCTTCCTATTTCTTGATTTGCCATTTTAGGGTTCTAAGATGGGTTTGTTTTTGGGGGTTTTCTTGGTTTTTCTTGTAGGTTGGTCAACTTGGTCTTGATAGTGTTTTGAGCTTGGATTTGCTTAGTTTGGACCCATGGCAAGTGGATGAATGGATGATTTCAAGTGTTAACTTGTTTTATGAGAAAAATATGGATTTTCATTACTTGTTCTTACTGATTTAATATTTGCGTTTAATCATGCTTTTCACTATGATTTTCTATTGCTTCTGAAAGGATGATTTTCGAACGCTAACATGTTTTTGGAAAATCTTGATTTACATTAATTATTTTTGGTGACTTCATATGTGTTCTCATCTGCATTCTTGATATAGTTTCCATTGCTTTTAAAATGCATATTGATGAGTCTTGTAACATTGTTTAATATCTTGGAAATGGTTGCATATGATTTTGTTAAAGCTTGTTTATAGTACATATGGATTTTCATGAATGATGGGTCATCACTTAATTGAATGTGATGAAATGGACGGTTGTATGAATGGGATTTTGATGGAAGGATGGATGAGGTTGAATAGGGAATTTGAAGTGTTGGGAATGGAGGTTTTGAATGATGAAATGGAGGAGATTTTGGCTCACTTTATTACAGGGATCTGACCCTTAAAAATGAGGAGTGTTTGGAGAAAGAAGGGACTGAAAACAGCTTCAGAAATCTGCTCCCGCAGTAATGTCGGTTAGCTGTCGGTCAGCCTGTCGGCTCACCGACAGCCAACCGACAGGTGACCGGCAACAGTTCGGTCCCAATTTCAGAGAGCTGCATTTTTCTGCAAATTCTGATGCTGAAGTGCCGGTCAGCCGACAATATATGAACCGACAACCCCTCGGTTCTAATTCCCGATAGCTGTTTTCTCTCCATTTATGGACTCGGTTAGCCGTCGGTCAGCTTGTCGGTCGACCGACATGACCTTGTCAGCTAACCAACAAGCCAACCGAGGGTTGACCGAAATGTCCATCCTGATGGATTTCTTTTGGAGAACTTGTGGAAATATATGGGAGAAGAATGTGGAACTATATTGAAGAATAAACCCATCATCTTAATTTTGTTAAAGGTCTTTTAGACTTGTTAAGTTGCATAAGGTCCCGGATTGTCTCTAATTCTTATGGAGTACCAAATAAATGTTAAATTGACAAACAAGACCCTATTTACATTGATTCAAATCTTGGACCTTCAACACTTAGCCTGGATGTTGGAAATCCATTCATGTTTATCTTGACCCGAATTGTATTTGTGTTTTTCAAACATCATATCTTATGATTTGGACTTGTCCCGAAAGTATTGGAAAATGTGTTTAGCTTTTGCTAACCCGTATATGCTCGACCCGATATGAATGTGCATTTGTGCCTATGGGCACCCTGATCCGTTATTATGTAGTTATTTTGATTTCTCGCATTTGACCTATGAGTCGGACACCACTAATTAAGCATGGACAACCTTGTCGGTTTGATCCACCGACTTGGAGATCCCCCCCTCCTGTTTAGTCAGCTGCAGTCTGAAATCCGCAGAGTTTTTACCCGGTTCGCTACCGTGGTCCCGCAGAGTATATATATGTATATTATCGTATTTTATCATTGTCCCTCCTCACCTTGTGTGACCGAGGTCAATGATCCTGTAGGGTATGTGCTCTCATCACTTTAGTGAGAGTGGATTTAGCTTTGTGTGGTTGTCATCTTGACAGTTCCCGATCCTTGATGCCCTTACTGTTTTAAATATACATGCTTCATACATGTTTTAAATGAATCCCTGATTTGTTAAATGTTCATGTTTTGTACATGTTTTAAATGAATTCTCGATTTGTCAAATATCCATGTTCTATACACGTTTTAAATGAATACATGTTTTGCTAGATATTCATGTTTTATACATGCTTTAAAGGAATACATGTCTTGTCAAATATTCATGTTTTTTACCCGTTTTATATGAACAAAGGATTTTGTCAAATGTTCACGAATTTCTATGCATTTTATTTACATACTGCTTTCAATCAATTAGCGTGATTTGTCATATGTTTTATTCTGCAATATATTGTTTATATCATTTCACCCACCTGCCAGACTGTCGTGTCTGACCCACTACTTTGGTACTCAGGTTCAGATTTCTTGCCCGAGTTGAGTGCACGTTTTGGCTATGGAGCCATGAGCTTGCAGGTTGTTTTGTCGGCTATGTCGTGTAGACATTGAGCTTGACATCGGAGCTACGTCACATATGGGGTAGTGATTATTAACTTATTTTTGTATGACTTTTATTAGCCCGTTTATTGGGATTGTAATTAATTCACATTGTTATTTGTAACTTGAACATATGTGGGAATATAATATCCAGATACTGTCAGCTATGTTGTTATAATGGTTTGTTCCAGTCTAATATGTTCATTGATAAGATAATTATATGCTTGGGTTGAGTGCGACGCGGAATCCAATGACCACAGACTTCGGGTCGCAACGCCACGAAAGCTTCCGCAAAAATATTCAGGATGTGTTGGAACGTGTTATCCTCACACACTCGGATCTTGGGAGAAACATAATCATTACTTAACTCCCAATAATTTTCAAGGCCCGCCCCTCGGGTTTGGGGTCGTGACAGCCTGGAGTCCCAAGGCGTAGCGATGGGGTCCCAAGGGGGAGTGGGGGCTACCTGTGGGCAGCTGGAAGAGCTGAGCTGGGCAATGGGGGAAGGTGGACGGGAGCAGGTGGGATTTGAGGAGCTCATGAAGCAGGCAAATGTTCAGGAGGTTAACTGAGATGGTGGTGGCTGGTTGAGAAGAGGAGGAAAGTGATGAGGTAGAGGAAGGGGCGGAGGTGGAGGTGGAGGTGAAGGCTGTAGGAATGTGGTCGGAGAAGAAGGGTTTTGGGCGGGGAGAAAGTCGAGAAACTTCATTCTCAAGACTTGGATTTATGCTAAACATGTTGAGTTCAATGGAATGCATATATAATTTAATGTGGAACGTTGGTGGGCCATAAGAGTTGCTGGAAACACTTTCTAACAATGAGCTTTTTTTTTTTTTTTTTAATCTCAGTTGTGCCCAGAAATAACGAGTTTCCGGCGTGTAAACAGGTCCATAAACAGTCCGCACATGCATACATAATTCTGCTCAACAGAATTTTAGTACCATGCATCTTGTTTCATGCATGTTTTCTTCATCTTTGCATTTTTTTTCTTCTGTATTTTGTTTCATGCATTCATTAAGTGTGTTTTTCAGCCATCAAATTTAGAGGTTTGCATTAGGTTAGGTCCATATTTTTACTAAAGCTTACTTATCATTTAAATTTCTGCACTAGCAGTTTTTTTCTTGGGGATTTCAGCCGGAAGTCCCTCAAAGTATGACTTTGCTGCAAACAGTCCACACAAAAAAGTCATAAAGCCAAAGGTCCCTCCCACACTTTTTTATACGTGAAATGTCTAATTTACCATTTCTTAAAATCATAACTCATGATTGGTGGGATATCCCATTAATAATGACCAACTAACATTTAATTGCCCACAATTAATGAAATTCCCAGATTTTCAAATAAATTCTAAAAACACACAAATAAATTTCAAAATAACGAAAATAAATTTTAAAAAATAAAATAATTTCAAAAAATGCAATAAATTTAAAAAAAAAGTAATATATAATCAAATAACGCAAATAAATTTAAAAAGATGCAAATAAGTTTCAAAATATCCAAATAAACTTCAAAAAATATAAATAAATTTAAAAATACTCAAATAAATCTCAAAAGATCCGAAGAAAATTTTAAAAAATAAAAATAAATTTAAAATAATGAAAATAAATTTTAAAAAATGCAATAATTTCAAAAAACGCAATAAATTCGAAAAGACACAAATAAATTTCAAAAGACGCAAATAAATTTAAAAAACGCATATACATTTCAAAAAACATAAATAAATTTACTAAAAAACTCAGATAAATTTTGAAAAGAAAAATCAGATAAATTTACCAAAAAGACAAAGAAATATGACAGAAAACAGATAAATTTGAACAACACTCAGATAAAATTGACAAAATCTCGGATAAATTTTAACAAAACTCAGATAAATTTACTAAAAACTCAAATAAATTTAAAAAAAAACTCAGATAAATTTACCAAAAACACAAAGAAATATGACAGAAAACAGATAAATAAATTTGAACAACACTCAGATAAATTTGACAAAAACACACAAAGAAATATGACAGAAAACAGATAAATTTGAACAAAACTCCGATAAAGTTGACAACAACTTAGATAAATCTGACAACAACTCAGATAGATTTGTTCAAAACCAAGATAGATTTGCAAAAAACTCAGATAAATTTTTAAAAACTCAAATAAATTTGCAAAAGTCAGATATATTTGCCGAGAACCATGCGTTACCCTCGCGGTTACCCCAGAATCGAGGATGAAAGGCAGCAGGACTGCCTCTTGCAAGCACAAAATCGAGATTCCAGAACCAACAGATAGTTTTTGATCAGAGAATCCATTCACTGTTGGGAAATAGAGAGGGAGAACTGAGGTCACATCCTTAACTCTTTCTACACAGCAAGTAATAATGAGCCAGTCCTAACGTGGCCATCAAGGAGCCATATATAGCATTGGTTTTATATGCGTTTCTGTAATAAAGATGGGAATAGTGATGTTACCGACCATGATCATATCTGACCATGTAAACATCTTGAATAGGTACCAGTTGCCACTACAACAATTTACACTTTTACCGGCGTTTTTTGCCGGCGCAACCAGTAAATGCCGGGGAAAGTAGGACCTTTGCCGGCGAAAAAGCTTCTTTTGCCAGGAAAAGTAAGGGTTTTCTTGGCGATAAATTCTCGCCGGCAAAGGTCATACTTTCCCCGGCGTTTTATTTATTTCGCTGGCAAATTTTGATTTTTTCCTGCGATTTGCCTTTTTCGCCGGCAACAATTATAATTTTTCCGGCGCCTTATTTATTTCGCCGGCAAAGGTAAATTTTTTTCCCAGCAAATATCACCGCGCCAACTCCGCCAAAAAATCGCGCCTCTATTTTTCTTTTGACTAATGCCCAAACCCCTTCTGCACCCATTTATTTTCCCTTTGTAATTCCCCTGCATCCATCTCCCATCGTAGCTCAGCAAAGCAGCCATCGCCATCCCTCTCCATCATGCGCAGAACTCGAACTCCCTCTTGGTTCCCATCTCATTCCCCTCCCCTCCATCACGCTTCTCCCCTCATCTATCCATCGCAGCAACGAATCATCCTCCCCACTCTCTGGCCATCTCCCAGCAATCCGGCCCAGCAATCCCCACTCAGCCAGCCATCACCCTCTCCCTCATGCATTTTCTCTCATCACCACCGTCTATCCCAGAACGCCCCTCAGTCGTCCCTCCATCATCTCACGCCCATCTTCTTCCAGCGCAGACCCACACCTCTCCCAGACGCGGACCACCATCTTCGTCTCCCTCATCTCCACCCTCACACGCAGAAACCATCACAGCCACCACCTCATGCTCACCATCTCCATCACCCAGTCAGATCCACCACACCATCCCTACGTAGACCAGCCAGCCTCCCATCTTCATCTCCATCCTCCCTTAGACGATCAACTCCTTCCCCATCTCATCATCACCTAGAGCAGACTTCCTCTCTTCCCCTGTTCTTCTTCCCCGCTCGCCCAGCGGGCCCACTCCACTGCTGCCCTTCATCCATTAACGCGGAACGCCGAAGAAGAGGAGCATTCACGCAAAGTCAGGAAGAACATCGAAGGATAATTCAGGAAGAACATCTCCATATCACCATTCTTTTTCCCCTGCCATCTGAAATACCCATTTGATCAAAACCTCTAAAATCACTGTTTTTGTGTTTGTACAGGGGAGGAATGGAATACTTCAATGGTTCATATAAATATATTTTTCTTATTCCCTTTTCTTTACGATCCTGCAAGTCCTATTTGTTTTCTCTTGTTTTAGTGTCAAGTATTGAGGCTGTTGAGCTTAAATTTAGTAAAAGTCTTATTCTTGAGAAGTGAGTTAGTGTTTGTCAGCTTTGGAGATGTGTTTTTAGACTGAGATCCATTTCTATGTTGATGCCATTGTAGTAGTTTACTTATATGTGGGATTGGAACCCATCGTATTTCTGTACACTACAAATATGGAGTGGAGTTTTTTATGCTATATGTATACAGCATCGCAATCCAATGGACTTCTCGTCAGGGGCGGATGAAGGGGGGGGGGGGGGCCTGGGTGGGCTGCAGCCCACCCAAGATTTCAGCCCAAAAAAAAAACCCAGTTTCCAAACCCAGTTTCCCACATGCCCCATCCAAGATCCAAGTAAAGTAGCAATTTTTTTAACCTAACTCAAGTTACAGCTCAACTCAAGTTTGACGTTTCAAAAGTCAAAACCCCTTTTTTTTTGTCTCTGTCTCTCTGTTACCAGTCCACTCACTCTCTCAGGCCTCAGCAGTCAGCCCCACCCATTTCAGATTTCACCCATTTTAACGTTGAGGCTGCCCGCTGCCTCCGTCGCTGGCGACTCTCTCCGGCGAGAACGACGCTCTCCGGCGACTCTCTCTCTGCCTCCGGATCTCAGGTACGAACTTGGGGTGTTTTTATTACATGGGTTTGTTCATTTTTCAGATTTTCTGGTTTTTTTTTCAATTGTTCTTCTTTTATGGGTATGACTGTATGATTAGTTGATTACAAGACTGTATGATTACAAGTAAGATATGTGTATATATATGCCCAACTTGGTGATTTAGAGACACTGGTATTCGATCCCCTTCCAACCTTCTCTTCTGCTAAAATCTCATCTCCTGTTTTTGTAGATACGGATTTCGTGTTTTCGATATGTTTCTGTCACCTTAAATTTCAACACACCTCGATATGTATTCACTCACGTCTCTTTGTCAAAGTCTCGTATTTGGATGATGGAAATCGAAACGAGAGTTTGTGCAGAGACTTGGGTTTTCTTTTAGTCTATAGCTTTGGTGGTTTTTATTGTTCATTTGGTCGTTTTGGTGATGTTTGATGATTTGAATTTGTGAGTTTTTTCATGAGTTTTCTAATTGATTTGATCAGTGGGTGTCGAAATCAGTGGGATTAGAGATCTGGGTTCTTTTCGGATTTTCTGTTTAGATACCTTTTCATCATCTGGATCTTTTTTTTTCCCCAATTACTGGGTCTGCTACTCTGCTTAGAAGCACTGCTATTAGACTATTGAATAATATAAGATTTTAACTACTAGCTAGGAACAAGAAAGTGAGGTATCTGTGTGGCAAGTGGTTGAGTCATGAGTGTGTAAGATTCTAGTTAGTGGCTTTGAGGGATGGAAAGTGAGTGCTGGAAGTTGAAACAATGAAGATGCTTTAGGAGAAGGAATCATTGATATCATACAACAAGCAACCTTTAAAAGTTTCAGTTCCCTCTCTGTCTACAGATGGTTAACAATGAAGATGCTTTAGGAGAAGGAATCATTGATATCATACAACAAGGCGACACGGCTGCAAAACCTATAAGCTCAAGAAGTTGCACCTATGGAAGTTGATGTCACTTCTTCATTTGAATGTGATCAGGGTAAACGCATTGCTATATATGAATACCCGCTTAACAAACATGATGAAGTTCGGGTAGCTTATCTTAGAATGGGACCTTGTCGACCTACTCATGAGAAAGAAAAAGATTATCCGGTGACCATATTTGGAAAGCAAGGCCGACGGTTTTAACGCTAATTGGTACAAGCTATTCCCTTGCTAGAATATTCACTCCACAAGGATAGAGCATATTGTTTTTATTGCTTTCTCTTTGAAACAAATCCTCCGAAGCATCCGGTATTTACCATTGATAGGTTTCAGAATTGGAAGAAGGTTAACAATGGGAAGAAGTGTCCTTTTTTGAAACATGAAGGTGGTCTTTGTTCTCCACATAGGTCGGCGACAATGTATTGTGAGAATCTAATGAATCCTTCTCGACATATAGATAGTGTTTTCAATACACTTTCTAAAGAAGCAATTGCAAATAATCGGTTGCTTCTCCAAAATGTTATTCAATGTATTCGGATGCTTGCACTACAAGGGTTTCCTTTTAGAGGACATGATGAATTGAAGAAATCAAAGAATTGTGGAAACTTTATTGCAATGTTCGAGTTTTCAAAAATGTTGAACAAGAAAGTTGCAGAAATAGTAGGTGATTGTCCAGGAAATGCCAAGTATACCTCACATGGTATTCAGAAAACACTTTTGCATATATTTGCCGAAAATGTGAGAAAGAAAATACGCGAAGATGTTGGTGATGCAAAGTTTTGTATCCTTGTGGATGAAGCACAAGATAATTCACATAAAGAACAAATGGCCATTATTCTACGATTTGTTGATCGTGGTGGTTTTGTTAGAGAAAGGTTTTTTGCTATTGTTGGTGTTGAAGATACTTATGCGTTAACCTTGAAAGAAAAGATTTCCAATGTTCTTGCTCACAAGAATTTGCTTATTAGAAATATGAGAGGCCAGGGTTATGATGGTGCTAGTAATATGCGTGGTCAATGGAATGGATTACAAGCACTATTTCTTAAGGAGTGTCCTTATGCATATTATGTGCATTGTTTTGCGCATAGACTACAACTTGCATTAGTTGCAGCTTCTAAAGATGTGCCAGACGTTTGGTTATTCTTTTCGAAGTTGGCATCCATTGTTAATCTCCATGTTACGCCTAAGCGGAAGAAAGAGTTGGAGAAAGCTCCAAAAATAGAAATCAATAATTTGTTGGCAAGTGGTGTGCTTGATAGTGGACGGGGTGCTAATCAAGTTCGCACATTGCAACGAGCTGGAGATACTGGATGGAGCTCTCACTATGAATCTGTTTGTAGCTTGATAGAGATGTATGATGCGACTTGCATGGTTTTTGAAAGCATCATGAAGAATGGGTCTAGTAACACTATGCGTGGAGAAGCTAAGGGTTCTTATGTTGCTATGAGAAATTTTGAATTTGTCTTTATGTTTCATTTATTGCATAAGACTATGGGAATCACAAATATACTATGTAAAGCTTTGCAAGTAAAATCACAAGACATTCTAAATGCCATGAGTTTAGTCTCAAGTACGAATGAACTTCTTCAAGAGTTGAGAGAAACAGGTTGGGGTAGCTTCCTTGAGGATGTGATTTCTTTTTGCAGAAAACATGACATTGATATTCCTGATATGGGTTCTCGTCATATGATTGGTACACGCCGTTCTTGCCAACAGAATGATTGTATTACAGTTGAGCATCATTATCGCGTTGATATTTTCAATGCTGTAATAGATTTCCAGTTGCTGGAGTTGAAGAGTAGATTCTCTGAGGAGGCAATTGAGCTTCTTTCTCTTAGTTCAGCTTTGGACCCGAAAGATGCTTTTAAGTACTTTCATATTGATGATATTTGCAAGCTCGCTGAGAAGTTTTATTGTGAAGACTTCACGGAGCAAGAGATACATATTTTGAGAAGTCAATTGCAACATTATAAGCTTGATGTGCATCGTCATCCCCGTTTTCAGAAATTGTCTACCATTTCTGAGTTATGTCGAGCTTTAATTGAAACAGAAAAGTCAACTATTTATCATTTGATTGATAGATTGATTCGTCTTGTCTTGACTCTTCCTGTTTCCACGGCGACTGCCGAACAAGCCTTCTCAGCTATGAAACTTGTCAAAACACGACTCCGTAACAAGATGGATGACGAGTTTCTCGCGGATTGCATGGTTATTTACATCGAAAGAGAGTTTGCTAATGAAGTTGACATAGAGTTAGTAATAGATGAATTTGATAAGAAGCCACGCAAGTCAAGATTTCACTAGTGTCATGTTTTAACTTTTGTTTGTCTTTTGTCATACTCGTCAAGATCTATTGTGAAGATATTTTTTTGTTGATTTTGAGTAGTATAATAAAAAAAATCACTCTTTTGGTATGATGCTTGTAGAAAATGAATTATGAAGATAGTACATAGATAGTTTTTGGTGGGACATTGTTGCTATTTTTTATAGTTTTTGGTGAGACATTGTTGTTATTTTTTTAGTGTAACTTAAGTACAGCCCCCCAGGCCCCCCCCCCCCCCCCCCCCCCCGATTAGAAGTCCTGGATCCGCCCCTGCTTCTCGTTTCCTGTGATTTAGTGATGGGTTTTGCATAGTGGGGTAGTGGGTTCTGTTGCCTTGTATCTCATGTAGGTGTAATTTTTTTTTTCTTTTGTTAATGAAATCTCATCTTTTGTGCAAAAAAAAGAATTTACATTTTTTTTTGCATGACCAATAATAATTGCCTAATAAAGATAAGTGAAGAAGTAGAATCCATCAACTGATTTTAGACAATTGTTGGTTTATTGATGACGATGACCATGATTGAAAGTATGGAAAAAAAAAGGTAGCCTGGTAGGTATGAGTGCTTTACTGCTTATGGGTTGGATTGAAGTTTACTGTTAAATTTTTTTATAAAAAGAGAAGGAAGGATTTCTTTGATGATAAAACAGGGGGTCAATGCATCCTCTGAATAGACAAGCATGTGCACAATTTTTGGTTTGAAAGCACCATTTTTACCGGTGTAAACTGTGAACTTTTGGATGATGGAGATGGAGATCGATGCATCTCAATAACTAGATAATGAGTGCTCAGCCTATTTTAAATAATGAGTTCTCAACCTTTGTCACCTTGATTTCTTAAAGGATGGTTTTACAGGAAATTTTATCTCTAAATATCTATGCTTTTTGCCCCAAAATTCTGATCTATGCATTTTGATCTGCTTGGGTAATTAATGTTTTCCAGGCACCTTGTTTTGTTCTTGTAAGTGTAACACAGGCATTAGTTGGTAAAGATAGATTGATGAAGTTGACTGAATGTTCTGTTTTCATTTTTCTTTTGTTTGAATGAGGATGATGGTGCCTATTTCTGCTTCTTTTTTTTTTTTTCTGTAGATTGTTTTTTGGCTGGATCATGTAAGTGAAGTTGAATTAATGACACATGCAGAATTGTAAAGGAAAACTTCCTTTGGGTTGCAAATTGTTCCTTTTTTAAAAAAATTTCTCTGTGTGTTATGCAAATGAATGCTGATCAAGACGATTTTCTGCTCAAATAGCAAGCTATATTTGGTGGATTTTTGGTTTTCCTAGTTGATTTGTGGGGGTGGATTTGTGTTTTGTTGATTAGTGAGTCAATCTAGATGCCTCAGTTATTATTTCTTAAAAGAATTTATTGTCTGTAATTGGCTTGGGTGAGCCTCCAGGCATATGCCATTTATTCCTTTTCAAACATTGGTATAAATCATTGACAAAGTCACTGTCTCCACCCATTATGAAGTAAGGCTTGTTTGGGTGACAAAGTGAGGAAATTGATGTTGCTTTTTGTTGAAGAACATGACTAGTAACTTTAAGATACAAACATGAGGATAGTAGATCATGACATTCTTATTGTTTGCATAGAGACTTATATTCTTGGTCTGCTCCTCTGGATGGTGTGTGGATCTTGAATCTTGATGGAAGTATTAAGGAATCAGTGAGGGTGGGGGCAGGCAGTATGATCAATGATTCCGATGGTGTGTAAATCTTTTAACTGTTGCAGCCTCATAGGGAGTTCTATTTTAAAGAAAGCTGAAATAAAGCTATAATCATCAGGTGCATAGAGTTTTTCAAGATAGGTTCAGTTTGAGCTATTGTTAAGGGTGACACTGCGTGATTCCATGGGTCACTGGGAATTATGAATTTTTCTTGGTGATTGGCCGATCTAGTTTAGAAAGTTTGACCGGTAGTTTCTGCTGGCGGTTTCTTCGTCTCATATCCTACAAGACGCACACCAATTGACAAAAGATGGGGCATTCCCCAGCTCCGCGATATGATGTTTGGTTTAGCTTTTTTCTCGTAATTCCTGTGTGTGTGTAAATGTAAAATGATGTCATTGTTTCAGAAAAAATTATATTCTTTCATCACAGCTGTTTCGCTCCCCACCCCCCTCAATTGGACATGCAAGCAAGCAAAATAGTAGAAGTCTTGATGTACTTACTTTCTCTTGAATAAAGTAAGAAAAACTGTTACTATTTTTTTGGTTATCAAGAGTATAAATCTGTCAATTATTTCATTTCCCGTGGTTTTGTGGTCTGTACTATAATTTATCTTTGCGAAAATGCTTGAAATGATGTATTTTAATAGACTCGGGAAATTTACGATATGGTTATTGATCTGGTTTTGTATTTTTGTCTCTTCCAGAGCTTAAAGCATAACGCAAATGGAGAGGTTTGTTGTTGTTTGTGGAGATGGAGAATACATCATATGTACAGCATTGGCATGGAGAAATAGATCTTTTGGTTATGCACTGGAGTTTTTTTGGTCATCCGATGGAGAATGTGCAGTAAGAGAAAGTACATCAAGGATCAAGATCTTTAGCAAAACTTTCCAGGTCTGAGTCCTATCATTATAACTTATAATTGATAATGGTTCATTGGCTAGCTATTTGCCATCTGATTTATTTGTTTACGATTTTTAAGTATACCTGCTCATACCATCTTTCTAATATTCATCTAAACCTCGCATGACGGTCAATGACTTTTTGAATGAGATGGAACCCAGAGTTCAGCTTCCTGCTTCTGGGTTCGTGATCTTATCTGTAATGGTATCCTTACACTGCTTGTTTATAGTTGTAACACTTGTTAGTGCTGAAGTTTCTTATTTTTTTATTAGACATGTAGGTTAGCATGCAAACATGTTGATATCTAAAGAAAATAATATTTGCAATGGAATATTAGTTTTGGGCAAGAAGGTTAGAAGTGTTGACTTTCATCTGCGTGGCTAATAAGGTGCACAGGCACATGATCATTCATGGACCCCAGGAGAGATCCTTGGTGAATTGTTAAGTTATTGATAAGAAGATTTTTGAAGGTGTAATCCTCTTTAGATCATATAACTATAAGATTAGCATGATATTAGATGTCTGCCACTACTATGTTACATACTAGTGTATTACGTTATATATAAATAAGTATAAATAACTTCCTTTTCTTTCTACCCATTTCGCAGCATTGCTTTGGTCATTACTATTTTATCTGATTCTTACAGTCTTCGAGTTCTACAATTCCATGATCATTGGGTAATTGCATCATTCTTTTAACCCATTACTTCTTGGCTAAAAAAATAAGTTAAAAAAAGAGAGGGCCTCATAGTCATCTGTGTTCTGTTTGATTTGCTTCCTACTAATTTAGGGGCTCTTCATGTTGTGGAATTTGATTCTCTTCTCTCAAACAAACTGTTTGGATTTGTTGGGTTTCTTGGTTCTTTTGATTAGATTTCTCCATTTTTTGTGATTTGTGTTTGCTATTGATCTCTTGGAAATGCCAGTTTTATGTTTTGGGGTGTTGGGATGAGCTCATTTTGTGCATTTCTTTGTTGGGGATTTGGCATTTTCCATCCAAGGGCCTGAAAATTAGGCTCGGGTCCACTTGTGGGTTTATATGAGTGAGTTTCTCTCTCAGTATATTCTAAATCTCATATGGTAATTTTATTTATATACCATAAGAATTTTTCTGGCATCTGTGTAAGTTTGTATTTGCCCTGATTACAGTGAGTTTGAATATACTGGCAGATTGAATGGTCATTCATTTCACTTGTTGAGATTAGTTTGAGTTCCTTGTTAGTGCATGATTATGGAGAACTAAATTCTGTTAGCTTTATAGTTAGTGTCTTTCAAAAGACCTGATGTTCTAGTAATATAAACAATGCTAGTTTCTGTTTTTTTTTTTTTTTTTTTTTTGCCCAATGTTGTTGAAAATGGGTGAAAATGGCGAATGGGTCGTTTGGATGCAGGGGAAGGGAGAAAAGGTGATGGGTGTTGGAATTGAAGGTGATGTGGGAAGGTGTGACAGAGTTGCAGAATGTATGAGCAGAGTGTGGGTTTGTTTTGTGTTGGGTTCTTATGAGGGTGTTTGCAGTTGGGTTTGGAAATGTGAGAGAGATGGGTGTTGTTTGAGAAAGAAGAAGAGGGATAACGGTGGTTGATGATGAATGGCTGAGATGGCTGTAATTGCCCTGAGATTATGGAAAGTGAAAGTGTTTGTTTAGGTGGATAGCTACATGAGGAAGCAGATGATGATGTGTGTGGGGTTGGTACCAAAGAAGCATACTGGAATGATGCAGAGAAGAGATTCTTGGCTGCAGTTTGAACCAATAGTGAAGCAGATAAATAAAGGAAAAGAAAAAAAAAAGAGAAAGAGATTCCATGCTTAATATTGAATTGGGGGTGGCGGTGGGGGTGGGGGGGTGGGGGGGCACTTAAACATCTCTTCTTTTGCTCTCATCAACTCAGATAAAAAAAAGAAAGAGGAGTTTTCCATTTGGGTTCGTAGCAAACGAGTTACACCCTGTATGATTAATTATTACATATGACCCTTGATTTCTCAATTTCATCACATGAATTGAATTGGGTATTTTCTTTTCTTCACCATTTCAGAGCGTGGCACCTTGAGATGTTGATACTTGATAGCAGCGCCGATTTCCACCAATTAGTTCAGGCTCACCAAGTACATGTTCCTCTATTTATTTTTCTCAGATTATTGTATTTGGCTTCTTGATTTTGATTTTTTTTATAATATTTTTAGGCAGTGGCAGCCTGGCTTCCACCCCTTGAAGAAATTTGCACACTGCTCGATCGAAGCACTCGGGGCATGTTCTCTACTTTTTCTCAGGTATTGTGTATGTTTTTAATGAATTTTTAGTGCTTTATTTAGAAACTTCAATTGAGTTGTGGGTTGAGATATTTTGTTGGTTCGAATGTCAATTTGCTTTCTTGATTATTCTTCTTGTTGGTTCGAATGTCAATTTGCTTTCTTGATTAGTCAAAAGAGTATGATGAGATTGAGCAGTTTGTTTATGGTCCTTTTTGTGGTGATGACCAAAGTTAGACTTGTTTAGAAATGTCATTACAACTTCCAAGTGTTACTTTTAGGCAGCATGGATGTTGATGTTATTAACAGATACTAAAAAACTATACCAACACCCCCATAAATGTATATGTTAGGATATTATGCAATCTTAGGATATTCTGTTAGGATATTTTGTGAGGATTTTATGCAATCTTAGGATATTCTTTATATAAGTGTTTGCTTTGTTATAGGAAACTGATTCCTAAATTTAAGCCTAATGAGGGCAGTGTATCTTGGGGGTATCTGTCACCATCTTTTTGTATAAATACCATTCTTTGGTTTAATGAGAGGGCAACGATTATCCTACCTTTACATGGTATCAGAGCCCGGTTTCATCAAACTATGGCTGGCGAAGAAACACCTCCACCGTCGGTGAAAATTGATCCCAGCTCGCCCTTACTTAGGACCGCAAGATCGACCAGGCGACTTCATTACCCCAATTCGTCTAAAGCTTGATAATTTCGATGATTGGTCTCATGCAATTCGTGTCGCCCTTTCCTCTAGGCGCAAATTTGGATTTCTTGACGGGACAATCAGCGATCTAGTCCCACCTTGTACGAAAGATGATTGGGTCACGATTCATTGCATGCTTGTCTCATGGCTCACGAATACAATTGACCACGAGGTACGTTCTATGCTATCGAATTACGATAATGCAAAACGCTTATGGGATGACTTGCATGAACGTTTCTCGGTCGTGAATGGCCCGCGTATTCAACAACTTAAGGCAGCTATTAATCAATGTGCGCAAAGTAAAACTATGCCTGTTGCTTTAGCAAATTGAATGTTTTATGGGATGAACTAGATAATCATGAGCCTTTGATCTGTTGCAAGTGTGGTAAATGTACTTGTGAGGTTGGTAAACAACACAGGAAACGACGAGAAGACGATAGGCTGCAACAATTTCTTCTTGGCTTAAGTTCTGAGTATTATGCCCAATTGCGATCGACTATTTTGTCGCAAGATCCTCTACCTTCCTTGAATCGGGTTTTTTCAACAAATTGCTCAAGATGAGCGGGTTCGGGGGATCACACGCATCACCGAAGAGAAACCCGAGGTGGTCGGATTTGCTGTGAGTATGGCGAATAGAACACCAACTCGTCTTGATAGAGCAGAGAAGGCGGTCTTGATATGCTCTCACTGCCACAAATCGGGCCACGACATCACTACCTGCTTTGATCTACATGGTACCCCAGATTGGTACTTGGAGAAATATGGGAATAAATCTAAGGGAAGAACAAACGCTTCGTCCACAAAGAACTCGGCTGGTCGTGGACGTGGCGGCGTACGTGCTAATGCCACAACACCAGACATCACTCACAGCGCCTCTCTTGGGCAGCCGAGTCCCGCACCTGGTGAGCAACCTCTTCCAGGCTTTACTGCTGAACAGTGGGCGGCGTTAGCAGCCGCATTCGGTACTCCTTAGACTCCCTCTGACAGGTTGCATGGTAAGTTGGGATTAGATGCTTGGATAATTGATACTGGATGTTCTCACCATGTTACCGGTGCAGAATCTTGTTTATTGGATATTAAAGCTGTTTCGGCATGTCCCATGGGTCTCCTAGATGGTCAAACGGTGGTTGCTACTAAGGAGGGTGTCGTGCAACTCACGGACAAAATAATACTCCAACATGTTCTTTTTGTTCCCAAATTAAACTGCAACTTAATTTCGGTGTCACAACTTAATGATGATCTAAATTGTTTTGTCCAATTTCATTCTAACTTATGTGCGATACAGGACCTACATTCGAGGGAGGTGATGGGCACGGGTGAGAGACGGGATGGACTTTACTACCTACGGCAAGGATCGAAGGTGCAAGCGGTTTCGGTTGATAGTTCGCACTTGTTGGAGCTATGGCATAGTCGATTGGGTCATCCTTCCGAAAAAATAGTAAAGCTACTGCCTTTTTTAAATAGTTCTCGCAGTACTTTGAATAAAGGATGTGAAGTTTGTCATCGTGCTAAACATCCTCGAGATAGCTTTCCTTTAAGTGAAAATAAATCCACTCGGATTTTTGAGTTAATACATTGCGATTAATGGGGTCCGTATGATGACATTTCTTCTTGTGGTGCCCGTTATTTTTTAACTTTAGTGGATGATTATTCCTGTGCTGTGTGGGTTTATTTGTTAATTGATAAAAGAGAAGTCTTTAAGATGTTTATGTCCTTTATTGCCATGATTGAACGCCAATTCTCTCAAAAATTGAAAATTGTTCGTAGTGATAATGGTACGGAGTTTCACTGCATGAAAGATTATTTTATGGCAAATGGGATTTTATTTCAAACTTCTTGTGTGGGAACCCCTCAACAAAATGGAAGAGTGGAGAGGAAACATAAACACATTCTGAATGTTGCTCGTGCATTGAGATTTCAAGGTGGTTTGCCAATTTATTTTTGGGGGGAATGTGTTTTGGCCACTGCTCACCTAATCAATCGGACTCCATCTACTGTTCTCCTAAACAAAACTCCATATGAAATGCTATTCGGTTGTCTACCTTCTTTTAGTGACTTGTGAATTGTTGGCTGTTTAGCTTTTGCACATAATCAACGGGCTAGAGGTGACAAGTTTGCTAGTTGAAGTCGTAAATGTGTTTTTGTGGGATACCCGTTTTGTAAGAAGGGATGGAGTTTATTTGATCTTGAGAAACAGGAGTTCTTTGTGTCGAGGGATGTGAAGTTCTATGAGAATGTCTTTCCTTATTTGCATGTTGAACCCACAAATACTAATTCTACTGTTGACTGTGATGTCACTTATAATGGAGGGGGCATTGAGGAGTTTCTTGCTGATATGGGTGGTCATGAGGATGACATCGTCGCCACTCACACGCCTCACACAGCCTCGCCAACGACTCGTGGCTCGCCTAGTCATGAAGAAACGCAGCCCTCCTCCACGTCCATGCTCAGCCAAACTGCTCGGAATGTGCCACCAGTGGCCGCATCATCCACGGGTGCAGGGGGAGTTGATGGTACTACAGGTGGCTCGGGGGGGGGGGGGGGGGACAATTTGGGCCGCGGGTTAAGGGAGAAATTCCCATCAGTAAAATTGCGAGACTATGTGACACATACGGTTATCAAGAAAAGTCCATCTCTTGCTCCACCTGATCCGGACTCTCACACTCCCTCAGGTACGCCTTTTCCTATAGCACATTATGTTAGTTGTGACAAATTTACTGTGAAACGCCGGAATTTTCTTGCAGCTATAACTGCAGGTGTTGAGCCACAGTCTTTTAAGGAGGCTGTAAAAGATGTGGGATGGTGTACTGCTATGCAAAAGGAGATTCGTGCTTTGGAAGATAATGGCACCTGGACTCTGGAAAAATTACCTCCTGGAAAGAAAGCTCTTGGAACCAAATAGGTGTACAAAATTAAGTACAACTCAGATGGTAGCATTGAGAGGTTAAAAGCCAGATTAGTTGTTTTTGGTAATCATCAGGTTGAAGGAATTGATTATAATGAGACATTTGCCCAGTAGCGAAAATGGTGACAGTTAGAACTTTCCTGGCAATTGCAGCATCAAAGAATTGGGAGTTGCATCAGATGGATGTTCATAATGCCTTCCTTCACGGAGATTTAGATGAGGAGGTATATATGAAACTCCCTCCAGGTTTTGGTTCTGCTGATTCTGATTTGGTTTGTCGTTTGCGTAAATCGCTGTATGGTTTGAGACAGGCACCTCGATGTTGGTTTGCAAAACTTGTGACAGCTTTAAAAGGGTATGGTTTTCTTCAATCCTACTCTGATTATTCCCTTTTTACTTACACTAAAGGGTATGTACAGATTAATGTACTAGTCTATGTTGATGATTTGATAATCTCTGGTAATGATTCCACTGCGGTGACAGCTTTTAAAGTCTATTTGAGCAAATGTTTTTATATGAAGGATCTTGGTGTGCTTAAATATTTTCTTGGCATTGAGGTGGCTCGAAGCTCTTCTGGGTTGTTTTTGTGTCAAAGGAAATATGCTCTTGACATTATTTCGGAGGCAGGACTATTGGGCTCGAAGCCGGTTTCCTTCCCGATCGAGCAGAATCATCAGCTGGCGCGTGCCGCGGGGCCTTATCTTCAGGATCCCGAGCCCTATAGGCGTTTGTTAGGGCGTCTTATCTATTTGGCAGTAACCCGCCCTGACTTGGCCTACTCGGTTCATGTCTTGTCACAATTCATGCAGGAACCAAGACAAGAACATTGGGATGCTGCATTACGGGTTGTTCGATATTTAAAGGGATCCCCGGGTCAGGGCATTCTATTGCGTTCAGATAGTGAGTTGTCTTTGAAAGGTTGGTGTGACTCGGATTGGGCAGCTTGCCCGCTTACTAGGCGGTCTCTTACTGGTTGGCTTGTGTTTTTGGGGCATTCGCCAATTTCATGGAAAACTAAGAAGCAGCATACTGTAGCTCGTTCTTCGGCAGAGGCCGAATATCGCTCTATGGCTTCTATTACTTGTGAGTTAAAATGGTTGAAGGGACTACTTTTGAGTTTGGGCGTCCATCATCCAAAGGCGATTCCTCTTTTCTGTGATAGTCAGTCTGCGTTGCATATAGCGCAGAATCCGGTATTTCATGAACGCACGAAACACATTGAGGTTGATTGTCATTTCGTGCGTGATGCCATCCAGGAAGGTCTTCTTGCTCCGTCTTATGTGCCGACGACGGTACAATTGGCGGATATTTTTACCAAGGCTTTGGGGAAGAAGCAATTTGATTTTCTTCTTGACAAGTTGGGCATTTTCGACTTGCATGCTCCAACTTGAGGGCGGGTGTTAGGATATTATGCAATCTTAGGATATTCTGTTAGGATATTTTGTGAGGATTTTATGCAATCTTAGGATATTCTTTATATAAGTGTTTGCTTTGTTATAGGAAACTAATTCCTAAATTTAAGCCTAATGAGGGCAGTGTATCTTGGGGTATCTGTCACCATCTTTTTTATAAATACCATTCTTTGGTTTAATGAGAGGGCAACGATTATCCTACCTTTACAGTATATGAATATATCTTAAAATGTTAGTATACAATGATAATTATAGTTGTTCTAATAAAAAAATGTAAATATTAATAGAGCTATGATCTATATAAATTGTACAAATGCCACTAAAATATAGAATCAGAAGTGGAGATATGGACTTGGCTATTTTTTGCACAGTTTCTTTTCTGATTTGTATGCGAAACTGATAACCGTGGAGTGCGGCATTGCAATTTTCCAACTTGCAGTGGCTGAATATTCTTATGCTACTTGATATGAGCCATGAATTCTGAAGTGAGTAGGATTGGAAAGTGCTTTTTGATGCTGTATCTTTTCAAAGTTCCTGGTTTTGCTTCAACAACTGATATCGAACAAGAATTCTAAGATGCGTAGCATTGAAAAAGATATGTGATATTTTTATTTTCATGTCAGATATGTAATAATAAGTGCAAAGTCTGTATCAATGCCTCAAAAAAAATTTGAACTGTATATCAATGCCTCATTTGACTTTGATGTTATCTACTGTTAGAGGAATTATCTAATTAAGATGTGAGGTTTGGAACGAACTTTCCATGATAAGTAGATGTATGCTATTTCTTGTCTCCATAGTCCATGGTAATGCGCCTGATGATGTGGACTGCAAGCTTTAATAGAAGATTGCATTTTTATGTCCAAATGTTATGGGATGGAAGTTCGGTAAAAACTTTATTCTCAAATGGATAAAACCTCTCTATCATACGGGCCAATTTATTCATGGCGAGCGTGTAGGGGGCTCGACTAGTACAGGAAAAAAAATTATTTTTTTTATAAAATATAAATGTTTTCCCGGAGCAAAAAATGCGCCGGTAAAACATTTTAAAAAAATTATATAAGTGTTTTGCCTGCGTAAAAAAAATGCCGGCAAATGTTTTTCAAAATTTTATTATTGACCTTTCCCGGCGAAAAATAACGCCGAGAATGCTTTGCCGGCGCAAAAAAACGCCGGCAAAAGTTGTTAAAAATTTTCGGGAACTCTTTGCCAGCGCAAAAAAATGCCGGCAAAAGTTTTAAAAAAATTATTATTAAAAATATAAACCTCTTTTACCAGCGAAAAAAACTCTTTTCTCGGCGAGAAATAACGCTGGCAATTCATATTTTTTTCCCGGCGCTACGTTATTTCGCCCGGAAAAGGTTTCAGTGGCAAAGTTTTCCCGGCGAATTGCTGGCACAATAGAAATCGCCGGGAAAGGTGATTTAATGACCTTTGCCGGCGCTTTTTTAGAGCTGGCAAAAGTGAAAATTGTTGTAGTGTGCCTTTGAAACCTGGCCACCTAGGAGTCAACTCTGACCAGGCCTTTGCTATTTCATTATGTTCTCTATTTCGAAACAGAGAGGGAGAACTGAGGTCTTTCCATCCTCAGTCGCTGGAACCGGACACAGAGAAGATAATAGACGAAAGGCATGGAAGAGACTGGGTGGGGATTGTGTTGGGTGCTTTGATTTAGTCAATGGAACTGAAAAAAAAAGAGGTGGGCCAAGGCCAGAGGGAACTAAAAAAAAGAGGTGGGTTAGGATTTGTTGCAGTCGACATATCAAGGTGGGCCGCCACGTTCAACTGCTGCAAAAAAAAATGGGACTGGTGCGTGGCCGACGAAGACGGTGGCGGAATCTTGTCACTGACGAACCCAAACCCGCCTTGCGTTCTCTGCGCTTTTGGAACAAAAAAGAAACGAAAAACCACTTATGGGTTCTGTAAAACTAAGTCCCACATAAGACAACAAAAAACAATTTTTTTTTTGTACCCAAGAAGTCAAACACGAAATCACTTTTTCTTTGTAACGTGCATCAAGACCGACTTCAAACCGAGAACCTTCTGTTCTCTCCTCTGCAACCTGCGACGGTCTTCACCGTTTGATCAGGCGTGACACAACCCAAATTGCTGCCTGTCTTTGAGGTGGGAAAAAAATGAGAATTTTTCTCTGATATAAGTTTGTTTAGGAAGGAGGGATGAGGAAGATTGAGAGGATTTAGGAAGGAGGAAGGAGGGAGGAGGGAGGAGGGAAGATTTGAAATTTTAAATTTCAAAATTTTATGCCTAAAACGGTTGAAAGGGCAATTTAGTCCAGAAAAATGAGATCATGTGGATGCAGGGACCTAAGACTGGAAAAAGTTTAGCTGAGTGGACTATAGGCCTTAAAAAGTTTTTCCTTGAACTAGAGGTTGGAAACATTGACTTATAGGGACCTTTCGCTAATTTTGCCTTTTTTCTTTCATGGCATGCCACCCATTGCATTGTTAATTTTTCTAACTTTCTAATTTTAGAATTAATTACTAACTATAGTTTGTGGTAACTTAGGGTAGATTCCAGATTTGGATCTTTCTTCAATTGTATTTAAAGAAAAGTCTTCTAAAGGTGGAATTTTAACCAAGGTAGTTTCTAATTTACTAACTTTCTAAATTTTGGACTTTCCAAATTGGAGTTGATTTAGAAACCTTTAAAAAGGGAAGTTTCTATCTTTTGAATCCTAACATAACTTAGTTTAACAACTTATGATAGATACTACCCTGATTTTTTAACCTATATAGTTTCTAATTTTGATTTAGGAAACTAATTTAGGAAAGTTTTTGTGCTAATTTTAGAAAGTAGGTTATTTTCTTTTTGATTGTTTTGATTTGTTACTAATCATAGTTGAATATGTTTTGATAATTTGGTTTCTAACTTATGTTTATTTTGTTTCAAGTTTAGTTTCTTAGTTTTATTTTTGGTAATTTCTATTTATATAATATTTCTCATTTGATGTTCCAATTTGTGCGTTCTTTTGCACCAACTTGTGAATCCTTTTAAACTAGGTTTTTAAGTTTTCGGAAAATTTTGAGTTTGAAATCATAATTAAATCTTTTGATTATAAGGAATGGTTGTAATTAGGTTTTAATTAAGCTAGTTTAAGATTTTATTTAGGGCAGGTTGCAAGTTGTGAAACTTTATTTCCAAAAACTCCCTGTGGATTGACCTGGTGTTACCAGTTTTTACTACAATCGAAGCTCTACATTTGGAGCCGCAATCATGAACTCCCTCATGCCCAACAAAACATAAAACAAAAAGATAAAAGATAAAATAATAATAATAATAATAATAATAATAATAATAATACACAAACATTCAAATCTTTTGGATAAAGAGTAGATTCATTGACAAAAGAGGGGGAAGGAGAGACACCTGCACAAATGGTAACCACAAAGAAGCTGGGTAATACAAAAGTAACCCAAAATGATAGAGGGCATCACAAATGTCCAGAGTCATAGCCACAAAATGTATATAGGTAAGAATAACCTTAATGCATGGGCATGACACAAGCCAACACTGCCAAAGCAGTAGATGTAAATGCAAGAGAGGGGGGCATGCGGCCCGTGTCTTTCCTCAAAAACAGGCCTTCGTAGAGTGGTATGTTGATCAAAACCCATAACCCACATTGAGCAAACTGCAAGACGAATGGTCCAACAGCTCCACCTCCATCATCCATGACCACCCTCTTGATTGCACCACCCAAGCAGACTAAATTAACCATTGCAAGTGTGGCTATGATGGTAAACATGGGAGAAGTGGTCCCAAACTCCATGATCTCTTGCTCATACCTCTTTAATAGTTCGTCATCGGGGACTTTTGCTGTGATCGTGAATGCTGACTTGGTAATCCCCAGTAGGTTGAGGACGGCATCGATGGTACCGAAGAGATAGGCCGACGTCTTTCTGTACAACCAGATCCTTTGGTCGTTCCACCAAGCCTTGAGTGTCTCTCCATGCCAGAGGTGCTCTGCTAGGCTGTATGTGTATTTCGCTATTATAACATAACTGAAGGGAACGAGCCATGGACTTGTTATCTGCAATACATAAAGTGATTGTTGTAGTCTTCACACTTATACCCTGTTATATAAGAAAAAATACATAGGAATTTAATGCATATGAATTCATGGTCAACTGAGCTCCACCAAAAGGATTATCAAACATGTGAGGCACTAAGAATATGAGACAGCATTTTAGATGAAACCTTAACTTTTCTAGGATTCCAATTAAAAGGTATGATGGGCCTAATTTTTGAATCCACATGAAATTTGGGAGGGGTTTGGACACTTCAACAGCATGTGTGTGTCTATGCGTACTTAGATGAAAACTGTCTTCCCGGTTATTCTGTCCAGTCCGACCCATTTTAGGCTCTCTGCCATGTGAGTGAGTGACCGTTGCCATTAGAGCAAAATCAATATATATGGAAATTCATCCTATGCACAAAGCGGGGCTCACCTGATGGTCCATTCAAGTGGACCAAAAAAATACCTCCTATAGTTCATGCGCCCCTGAGTTTGCATCCATGGCAATAGATCGAGTGGGCTGTTGGCTTGACCGTACACTTATACGAATGGACTGGATTTGTGGGCCCTGATGATAGGATTTGGATGATAGGATGGAGCTGAATTCTTGTACATAGGAGGGCTCCACCCAGATCTTCAAATTCTCCTAGTCCCATTCCAAAGAGGGCCAAAAGATGGGCCCCACAGTGAGGTGTGAATGGAAGCTCCATGTGCACTGCGGGCATAGTATAGCTACCCACATGAGCCTCAAAAAATAGTTCTCTCGGAATTTATGTGAAGATAGTTCTCATATTGAAATTCCTTCTAGTAAATATACAAATTGCTTCTTCTAAAAGTAAGCCTAAACCAAGAAATTTGGTCCCCGAACATGACCCTAGACGGTCTAACTCAACCTAGGTTAAACTTGGGTATGAAGGTACAATTTGGGTTTGGGTTGGGTCGGGAATATGCGGGGTTGATTCTGGGGTTGCATGAAAATTGAGTATAGCCGTATGCAATTCAAGTGGTATTTTTTTTTATTATATTTTTTTTGCTATAGGAGGAATTCAAGTGGTATTTTTTTATTATTATTATATTTTTTTTTTGCTATAGGAGGAATTCAAGTAGAATTAGGTATAGTGCACCGAGAGAGAGAGAGAGAGAGAGAGAGAGAGAGAGAGTCAATACCTCTGGAAACAAGGGAATGCCATGAAGAAGGTAGATGGGAGGAATAGCAGCGTAATATAGGGTGGGGATGGCATGGAAAGGCCACAAGTTGAAGATACAATAAGCCATTTGATGAGGTAACTTAATCTTCCCATGCCCTTGTATGAAGGAACAATGGCGTGAGAAAACGATTTGAAGGTGGCCCTCTACCCACCTCTTGTGTTGCACAAGTGATTGCAACAGTGTTGTAGGCGCCAAACCCAAAAAGGCATCTCTTGGTGGGTCAAAGTAAATGGATTTCCACCCCTTACAGTGAATTGCTAAGCCAGTCGACACATCTTCCACCAAGCATCCATATTTCAGACCCATCTGCAAATCCAAGCATAAGATAAGAGGTAATGTATGTGTGTGTGTGTGAGAGAGAGAGAGAGAGGGAGGGAGACCTCTTTTCCCCATTGAGTAGCCAACTCATAGGTACTACTTGCAAAGCCCTTTGCTCTCTCCTCTAACTCCTCCAGAGTTTCCATTCCATGTCTTTGGGCCCCTTTCTTCCAATCTGACTTGTAGTCTTTGCAATACTCTTTCCCGGATAGACACTCTCTTCTGAAAAAGCATCCGGTGCCAATGTACATAGGCCCTCCATAACTATCCATGCCGGAGAGTTCCACCTTAATAACCAAGAAGGCAAGATCAAAATGGTCAAAAGAAAAAAAAATGTGACCTATGAAAGTGGGCCTGGTAGGCCCAAGGGCCTCTGTCGGCTCACTATTGGCCATTGATCGAATAATTTCAGAACTCATCTGTACGATCTTACACCCCATTGAGTTACCATTTATCCCAAAACCAATTTGTGATCGAAAATGGCACAACAATAATGAGGGCGAGGGCTCGACTACAATTATGACTGCTCAGGAGCGAGGGTGGACGTTGGCCTCAACAATCACTCCCTCAACGGCACACTCGCCGCAATTAGAACACCCGACCTACCAGGCATCTTACACCCCATTGAGCTACCACTTATTCCAAAACCAATTGGTGATGGGAAATGACACAACAATAGTTTAATAGTGAGGGCGAGGGTGAGAGTAAAGGCTCGACTACAATTATAACCGCTTAGGAACGAGAATGGACGTTGGCCTCAACATCATCCAGATTCTTCCTAGGTTCGACCGACGTTGGCCTCAACATCATCCAGATTCTTCCTAGGTTCGACCGACGTTGGCCTCAACATCATCCAGATTCTTCCTAGGTTCGACCATAAGACCAAGTAATCAGAAAAAAAATCACCCTTATCTAGGGTTAACTCTGTCAAGGTTCAGTCTTGACCAGGCTTAGACTCGTTCGAGACTATTTCAGAAGTCAGGAATATGTTTAAACTTTGAAGTGTCTATTTTCCCAGTGCACTAAGGGCAGCAATTAAGGGACGACTTGCATTATGACAGTTCCGACTCCTATCCCGGAACTCTAGAGGGCCCACTTGCTGTAATTAAGGGATGATTGTATCGCCCATTGCCCATGCCATTTATCCCAGTGCACTAGGGGCAGCAAAATAATTCATATTTTTGGATTCCCTCACATGAATCCAAATTTAGAGGTGGGTCACATTTCAAATCTAAGTTCTCAAACCATTTGTATGGTTTGCGCAATCTTTGATCTTGATCTAGTGGCGATATGAAAATTGGAAACTAAATCACGATCGAAGATGATCTGGATTCCAAAGACCGACGGATTCCAGATTTCTGAGCCAAAGAGAACCAACCCACTGTAACCACACAGATTGGGCTTGTTAGTACCATCAGATCCCAAGGTGGTGGATCATTCAATCGTTAGGAAAAGATGAAAATATTACTTTATATTTGGGAAATTATATACTTAGCTCACCTTAGTAAGCAATCTGAGGGAATTGGAATAAATATCATTCTTGGTGATGTTCATGAATCTCTGTGGATATTGCACAAAACCAATCTCTGAACCCTTGTCTTCATCCATGAAAAAACACAGTGCATCTCTTACAGAAGCAGCATTATTGGAGTACATATCACAGTCCACGTTGAGAATGATGGGTCCATTGCTTATTTCTGATGACACCCTTATCTGCACATATATCATGGCAAACATTGTTTGGCATTTATTCTTTTTCAATACTAGGTAAATCTCATGATATGATTTTAGGTCCGTGTGTGGCTGTTTGTTTGTACGTTTGTTTCTGTTTTTATATCAAGAATTGATGGGCTGTTGACCTACCCCAAGCTAGTTATGATAGAGAGCCCAACAAGATATGTCTATCTAGCTAAGAAGGTTCGAACCTGCGACTCCAGCCTCACTAGAGGATTTCCACGTTTCACAAATAGGGATGGAGTTAGGATTTTCTTCTAGCAGGGGTAAAGTTGATCGATGAATAATTTTAGTGGGCCCACTTATGAAAAATCTAAACCATTTAAGAATTGACCCCCTTCCCTTATTATCTACATAAGATTCACTTAAACAAAACTTTTCTCTTACAATTAGATTACATCTAGAGTCCAACTCTATGGGGCCTATTTGGGCACCGTTGATCAATTTTGCTCCTTAAACACTTATATCCCCACCTTGATTTGGCTCCATGCCAAGTCTTGATGCTCCTTGATCTTTTACCTATTATTGGATTGGATCTCACTAGAAAAGAGAGAAATTATTATTAAAATAATATTAGACTTTAAGGTTATTAAATCAAGAGATATGATGATTTCAATGTCCGCGGCTGCCATCTACAGAGCAACGACATTAAAAAGAAAAAAAGGAAAACGTGATAGCAGAGTTCCACGATAATAGACTCTCTTATAAAATATTTTAATTGTTGAAAAACAGCCTCCTCATATAGACCTTATTAGATTTTACTCAAATGACCTCGCTTAAGATTGTTAGCTTTTAAAAAAGTATTCCATAAATTTTTTATAAACAAATCCAATTTTTTTATATAGATTAATTTGACTTGGGAACAAAATCATATAGAGTTAGGGATCAGCCACCACTGCCCCTCTGGCTGCCAGAAGGGGGGACGGATCGAGAGAGAGATAGGGAGAGGAAGAGAGAAAGAGGGAGTGAGACAGAGAGAGGGATAGAGGGAGAGAGGAAGATGGACAGAGACATGGAGAGGGAGAGAAGGGGAGAGAAAGAAGGAGAGAGACAGGGAGAGGGAGACAAGGTGGTTGGAGGTGTCATTGGTGGTGGGGGAGGCGTTATGGTGAGGAGGATGGTGAAGCCGACCATGGCTGGAGAGGGAGGGGTTGATGGAGAAGATAAAGACGGTGCAGAAGGGGAGAGGGGGGAAGGGAAGGTTTGGGGGTTTTATCACAAGGGTATAGTCATAATAATTTTTTTTAAATGGTGGGTGAAGAAAATGGGGGGGGGGGGGGGGGGGGGGGGGGGGGGGAAGCTCTCAAGATGCTATCTTTTAGGAAAAGAAAATGTTAATAATGCCTTTATTAAGACAAGAATACCCTTGTTGTTCTCTAAAGTTCTCAAAGAGCAGAGAAGGTTGAGGAGGGACAAAAGTGCATAAAACAAGATTGCCTAATTCACTTTTATATTTCTCTTTTTTATTAAACATGAAAAGAAAATTGAGTGAGAGAAACTTCCCACACTCGACCCCCACCCTTAGTCCTTGCAAAGATATTGTATTTGTTATATTCCTACTTGTATGTATGCATTTGGGTATTAATGGGATGGTTTTGGATGTCATTTTTCTTAAAAGCTATTTTTCGACTTCTTGATCTTCAATTTGACCACATAATGATGTAATTATATCATATGGTGGCTTACAGGTTTTCTTTATGTGTTTATGACATTGTCATTCTTAGGAGTATTTCTTTTAACCTTAGCATAGCCCCACAACTTATGGTGCTTGGACCTAAGAGAGCCCACACAAGTGGGAAGAGAAGCCCACAATGTGGAAAGAGTGGCTTGCCGAGGGTCAATCCATGGGTAGCACCCAAGGGTATTCCAGGTGACAATTGAGGTTGCCAAACAACTATTGCCATTATCAGCTTCACCTTATCAATAAGCACGAGTGCCGTTATACTATATTAAAGCCGATTTTGACTGTAAGTACTGATTTGACCAGCAGTTATATCCCTTCTCTATAACTTAACTACATCCCCCCAACCCACCCACCCACTCTAAATTCTTCCCACTTTTCACTCCTCTTAGCGACTTCATTTCCATTCGAAATCTCGCTTACTCTACTTACGCTCTTCTTTCCTTTCCACCCAATTTTTCTTACTCCATTTCTACGCCACAAACTCTTGGATTAAAAAAAAAGGAAAATAGGTACCGTCTTAATCATCATTTCTATTGTTCTCTGTCATTAAGTGTTTGGCGATGATTCTATGTGATCTGAATTTCTTTTAGTTGATTTTTACGTATGTTGCTGCAAATCTTATTGGAAAACATGCTCGTGCTTAGCAATAATGATTGTGCTAGTATTTAATTAAGAATATCTTGGCCCAGTCCTAAAAGAGGAGATTGGATTCTATTCTAAATGGATCCAAGAATATTTGATTGGCAGTCTAGAGGCATTTCCAATTTTATGAAACTGCAGAGGGTTTTATACTAGGGGGCTTCGGCCGGAGGTCCCTCAAAGTATCACTTTGTTGCAAACAGTCCACAAAAAAAAGTCATAGAGCCAATGGTCCTCCCACACTTTTTCATACCTGAAATGTCTAATTTACCCTTTCTTTAAATCATAACCCATGATTGGTGGGATATCCCATTAATAATGGCTAACTAACATTTAATTGCCCACGATTAATGGAATTCCCAGATTTTCAAATAAATTCTAAAAACACACAAATAAGTTTTAAAATAACGAAAATAAGTTTTAAAAAATAAAATAATTTGGAAAAATAAAATAAGTTTAAGAAAAAGCAATATATAATCAAATAACAAAAATAAATTTAAAAAGACATAAATAAATTTCAAAATATCTAAATAATTTCAGAAAATATAAATAAATTTCAAAAAGACTCAAATAAATCTCAAAAGACCAAAGAGAATTTCAAAATATGCAAATAAATTTAAAATAATGAAAATAAATTTTAAAAAATACAATAATTTCAAAAAACGCACTAAATTTGAAAAGATACAAATAAATTTCAAAAGACGCAAATAAATTTAAAAAACGCATATAGATTTCAAGAAACGTAAATAAATTTGCTAAAAAACTTAGATAAATTTACCAAAAATACAAAGAAATATGACAGAAAACAGATAAATTTGAACAACACTCAGATAAATTTGACAAAAACTCGGATAAATTTGAACAAAACTCAGATAAACTTACCAAAAACTCAGATAAATTTTGAAAAAATTCAGATAAATTTACCAAAAACACAAAGAAATATGACGAGAAAACAGATAAATTTGAACAACACTCAGATAAATATGACAGAAAACAGATTAATTTAACAAAACTCAGATAAAATTTAATAAAAACTCAGATAAATTTGAACAAAAGAGATAAACAGAGCCAAAAGCGATCACCGGGGAGATGTTAGTCCTCCACGGAATTTGACAAAAGATAAAAATAGAGCAAAAAACAACGAACACAGATCCTCTATTCTGTCTGCAATCCGGAATCCTTCTGAGATCGATCTACCTTCCCTTTTATCCCAAGATGAAGATTCCGTGCGCCGCGTCTTCGAATCAGTCTTGGATCTCGGAGCGCAGATTATTGGCCACGGGATTTCAGTCGATGAAATCGAATCCGTGATCGGCGGCTCAGAACAAATACTTATGATTCAGGGAAGAGTAGAAAGGGTTGAAAGTCGAGGCCTTTGGCATCTTTCACTGCTTTGACATTGAAGAGTGGAGAATGGAGATGGTGAAACGGGTGTCGGGGCGATGGCGAGCAGGCGAGAGTGGCAGGGGCGAGACACAACGGGCGAGTGGCAGCGGCAAACCAGGTACGACGCTCTATCTCTGTGTTCACCTCTGCATCGATCGCTGAGGGACCCAGGTACGATTGAGATGGCTCCGATCGACGACCGTCGATGCATATGGCTCGGATCCATTGATGGGGGAGGAATTTCTCTTTGAGGTAGTTGAAAGCGTATTCTCTGTTGGTGTAAGTGTCCCAAGTGCAGAAACGGGACACACGATCGGCTGTGGCCCAGACCATGAAGTCGTCTAAAGAAGATGAAGGCAGTGTAGGAACAGATAGGATGGGGGCATGATGAAGAGGTAAAGATGGGGTTATTGACATGATGAAGGTGATGATGGGAGATAGAATGGTGATGTGGCTAGAAGGTTACATGTGAGAGAAAGATATGAATAGATGTAGTGTTAGATCTTTGTGATGGTGTAGTAGAGGTTAAGCTGATATGGAAAATTTACAGAGATCGAGTGGGTCTCGCTCCATTTTTTTTTCTTTTCCTTCCTTCTGATTACTTGGTCGATGATAGATGGATTTGTGGTCTACAGCCAGTAGGTGTTGGGAATAGATGATAGATGGATTTCCCCCTCTTTCGACTCAGTTGAAGTTGGTCGGGAAATAAAACCTTCTCCGGCGACGGCGAGTCGACAGCGACGGTGCAGTCAAATCAGCTGTAGCAGACAGAAGAATAAAGGGTTCTATTACTGAACCTGTAACTTGAAAAAGAAGGAAAGGGTGCTTTTTTAGGTTCTATCCATGTCTGGATTGAAGAAGAAGAAGAAGAGGGAGAATGGAAGATTTAAAATTTAAAAATTTAAAATTTTATGCCTAATCAGTTGAAAGGGCAACTCGGTCATGAAAATATATGAGGTGGCGTATCGAGGGACCTCTTGCTATGAGATGGCATATATAGGGACCTCTCGCCGAAATATGTCTAAGCTGCGTGGACTACAAGCCTTAGAGGAAAAGTTAATGGACTGGAGGCCTTATAAGACCTCTATGAGGGACCTTTCGCTAATTTGCTCTTTATACTAACTGCCCAAAACAAAAGAGTTGTCATAAATAGGCCAAAAAGAGGGGTTATGTACACGAAAAAAAAAAAACTTTATATAGCTTATCTAATATGCTTTATATCTGAGAAAAACAACCAAGTAAAAAAGTGGGAATAAAATATAAATAGTCCCATTATATTTGTGGTTTAAGAGTTGAGACTAAAGCCACAGAAGTGGTAGTGGCCATGGCTTAGACGAATGTTTTTTTTTTTTTTTTCTTCTTTTCCTGGTTATCAGCTTAGACGTTACGGCCCTATAAACATGGTATTGGCCATGGCTTCATCTGGGACGCTCTGGAGTTCTTAAAAATAACCTCATTTCTACACTTCCAGATGACATAAGAAGTAGTGGGCCCCTTTTGTCTTTTATCATCTCAAAGTGTAGAAATGAGGTTATTTTTAAGAACTCCAGAGCTTCCCAAATGAAGGTCAGAACCTACTGTTAGAGCTTCTCACATCCTCTGTCGGGCGTATTAACAAGCCTTTCTCTGGCCGGTCTCTCCAGGCTATTTGCTCTTTTCTATCCATTCCTCTCAAGTCAGAGGGTCAGCTTCTTCGTGTGTTAAGCTAATTTTCCTTTTTTCTTCTTTGTTGCTCTTTTAGTTTGTTTTTGTTTCTCCTCTGTATAGTGGCCTCTCTTGGCTTCTTTTTGGGGCTTTTTGCCTTGTCTCCCTTTCTCTTATATACAATTGCCTTTTAGCAAAAAAAAATATCGGGCCATATGACATGGTTGTTGGAGTTTGAATAAACTCAAACTATTTGGTGTCTATTTTGTTTCAACAAAGGGTCCTGTCCTGACCAAGTCTTTGTTTGATAAGGTCTTTGCTTGTTTTGCACATTCATAGGTAGTGCCACAAATATAGAAACTGGTGGTGGCTTAGTTGAGTCAGTTGAAGTGTTTTCTTTAGGTGCAAGTAAGACGTCTGTAAACACCTATAAATTGGTATAGTCTGTTGGCTAAAATTATTATCGCAGTAGTTCATATAAAGTCTTTTTCTTCCTGAATTTTATTGTTTTCTGTTTTGATCATTTGGATATTAAAATTTCAGTTCTATTATCCTTCATTTGGTATCAGAGCTTGTTATCCAGTGTTCTTGTTTATCTAAGTTATTTACTTAGATTGCTTGTTAGCAGGTTACAATGAACGGATTGATCCAGCCACAACTTCCGAGGTTCTGCGGGAAAATTTTTGATCAATGGTGTATCGAGATGAAAGCTTTGTTCGGGTATCAGGAACTATCCGATATTGTGGAGATCGGGTATGTTGAACCAATTAATCAAGTTGCAGTAGTAACTCTCTCTCAAGTCCAGAAAGACAGTTTGAGAGAGAACAGGAAGGACAAGAAGGCATTATATTTTCTCTATCAAGTTGTGGATGAGATTGTGTTCGAAAAGATCTTAGGTGCAACATCGGCGAAGGCAGCGTGGGAGCTGTTGCAGAAATCCTACGAAGGTGATGAGAAGGTGGAAAGTGTAAGGTTGCAAACTTTACAAGGTGAATTCGAATCTCTCTCTATGAATGAATCTGAATCTATATCTGGTTATTTTGCTCGAATCCAATTGATCTGTTGTGAATCAATTGCGAGTTAATGGGGAAAAATTAGATGATTTACGGATTCTTCAAAACATTAGGAGATCATTGGCAGGTCGTTTTGACTATGTTGTTGCTGCAATTGAAGAAGGCAGAGATCTTTCCACCATGACCATTGAAGGGTTGATGGGTTCATTATGTTCTCACGAGCATCGAATGAACCAAAGGACTATAGAGCAAGCTTTTCAAAGCAAGGTAACGCTGACTAGAAAAGGTAGTTCCAGTGGTGACAAAGCATCAGGTCAAGGCAAAGGCGATGAGACTAATGAGTCTAAAACTGATGCCTCCACGAAGGGAAGAAACTCCGATCAGCGATCTTCTGATGTTCGAAGGTATGACAAATCCAAAATTCAGTGTTTCCATTGTAAGGGGTATGGTCATTATCGGTCAGAGTGTCATGTTAAATTGCCTAAGAAAACTTTTGAACATGCTAATTATGATCAAGATGAAGTACACGAGAAAGAAACCTTGTTGTTAGCTTGCAGTGCTTCGGACGAAGAACATCATGACAAGTGGTATTTAGATACTGGGTGCAGTAACCATATGTGTGGAAAGGAGCTATTTGCTCACTTGGATGAAACTGCACGTGGGGAAGTGGATTTTGGAAACAAATCTAAAGTTTCTATCATGGGCAAAGGTAAAGTTCTCATTCGATTGAAAGATGGTTCTCATGAATATATCTATGGTGTTTTTTATGTTCCTAGTTTACACTGGAATTTACTGAGTATGGGTCAACTCTCTGAAAAGGGACATAAAATCATCATCGACAACGGCGTTTTGAGGACCAGCAACATGAGCTTGTTGTTAGTGTTAAGATGACTAAAAATCGCACGTTTCCTTTACCTTTACATACTGAAATGATTTGTTCTTTTAGTGCTATTGTTATGGATACAAACTGTTTGTGGCATTTCCGTTTTGGTCATCTGAGTTTCAATGGGTTATGCTTATTGGTAAGGAAAGAAATTTTTACTGGTCTACCTTTGTTGGAAAGCTTTAATCAGTTGTGTGAAGGGTGTATCCTTGGCAAGCAGCATATAGACTCATTTCAAATGGGTAAGTCATGAAGAGCAACGCAGCAGTTGGAGCTTGTGCACTTAGATATTTGCGGACCTCTTGAGACTGTATCACATGGAGGTAATCGTTATTTTATTACTTTCATAGATGATTACAGTAGGAAAACTTGGGTCTATTTTTTGAAGCAGAAATCTAAGGCATTTGGGACATTTAAAGACTTCAAAGTCTATGTGGAAAAGCAAAGTGGTCTTAGTTTGAAGTCATTTCGAACGGATCGAGGAGGAGAGTACACTTCTAATGCATTTGCTGATTTTTGTAAGCATCATGGCATTAAGCATCAGCTTACAGCTAGTTATACAACACAACAGAATGTAATCTCTAAAAGGAAGAACCGAACAATTGTCGAAATGGCTTGAAGCATGTTGAAAGGTAAAAATTTACCTAAAGTCTTCTGGGCAAAGGCGGTTTCTTGTGCTGTTTATCTATTAAACAGGTGTCCTACAAAGAGTGTTCTTGATATGACACCTGAGGAGGCATGGGGTGGCTATAAAGCGAATGTTGATGCACTTCGAGTCTTCGGTTGTGTTGCATATGCCCATGTACCAGCTGAGAAGCGCAAGAAACTTGATGGTAAAGGTGAGAAGTGCATTTTCATTGGTTATAGTGATCGCACTAAAGGTTATAAATTGTTTAACCCACACACTAGTCAAGTCATCGTCAATAGGGATGTCGAATTCAGTGAAACAGAAACTTGGAACTGGTCAGTTGAGGAGATGAAACAAATTGGTATTCATGTGTTTGAGGATTCAGATGTTGGAGATACACAGTCTGGTGTCACACTGCAGAATTCAGGCCATCCTACACCACCTGATTCCCCTTTAGCTCATGTTTCAGCGACTCGTACCTCGACCCGTACTTGTGTGCTACCTGCACACTTACAAGATTGTGTTCTTACCATTGATATTGATGTTTTTTATGAGAAGCTTGTCAATTTTGCATTGTTTGCAGATTGTGATCCTCTAACTTTTGCAGAAGCGACACAACATGATGGATGGCTCGCAGCTATGGATTCAGAAATTCAGTCCATTGAAAAGAATAATACATGGGAGCTGACTTCTCTTCCTCAAGGAAAAAAACCAATTGGGGTCAAATGGGTGTATAAAACCAAGTACAAGCCAGATGGTTAGGTGGATCGGTTGGAGGCTCTGTTGGTGGTGAAAGGGTACAAGCAAAAGCCTGGTATTGATTACTATGAAGTCTTCACCCCAGTAGCTCGTCTTGATACTATTCGTATGGTGATTGCTTTAGCTGCTCAAAAGCAATGGAGGATTCATCAAATGGACATGAAATCTACGTTTCTGAATGGATTACTCGAAGAAGAAATCTATGTTGATCAGCCGGTTGGTTATGTGGTGGAAGGTCATGAAGATAAGGTTCTCAAGTTAAAGAGAGCTCTTTATGGTTTAAAACAGGCGCTGAGGGCGTGGTACACTCGTATCGACTCCTATTTTCAGGAAAATGGTTTTCTTAAGTGCCCTTCTGAACCTACACTTTATATCAAATCTACTTCAAATGGATCTATGCTCATTGTCTGTTTGTATGTAGATGATTTGATATTCACCGGCAATGATCCAAGTATGTTTGCTAAACTCAGGGAGGCTATGTGTAGTAACTTTGAAATGACTGACATGGGGCTTATGTCTTATTTCCTTGGGCTTGAGGTGATCCTACAAACAGGTGCGGGTATATTTGTTTCTCAAAAGAAGTATGTAGCGGATATCTTGAAGCGGTTTAATATGGAGTCTTGTCACCCTATAAAGACTCCAGTTGAAGCGAGGCTGCATTTATCTAAGTTTGATAACAGTGAACTTGTTAGCCCTACGTATTATCGGAGTTGAGTAGGTAGTTTATGCTATTTAACCTCTACTAGACCTGATATTGTCCATGGAGTTGGTGTTATTAGCAGGTTTATGGAGACACCGAGTCAAGCTCACCTTGTCGCTACGAAACGAATTTTGCGCTACATTAAAGGTACTCGCAGTCATGGTATCTTTTATGCTTCTGGTGGCCATTGCAATCTTGTTGGCTACATAGATAGTGATTGGGCAAGTGATGTGGATGAAAGAAAAAGCACTTCTGGTTTTGTATTTCACATGGGCTCGGGGGAAATTTCTTACTCGTCAAAGACGCAACATGTGATTGCACTTTTCACTGCTGAAGCAGAGTATATTGCAGTCGCCTCTAGTGCTTGTCAGGCTGTTTGGCTGCGACGATTATGTGAGGAGCTACATCAGACGCCAACTCTCCCTTCAACGATTTACTGTGACAACAAGTCGGCCATTGCTCTCACCAAAAACTCGGTGTTTCATGGGAGGAGCAAGCACATTGAAATCAAATTTCATTACATTCGTGAGCTTGTCAAAGAAAACGAGGCTGCCTTGGAGTTTTGCAAGTCCGAAGATGAATTTGTTGATATTCTCACTAAGCCATTAAAAGCTGAAGCATTCTACAAGTTGAAGCACAAGTTGGGGATTTGTAGCTTTGAAAGTTTGAGTTTAAGGGAGGCTATTGGAGTTTGAATAAACTCAAACTATTTGTGTCTGTTTTGTTTCAATAAAGGGTCCTGTCATGACCAAGGCTTTGTTTGATCAGGTCTTTACCTGTTTTGCACATTCACAGGTAGTGCCACAAATATAGGAAGTGGTGGTGATGGCTTAGTTGAGTCATTTGAAGTGTTTTCTTTAGGTGCAAGTAAGACGTCTGTAAACACCTATAAATAAGTGTAGTCTGTTGGCTAAAATTAATATTGCAGTAGTTCATATAAAGTCTTCTTCTTCCTGAATTTTATTGTTTTCTGTTTTGATCGTTTGGATATTAGAATTTCAGTTCTATTATCCTTCATAAGAGTCATGTAAAAATTAGTCCCATCAAATTATCCTAACCCTTTATTTAATACTCTTAAAGTTACATTTTGACCATGATTTTTTTTTAGATTTAATCTAATGTTGAGTAAAGTTTTTTTACCATAGAATTTCATTTTCTTTTTTAGATTTAATGCAACAATGAGTAAAAGGTTCAATGAGCACAAAACTAAGCATTGTGTGAGATCATGAGGGTATAAGAGTGTGAAAGGAGCTGCATGATCAAAGATATGAAGAAGTGGGTCTGGGTCTCATAGAGCTAGTGCAGTCCACTCTAGGAGAAAATTCTTCCTATTTCATGTATTTATACATTATAAACAATGAAGAGTACATGGTACATGTGCAAGTGTGCTTGTTGGAGTCTCCCTAATAAGGAGAAAGAAAGAAAGAAAAAATTACCAATGCATTCAAAGCTCCAGCCTTAAAGTTATGGTGGTGTTGGGGCCTCTTTTCACGGGACAAGTAAACAAGAGTCGGCATTACAAACCCTTCATCATCCAGAGCATTTGGGTCTCTCCCATCAATCAATATCTGAATTTTTTCTCAAAAATATAATAGAACCCAATGAGAAACTGGGAAAAAAAAAAGAATATGAAATATAAGAACGTAGATGCAAAAAAATGCTTCTTAAATGTACAAATTGTAGACATTTTTTTTCTTTTTTTTGTGATTATATAGGGATTGTAGAAATTTTATAAAGAGAAATCTGAGAAAGGAGGTTGACCTTTCTCTAGAGAAATCGTCAAACTCGTTACTCTGGTGAAGCTGAGTTTTTTGTTATAAAGGAAGGACACCATTTAGAAATTGATTTTGTTTGAAGAAAGGTAATTATAAAATTGTTTAAATGTTTTTCCTTTCACAAAAAAGTAAAAATAAAATAAAATCTAAATGATGTTTGTTTGCATAGAATACATAGAACTTCATGAGGTGAGGGGTGAGGGATATGGTGTATATGGTGAAAGATATAAGGCAACCATGTAGTTGGGACCTCGACTTTTCTACGATATGAGTTACTAGGGTGATGACTAGTATTTTTTATTTTCATCTGATTCAATTATTATAGAATATCATATAGGAAGGCATTTAATTCAATCTTGATGGCTACCTTTCAATTTTGGCCATTACTTTTCAATTCTGACTCCATTGGGGTCCTGCACGTACTAACCTATTATTATATATTATATCGGATGCTTTTCAATTCAATTTTGACCACACCTTTTAATCTTAACTCCCTTCAGACCCCATACCAAACTTTACTGTATATTATAGCGAAAGTCTTTCTATTTAATTTAAATGGCTACCTTTAATTCTGGCTCTAACCAAATCCCACACCATTTTCAACATTTTATTTTATATACTTCATTTTGGCATGGATTTTAATTAATTTTAGGGGCTTTCTTCTTCATTCAATTTTGTATCTTATTTTTTATATGGTTTTTTTAGGATGTTGAATACTGGCATTTTATATTTCTAATTATTAATCTTACTATGCTTTCTTTTTTTAATTTATGATATATAAATCATTGAAATGTACTTTAGGTCCTTTTTCATTTATCTTCATGGGCAGTTAGTCAGTTTCCTATTTCCATTTCCTATTTTGTTCTATTTGTAATACATAGGTAGATTGGATTTTCATTTTATTTATTTTTAAAAAATTGTAGCTAATCCATGATGCGATAGTTTAAAGCTTCTATCTTTTCTTCACAAATTCAAATCATTTTTTTTTTCAAATCTCAAATAATTTATATTTATTTCTTTTTCTTATTTTTTTATTTTTTTTGCATTGCTAATTGGTCATATTTTCTTTTCATAATCTTAATTCCTCATTATCATTTTTTCTTAATTCTCTTATAAGTTCCTAAGTTCTTTGTTTTCTTCTTTCTCTTTTGCCACTGCCAAGTAATTGTTCTATCAGTCAAATATTCTTTTTCTTTTTTCCAACATATTATTTCGCTATTCTTAAAATTTTCCAAAGTGATCCGCAGTTGAGTTTATATTCAATATCTATTTAGCATTTACATGTGTGGTTCTCCCAAATAATTTTCAAAATGATTAACGTTTCTACTTTGTTAATTTTAATCAAGATAGGCACTGTATTATTACACTCGAAACACATTTAACTAATGTTTCAAATATAGAAATCATCAAATCCAATCAAGAAATAAAATAAAATAAAAATGTTACAGGGCCATTTAAGGTTCTCATGATTAAAAAAATGAGAAGTAAAATCTGAAGTTGACTTTAAACTATTTTTATTCCTTTTCAAAAGTATTTTATCATAAAATTAATCACATGTTTTCTACTAAGGCTCGATCTTACCATGGGTTGCTGTGCTAGTTTCAATTAAATGAAAGGTTATTTGATGGTCATTTTTGGACGTTCTTTAGTTTTAACCACTTATAGAAATACAATAGTAGAAATTCGATTACATGAAACAAACAAGGCTAATAAGTGTAAGAACCCGACCCCTAATTTCCAGGAATAGTGTTGAGTTATGTGTGGATTAGTTTTCTTAGTGGGATTAGTAGTTGTTTAATTGGTTGAGTTTGTGAGTTAGAATGACTTTTCATTAGTTTTGGAAAGTTTTGAGAGCCAGTAAACCTAGACAGTAACCGTAGGGCTCCACTTGTTTTGCGTGATCAGCTTGGAGAAGTTCTTTGTAATTTCCAGAAATTCCCATTTCGGCTTCCTTTGACTAGTCACGTCTTTCCATACAACTTTCGTGTTCACTTCGTACCCATTCGAAGCTCCGAAAATCAGTTTTTCCAGCCCTGGGGGCAAAATCAGTCTTTTCACATTTAATCTAGACACGAATTTCAATGTCTCCAAAACCCTTGAAATATATTCTTTTTGGAAACTAGATAATTTTATGAAAAAACTTTTTCCTCTTCTTCGTCAAACTCATCCGAGGCCCCAAAATCTATGTTTTTAGCCCGACAAATATTTTAAGTTGTGGGACCCACCTTCATTCACTATATAAAGAGAACCCACCTTCATTTTTTTCCCTTCTTCTTGCTCCAAAACATTGTCGAAGAGTCGCTCCAGCCCACTCTAGGGTTTCTTCTTCTTCTTCTTCTTTCTTTCTTTCTTCCTCCACAATCTACCACCAACTCTTGCCAAATGGAGAAATGCATGTCATCATCTTCTTAATTCCCCATCTTGAAGGCTCTCCATTGATATCATTTGTGGAGGAAACCACCCATTTCCAAGGTTCTCTTTGAGCTAGCTCTTGCCATTTGAAGGCCTTACAAGTAAGCAATCACCATCATTCTTTCAAATGTGTGTTTTCCTAACCCTAGAGAGTTTTCTTCTCTCCTATTGGAAGTTTTCTCTCTCTTGTCCATTGTTTTGGCCTTTTTAGGGTTCTAAGTTGGTTTTATTTTGGGGGTTTTGTGTAGCTTGTAGACTTTGGGCTTGGGAGTGTGTTTGGGAGCTTACTTAGCTATCTTGGAGGCCAAGGCAAGTGGATGAATGGATTGTCTTTTAATATTAACATGTTTTATGGGAAAATCTTAGTTTACATTAATTGTTCTTGGTGATTTCTTTTGTGTTTTCATTTCCCTCTTCTTGTTATGGTTTCTATTATTTTGAAAAGGCATATTGATGAGTCTCTCTTTCTTATTTAATCTCTTGGAAATGTATGCATCTTTATTTTGATAAAGCTTGTGTTATGTGTTCGTATGGATGATATGGATGAGGGGTTTCTTTTGTGATGAATGTGAATGAAAAGGGGAAGATTTGATGTACTTTGTGGGTTGTTTTGGAGGAATAAGTGGGATTATGAGAAGGCAAGAAGACCCTTATCTTTGTTGACAAATGGGTGGCTCAAAGGGGTAGCAAGTGAAAGGAAGAAGAGGATCGAAAATGCACAGAAACAATATTATGAAGGAGTGTGTCATTACTAGTTTTGCTTTAAACTATTGATACATATACTTTGAACGTTCTGCTAGCCTTGTATATGCATGACCACATCCCGATATGATTTGTGTGCCTATGAGCACCACGTCTAGCCCGCTTGGGACTTCACATCTATATAGATATATGTATATGTCCCGACTTCTTTCATGTGACCTATATGTCGGCACCACTAAGCTTTGATAACCTTGTCGGCTTGATCCACTGACTTGGAGGTCCCCCTCCCATTCCCGCCAGCTGCAGTCTGGATCCCGTCCTGTCCCGTTACCCGGTCCATGGCCGTGGTCCCGTATAGCTATATATATATTTCATTGGCTCTCGTCACTTCGTGTGTCCGAGACCAACCCCCCAGTGTGCTCTCATCACATTAGTGATGGAGGCTTTAGCTTTATGTGGTTGCCATCCGTCCTCACGATTGTGTCTCCCCTAAAGAAGGGCGATTTGCAGGGTTCGCATACGGACTGAGTTTGCAATGTGAGGAATACTTGATTTGTTATATATCCATGTGTTTTAATTGAACACTTGTTTTGTCAGATCTCCATGTTTTACACATGCTTTAAATGATTATATGTTTTGTCGGATATCCATATTTTACACCCGTTTTACATGAATACAGGTGTTGACACCAAAAATGTCACTTTGCCTTTTCAAGATCCAAAGAGCTACATGAAGTTGCAACCTGCCATAAATAGGCAATGCTGCTTCCAAGAATAAAATCTTGTCAGAATCAAACAAAAACTGCAAGATTCTTCCAGACAGCCAAAAGAGGAGTACGCAAGAAGTTTCAAGCCATTTCAAGATCATTTGGCCTAACTTCGCTTCTCCGACAGCCAAATCAAGCTTCTCGGCGGTAAAGCTCTCCGGGACCATGGTTTCCAAGACAGAACCTATGGATCATCTTAAAATGACTCCAATAGGTTCCCTGTCAAATTTCAAGTCAATCGGACATCGGTTGGCCGCACATCAAACCGCGACATCTTCATCGCGATAAAAAGCAAGTCTGCAGGTGATAGGACCCCAAACGGCTTCGAAACTCAAACAAAAGCCTATGGTTGGTCTTATTTATTGCTCAAGAGGCTTCACACCAAATTTCAGGTCATTCCGACATCGTTTGACCCAGTTTCAGCTTCTGACGGGAAATCGGCAACTCTGCGCGACAAAGTCTTCGGCTTTCTCAGGAAATTGGAAACTTTGCAAAATAAAATGCAAGGATTCTCATCAGGTTTCCTACAAAGAAATCAGGCCAATGAATGATCAAAATGTCAAAGAAAAGTACAGAAGAAAAAAGAATCAAAAAAGAGCAAAAACGGACGCAAAACGGGACCAAAAAGGGGGAAAAACCCCCCAGGGTCGCAGACCCCTGCGACCCTGGGCCAGGGTCGCAGGCCCCTGCGACCCTGGCCCAAGGTCGCAGGCCCCTGCGACCCTGGGCCAGGGTCGCCGGCGACCATGGACCCCGGGGTCGCCGGGAAAGCCCCGGAAAGCCCGGTTTTCGCCGTTTTTTCGCGATTCGAGGAGCCCAGCCTCTGGTACTTTCCAAAATTCATGCTTTTGAGACACCAAGTCCTCTGATATCCGTCCAAAACACGGGTAAATCATCAAGAGTATCAAAGACAGTATTGATCGCCACCCGGTCAACCAAAAAAAAGTGTGCTTTCCACCCGACCGATCGAGAAATCGACAGGACAGATGGCACCGACCCGCTGTTGGCAACAAGCACCTGAAATTACATGGTCAACTGATGTCGATCTACATGAAGATCCATCGATGATCATCGACAGAAGAATTCCAAAAGACGTGGCACGGCCCGCGACTCTTCAGCTACTCGGCGACCACTTAATGCGATTAATTGACTAGCTTTATTACAGTCATTAATCCATTTCTTTGGACGGCCCAATCAGAAGCAAGCATTTGGGAGTTACAAGTATAAAGATTCATGGCATTTAACCCATGAAACTCCTCCCATCATGGCGATTAAAGGCGATTAAATGCCCTCAATCTCCTCCGGCCAATCAGAAGCCAAGAAAAATGAGTTACAAAATAAACAATTCAATTTTGTAACTCCTCCCATTATGTGGCTTAATGACATTAAAAGCCCATAAGCTCTCCTAAATGGCTACCAAGAGCCTATAAATAGGAGAGCACTCCAAAGGAATCCAGATCAAGAAAAAGACACAACAAACATCAGACAGCAGTCAGAAATCCAGAGAAAAGAAAAAGAGAGAAAACTCTGCGGAAGTTCTACACCGGCCACCGCAACAAGGTGACAAAAGTCCCTTGGGGGGTACCCCCCCCCCCCAAGGTCCTTGCCTTCTCCTCCTGCCTCCAATGGCTTAGATGTGGCTTTTCAGCCCGTCTACTCGGTTTTTTATTGGACATAGGACCTTCCTTTGGTCTTTGTCTTCTAAAAACCCGAGGTTATAGCCAAGCCAAGTGAATCAAATAGCATCCTCTGTTCTCATCTGCATGGATGATGGCGAAGCCCACATATGGCTTGCGACCGTCAATCTAAACGAGTCCCCCACAATCTCCTGAGAAGTTAGATCCTCCTTTTCTTGCTTTTCATTGTAGTTTGTATTTTTTTAAAAGAGACAAAAATCACAATTCTTGTCTTTCATTATTGATAAGGATTGTAAATCGGCTATAAACGCCAAAATCGGCTATAAACGCCAAAATCGGCTATAAATGCCAAAAAAATCGCCTTTCACGGCAAATTAAGAAAAATGTCTCTTTTCTTAAATATATGTGCAATGGAAAACTTGAAAGAAGTTGATTTCCTTTTTACTTGCGAAGGTTGATCTCCGGATCACCACTTGCAATTCCAAGTAAAAATAGAAAACCTGGCACACCCGCAAAAAAAGAAATGTTGATGCACGCCCCTGCCCCCCGGTTACGAAAGGGTCGAACCAAACGGACTCCCACGTCCGCCGACCTCGGTAGGAACCCGAGCAGGAGCGCGGTCCATCAAGCTGGCATCACCCGGTGGGACTCGTTTGTTTGAGAACACGATGCTAGAAATGAAATATTTGCATATCATATATTTTGCTCTATGCTTATATTTCTTTTCTTGATTCCTTGGCTACTTTATAATTGGTGGCCTATGTTGAATTCTGCAAAAAAAAATGAGATGAGATTTTTTGTTTGGAAATTTCTAATTCTTTGAATTTATTTCCATTCTTTCTCTTTTCAAAAAAAAAAAAAACTTTTAAAAAAAAAACAAAAAATTTGGATTTCTCAATTTGGATTCAAAATTGAGAAACCTTGATCCGTTCCTATCGTTCATCGCGCTTGCAGAAATGTTGAGCCTGTTCGACTAAGGTTTTGGGCCATGGTTTCTCTTCGATGAGTTCATCAAAGATAAAAAAATATATATATATATATATAAAAAAAAAAAATTTTATTTTCTCAATTTGAATTCAAAATTGAGAAACCTTGATCCGTTCCTATCGTTCATCGCGCTTGCAGAAATGTTGAGCCTGTTCGACTAAGGTTTTGGGCCATGGTTTCTCTTCGATGAGTTCATTAAAAAATCAAAAAAAATATATATATATATATATATATAAAAATTTGTAGATTTCTCAATTTGGATTCAAAATTGAGAAACCTTGATCTGTTCCTATCGTTCATCGCGCTTGCAGAAATGTTGAGCCTGTTCGACTAAGGTTTTGGGCCATGGTTTCTCTTCGATGAGTTCATCAAAAATCAAAAAAAAAAAATATATATATATATATAAAAAAAAAATAAAAAAAAATTTTTTGGATTTCTCAATTTGGATTCAAAATTGAGAAACCTTGATCTGTTCCTATCGTTCATCGCGCTTGCAGAAATGTTGAGCCTGTTCGACTAAGGTTTTGGGCCATGGTTTCTCTTCGATGAATTCATAAAAATAAAATAAAAAAAAATATATAAAAAAAAAAAAAGACATAGACCACTAAGGTTAAACCAACTGTGTTCTTTGATCATGGTTGATTCAAAGAAAAGCCTTGTCCAGAGTGTGGAGACAGCTTGACTGTTCTAGGCAAGGGTCCTCCAAACGGGTTCATTAAGTAATCCTACCCTTACCTGGGGGCAATTCTATCAATCAAGATTTCATAAGACCGGGTTAGGAGGCCTATGTGTACTCTCTCGTCTTTTAAATAAAAAAAAATAAATAAAAAAAAATATAAAAATTTTAAAATAAAAAATAAAAAATAAAAATTTTTTCAAAAAAAAAAATCTTAAAAAAAAAATTAATTAATAAAATAAAAAAAAAATAAAAAAAAAGATTTTTTTTAAAAAAAAAAATCTTCAAAAAAAAAAAAAAAAAAAACTTCCGTCATTTTGGGTTTAGATTGGAGAAATCTTGGTCTTCTTCTTTCTGAGCACTGGCGCTCGCGGAAATCGCTGAGCCCGTGTTCAGATTGGAGTGCCTTTTGCTCTCTTTGATGAACCCGATATTGGCCTTTCAAAAGAAAACTCGTCATTTTTAGATTCAGATCCGAGAAATCATGGTTCATTTCTTTCTGAGCACTGGCGCTCGCGGAAATCGCTGAGCCCGTGTTCAGATTGGAATACCATCTGCTCTCTTTGATGAATCCAATCTTGACCTTTCAAAACAGAGAATCTCATCTCATAGATGCGGTCTCAAAACATTTGTGTCTAGCGGTACTAGTACGCCCTTTCAGGGTCTACTGTATTGCGACCGGCACATTTGTAACTCCAACTTTATATTCTTCTTACCTCGAGCAAGCTCTGCTTCTCGATAAGTCGAATTTAAGTTCACAATTGCTTCTAGCAGTCACTGGGATGCCCATTCCGGGCTTACCACACCTGCGATCAGAACAATTGTACCCTCTGTGGCATTTTGCCTTCCTCATATTGCTTGGGTCATCTACCTCGAGCAATTTGAAAAGACGAAACCATAGAACTTCCCATTTATGATCATTATATTCTTGTGATTACTAATGGATGTGGTCTTGTTTCAGAAATTTTCGAAAAAAACTAACAATGGCAGCTTCACTAACCATTACTTTCGACGAAAGCAAGCACCAACTCATGCTTCAACAGAAGCAAACCACGCGCACCTACAAGCGCCCCATCAGCTGCCGAAGCGTCAACTCCCTCGGCAACTCTGTGAACTCCGGGTCGACCTCGACTCCCCGGACTATTGTCTTCGGGACGCTGGGACCATTCCCACTTCCTGAGGAACAAGCTGCTCCCTCCAAGAAGCAGAAACTCGCCTCTCAACGTGTCACTACCGTGACACCAAAGGCGAGCACAAAAAGGCCTGAAGCCCGTGGCAGCCCCACGAAGCCTCAACCTGCAAACAACCAGGTCTACCCCAAGACTTGGTCCCCAAGACCTTCACCAAAACAAAGAAGGTCCCAGGCATCCACTAAGCCAGCATTCCTGGCCCCACTCAAGGAGAACCAGTTCTATCCTCTTGCTTACATGAAAGAGGAGAGACCCATCTCCAACCTGACTTCCAAGTCATCCCAGCATGAGCCGGCTTGTTCCTACAAGCCCAAAATCAAGTCATGCATCACAAGGCCTCCACAAGCATCTGCTAAGGCCTACAAATCTGCAGTTCGACCCTTCATATCTACAGGGGCCGAACTTCACAAATTCAAAGCTTCGCTGCAACTGGCGAAGGATAGGGTTCGCATCCTGTCCTTGCCCAGCTACAAAGAAGACAGACTCGCTCATGCAAGACACGGACTCGGATTCAGAGCCAGAAGACGACACATCGTCAAACCAAGCTGACACTCAGCAAGTTCAGCCTGCTCTTACTCCAATGGAGACAACTTCTGACATAGAAGATCCTACGTCAGCTTCCTTCGTTGTTCCAGCAACTTCAGCAAAGGAAAAACCGATCTTCTTTCATAGATCGGATGCTTCTTCATCAAACTCCATGCTTGAACCTTTCCAAAATAAAGGTACGCCTCAACTATCCTTATACAGTTCTGTGGCACAAGCTATTATGAAGAAAATGGGCTATGACGCTCAAAACCCAGTCGGTTTGGGGGAAGGACGCGGTATTCTCACACCATTGGGGCCCGTCTTGACCAAAAGCCAGCTGGAAGATTGGAGACTCTACGGCTATGTAGAAAAGTCTTCACACGGGTTAGGGTATGATCCTGACACTCCCTTGAGAGAGTTGACACAAAGGCTTAAAAGTCAATATACTGACCAAGCCTCAACATCTCAAATCCATGAAGACATCGATCTCCCTGGATATCTCTTTGATGAGTCACCTGACAAAGATCCAGGAAGCTCATCCAATTGGTACGATTTCTCCGAAAATGAAGAGGAGTTGTCCGATGGAACAGACGTGTGGACTTCTGACTCAGAAGAACCCTCATCTCCAAAAGAAGTAGCCTACTTCGACTCGGTTTCAACAGGCGATTGGGATCATCTCATAGCAAGCCTTGGGAAAATTACTGATCAAGAAGACCCGTGGAAAGGAACAAAACCTTGGTCTGGAAATGCCCTTGAAACCCCAGAAGGTTTCGTTGAGCTGGAAGCCTCCGAAAATATTGTGGAGGAACCACCTTCGAACCTTCCAACAGAAGATCCTGTTCAAAAGATAGACTTGGGAACACCAGATAACCCACGTGGTCTTATGCTGAAATGCCAGGCTTAGACCCCAAAATAGCAGTTCACAAACTCAATCTTCAAGAAGACATCAAGCCTGTCAAGCAAGGCCAAAGAAGATTCCGTCCAGATGTGATGGATAAAATTGAACAAGAAGTTCAAAAACTCAAAAGCGTCGGCTTCATCCGTGAGGAACAACATCCTGAATGGTTGGCCAACATTGTCCCCGTGACAAAGAAAAATGGGCAGATCAGGGTCTGTATTGACTATAGAGACCTGAATGGCGCATGCCCAAAAGATGAATTTCCGCTCCCCATACCAGAGGTAATGATTGATAATACCTGTGGATTCGAGCGAATGACATTCATGGATGGTTTCTCTGGCTACAATCAGATAAAGATGCATCCTGAGGATGAAAAACATACATCCTTTCGAACCCCATTTGGCGTGTACTGCTACACTGTCATGCCATTCGGTTTGAAGAATGCTGGTGCCACATATCAGAGGGCTATGATGAAAATATTCCAAGATATGCAGCACAAGACGGTTGAATGTTACGTTGATGACCTCGCCGTCAAAAGCAAAAGAAAAGAAGATCATCTCGAAAACCTCCGAGAAGTCTTCCTCCGGCTTCGCAAACACAAACTGCGAATGAATCCATTGAAATGCTTCTTCGGCGTCTCGTCGGGTAAGTTCCTCGGATTCTTAGTTCGGAAAGCTGGAATAGAGCTTGACCCCATAAAAGTCAAAGCCATTCTAGAAATGCCCTCTCCAAGAACCTTGAGAGAACTCAAAGGGCTTCAAGGGAGATTAGCCTACATCAGACGGTTTATCTCCAATCTTTCGGGGAAATGTCGTCCATTCTCCCGGTTGATGAAAAAAGGTGTAAACTTTGTCTGGGATGCTGACTGTGAAGCTGCTTTCCAAGACATCAAGTCATACCTGACAAAACCTCCAGTGTTAGCTGCTCCTACCACTGGAAAACCATTCATCTTGTACACAAGAGCCCTTGATCACTCTCTGGGAGCTCTGCTTGCGCAAGAAAATGATCAAAGAAAAGAAGCTGCTCTATATTACCTCAGCCGCATGCTAGTAGGTGCAGAGCATCGCTACTCTCCAGTTGAAAAAGAATGTCTTGCAGTGATGTTCGCCGTACAAAAGCTGCGTCACTACTTGCTTTCCAACACAGTCTACCTGGTCTCGAGGGTCAACCTCTTGAAGGTCCTTGTCACAAAGGCAGGTTCTCTCAATGCTCGACTGGCAAAATGGTCCATCCTTCTGTCACAATTTGATATTAGGTATGTACCACAAAAAGCAATCAAAGGGCAAGCTCTAGCGGACTTCCTCGCAGAGCATCCATTGCCTAAAGATTCTCCACTCAGAGATGATCTCCCAGACGAACCAGTCTACAATGTGGAGACTTTCTCACAAAGTGCCTCCTGGGACATGTACTTTGACGGTGCAAACCAGGACAAATGAAAAAAGACAGCTGATCTCGGGAGTTGGCATTCTCTTTGTTAGCCCCGACAAATACATGATTCCACACGCTTTCTCGCTACTGGAACCATGCACAAACAATGCAGCTGAATATCAAGCTCTGATCTTAGGATTGGAACTCGCCATCGAATCCGGTATCACCATGCTGGAAGTCTTTGGAGACTCTCAACTGATCGTCAACCAGATGAATCAGAAATTTGAAGTCAGGAAGCCAGATTTGTTGCCCTACTACAACAAGGCACAATCACTTCTGCAAAAGTTTGACATCTGTCACATCACCCACATTCGTAGAGGTGAAAATATACGTGCAGATGCCCTAGCCGGACTTGCCGCATCCATGGCAATCCAGGAAGGGGAAAACATGCAAGTCACAGTGTGCGAAAGAAGAATCCTTCCTCCTCTTAACACACACCAAGCAGTTGCTGAATGCCACCAAGTGGTCGGAAGTCGGATTTCAATCCTTCAAACTTCAATTGGCGACTGGAGGGATCCGTTCATTGATTACATTATGTTCGGAATCCTACCTGAAGATCCAAAAGAACGGGTAAGCATCCAAAGGCGAACCCCAAGCTTCCATTTGGATATTCCTTCAAAAATCCTTTACAGGAAATCCTTCAACGGAGTACTTCTACGCTGCTTATCACAACAAGAGGCTGAAGAAACACTCAAAGAAGTTCATGCTGGTCTTTGTGGAGCTCATCAGGCTGGACCTAAGCTTTATGATCAGATAAAAAGGTTAGGATATTACTGGCCTACCATGGTAGCTGACGCAATGCAATTTGCTAAGCGCTGCCAACAATGCCAAGTTCATGGAGATTACATTCACATGCCTCCAGAATGGCTGCATCCTACAGCGATCTCATGGCCTTTCGAAGCCTGGGGTATGGACATCATAGGTCCTATTTCTCCCCCTTCAAGCAAAGGTCATCGCTTCATCTTCGCCGCTACGGATTATTTCTCCAAGTGGTCAGAAGCATTTGCGTTTAACGAAATGAAGACCTCATCAGTCCTTCAGTTCCTGCGCACCAACATCATTTGTCGTTTCGGCATAACCCAAAAGATTCGTCCATGATAACGGACCACAGTTCCGGGATCATCGATTCTACAGGTTCTGCGACAAATACAAAATCCAAAGCTGTCATTCGACTCCATACAATCCGGCAGCAAACGGGTTAGCAGAAGCTTTCAACAAGACACTCTGCAAAATCCTCAAAAAAATGGTCTCTAGTCACAAAAGAGACTGGAGCGACAAAATGTCTGAAGCTTTGTGGGCCTATCGAACCACCGTTCGAGGACCAACCCATAGCACACCATTCTCCTTGGTCTATGGATGCGAAGCTGTCGTACCCTTGGAAGTACAAATTCCTTCCTTGAGGGTATCCTTGCAAAATGACATGACTCAAGAAAGCAATGTCAAATTGCGGCTCCATGAGCTGGACAATCTCGATGAGAGACGGCTCGAAGCTCAACAAAGCATTGAACTTTACCAAGCACGTATGGCAGGATCTTTCGATAAAAAGGTCAGACAACGCGCCTACAAAAAGAATGACTTGGTTCTTGCGGTAAAAAGACCAATGGTCTTCGCTCACAAGTCCAAAGGCAAATTCGAGCCAAAATGGGAGGGACCCTACGTCATCGACAAAGTTTTCTCCAATGGCGCATACGCACTCCTAAACATGGAAGGTGACAGATGTATGCTGCCCATCAATGGCAAGTTCTTAAAGCGGTACTACCCTTGAAGACTTACCCAACTGGGTAAAAGCAATGCCTGTATGGCCAAAACCGGTTTCCAGGTACACGCTCGCTAAACCCACCCTTTTTTTAGAATTTTCATGTCAAAAATTGAAATTTCTAGAAATCTAAAACAATGTTTACTTTCATCGTTTCATTGTTCAAAAAAAAAAAATATATCCAAGTTTAGGAACCTTTCCCTAACTTGACCAAAATTTCCAACCCTTGAACCCAAAATTCATGGTTTGAAACAAAATCCGGATTCAGGGATTTCCATCCTAGTCCACCCTGCCTTTTACCGCCAAAATGGTTTTAGGTCAAAACTTATGACCCTCGTGTCTTTAAACAAAAAAAAATGGTTTTTCAAAAACCCGCGAGGAAGCGACACTTAGTCGATACTCACACAAATCGGAAGCAAGCGAACCACATTCGACACTTCCAAAATCGCAGGGAATCGACATTTCGTCGATACTTGCAAAATCCAAAACTGTGGAGATGCAACATTTCAGTTGATATCCACAACCCAAATTTCAAAGGTTCGAAAAAACCTAAAAAAAAAAAAAAAACTGTGGAGACGCAACATTTCAGTTGATATCCATGACCCAAAGGTTCGAGAAAACCACAAATTTCAAAAATCGTGGGGAAACGACATCAAGTCAGTACCCGCAAAACCAAATTTTTTGAAAAGCAAGGATGCGACATTCCATCGATACTTGCACCCAAATCCGCGAGGATGCGACATTCCATCGATACTCGCAATCGAATGAGCAAGGATGCGACATTCCATCGATACTTGCAAGAACATTCAGCAGGGAGGCGACTTTTAGTCGATACTTGCATTTTTTGAAAACCAAACCGGCTATAAATGCCATCAAAACAGGCTATAAATGCCACAAACCGGCTATCAATGCCACCAAAACAAAACCGGCTATCAATGCCACAAACAAAAAAAAAACTTGGATTTCAAAAACGGCTATCAATGCCACCAAAACAAAACAGGCTATCAATGCCACCAAAAACCGGCTATAGATGCCACAAAACAAATTCGGCTATCAATGCCACCAAAATTGGCTATAAATGCCACAAACAAAAAAAACTCGGCTATCAATGCCACAAGAAAAGCTGGCTCTCATGCCAAAATTGGCTTCCATGCCACAAACAAAAAACCTGGCTTCATGCCAAAACAATCAGTTGACAAAAGAGTTTCACAAAATGACAACCTTTTGATCAAATCCCATTTAGCAATTACTTTTATCACAAAAAGATTCAAGTGAGCGTAGGGGATAACAAAAAAAAAAAGCATCCCATTTAGCAATTACTTTTATCACAAAAAGATTCAAGTGAGCGTAGGGATAACAAAAAAAGCATCCCATTTAGCAATTACTTTTATTACAAAAAGATTCAGTGAGCGTAGGGATAACAAAAAAAAAAAAAGAAAGTGTTCACAAGCACTACAAAAAAAAAAAGAGTACCAAAAAAAAAATACATGTGGTACCAAAAAAAAGTGTTCACAAGCACTACAAAAAAAGAGTACCAAAAAAAAAAATACATGTGGTACCCAAAAAAAAAAGAGAGTGTTCACAAGCACTGCAAAAGAATAAGTACCAAAAAAAAAAATATATACAAGTGGTACAAAAAAAAAAAAAAAAAAAAAAAAAGAAAGAAGGATGGTTTCTTGTATACAGGAGCTCAATCAAAGATGGTCTCCAGCCAAGAGTTCAGCTCCCCAAGCAGACTTTTAGCCTCAGCTGTCAAAGGATTCCAAGGCACGCTTCTTCAGGAACTTGCCATGAGATGCTGGAGTGGGCTGTACCCCTTCTCTCACACCAGGAAGCTTACCTCGAGCAGCTTGCCATTGTTTATCCTCATCAAACTTCCTTTTGAGAACCTGTTCGGCATCTGCAACATGGTGAATCAGGACAGTCTCCCTTTCACGAGCCTCTGTAATTTCAGCCCATTTGGCAGCGACTTGTGCCTGCAGAAGCTCAAGACGTTTCCTGGCCTCATCGACCTCCCTATCAAGGATGTTAAGGTCATGTGTCAGCCCGATGATGGTTAGCTCTTCTCTATTCCTCTTTCGGACTGCCACCTTCTTGCTTTCTGTAGCCTCATCTAGGTCAGACTTAGCCTTATCAGCAGGGTCCAGGAACATCTCCTTGAAGAACTGGTCATCAGCCAAACTTACGGTCTCAAACCACTTGTCACCCAGTGCAATGATCCTATCAACGATCGCCCTGGCACCTGTGACATCCAGACCAGCCTCTTCAGCATCACTGAGAATCTCCTGCACATGCTTGATCATGCCAAATCCGACTTCCAAGTGCCCAGAAAGGAGAGTCTCAATCCAAGAGCGCACAACTCGCATCACCACCTTCTTCGCAAAAAGAAGAGATGGCCCAGCTGAGGATTCGCCCAACTCCGTTGGTCGGCTACTCATGTCATCATCTGTTGAAAGAGTAACAAAAGAACTCTTTCCAGCTGAAGCTGCTCCTGCTCGGAAGGGAATCTCAGCGCGAGGAATCTCCTCAATATTGTCAGAGCTGGTCCCAGGAATCTCTACCTCTGGATCAACCTCTGGCATCTCTTGCTCTGGAAGCAACGGATCCTCCTCTGCCACTTCAAAACCTGCAAAGGAAACACAAAAAGGTATGAATATGACCCTGTTTGAAAATCATTATCAGAGTTATAACTACAAAATACCTTCTTCTATGACTGGCGGAACACTCTCTTCCTCCATGAACTCATCGGAAGCATCATCAACATTTGCGTCCATCGATGGTTCAAAGTCATCAGAACCCTGCGGCAAGTCAGCTGGCAACAAAAAAAATGTGATTAGCAAGCCAAGTCACAAACAAAAAAAAAAAAAAAGAAGAGCAAAAGAAGTCGTACCAATTGGAGATTCTGGATTTACTCCAGAGTCCCTCGGTTCTTCTTCAGGTGCCTCAATAGGATCCATCACCACCTCATCGGTTGGGACCTCAGGCATCACCAAGTCTTCCTCTGCTAAAAAAAAAAGAGAAGAAAAAGCAGAACAAGAAGCAAATCATAACATGGAAAAATCCCATGAAAAGAAATGGAAAGAGAAAAAAGGAAGAATCATACCTTCACCGACGGTCTCTTCTTCTCGACTTCTTTTCTCTGGAGGCTCGTCAGCATCCACTGGCACATCCTCATTGATAGTAAGAGGAACTTCCAAGTTAGGAGAATCCTCATGCTGCCCCTGGCTGCGATGATGACTCCTCCTCCTCTTACTTCTGCGGGCTCGCTTCTTAGAAGAACCTACCCCGCTGTCAGAGTCAGGTTTTCCACTTGACTCATCACTGGATGGTCTGCTCTTGCCAGTAGACTCCACGGAAGCTTGCCTCTGCGCCGCTTGCATCCAAGCGCCAAGTTCGGCTTCCTCCTGTTCTAGCTGCTCCAAAGCCTCGTCAGGTATTTCTCGAACAGCTTCAGAACCGATGACGCCCTGGTCACCGAGAAAGCCTATCTTGTGCTTCTCTCCAGAAAGGAAGGCCCAAACTTCCTCTCGCCGGATGCCATCCGACTTTCCAAGGCCCTTTCCAGATACCAGCTTCACATCAAGCTCCTTCCTGGAAAGTCCCCGATATGCCGAGAAGCTCTCCGCGAACCACTTCGCAAAGCCGGCAGTCCGGGAAGTCAGCAACACAGGATAAGAAATCATGGCTGTAGTGTCTTCAGCACTATAGAAAGCCCATGCATTTCTCCCGTCCTGTAAACCTCCAAAGCGCTTCACCATGCTTGAAGGCGCTCCAACAACGCCTTGAGAAAAGCCAAGCTGAAAAGCAAAGCGAGAAGGTACATACGGCTGGATGTCGACGAAAAGATGTCTGCGGTACACCATCGTGCCGACACGTATGCTGAAAAGCCACTCTCTCTCTGCATTTGTCAAGGAATAATGCCTTCCCGACCCCGCCCTGGTAGAGTCTCGGGAGGCACCAAAATCAAAAGCCTTCTTCCCGCAACTCCGGAGAAAGCTTTACTGAAGATTGCCCCATCTCGACGTCCCTGAACCGTCGGATCCTCATGCGGGCAAACAAAAGTGATTCGGACACGGCTTTGCCCTTAGCCAGTCGAATCATTAGAGGATCATCATCCTGTGCAGCACCCAGCCGATGGAAGCCAGGACAGTGGTATACATACCACGAATAAAAGATATGGGCTGAAAATACCCTATTCATGGGAAGCCCAAGCCGAACTAGAAAAGCAGCAGCCTGCAGTTCGGTACACAGGTAGGAGTAAAGAGCAGGCACCAAAGCAAGCTGCTCTCCAAACGCCATCTGACAAGCCGGAAAAATACAATGCGGCCTGATGTGCGTTCCATCTCCTCCAGCAAAAATAGCCTCACCAAGCCAATAAGTGAGGTAAAACAGCAAGATCTCTCCGCAGTGCAATGTCAGGACATATGGCGTTTGTACTTGCACAGAAATCTCTCAACTCTTCTGCATGGCCAAGATCTTCTTTGAACTTGGATCCTGAGCTCCAGCTTCCTGGGTCATGCTATCAGAAGGCTCCCTACTATCAAAGAAGTTGGGGAATGAAGAGCAAAAACTCTTCCAACTGCTGGATCTAACTTTCGAACCCCCCTTCTCCTTCAAAAAATCATAGAAGGCGACGAGTTGAAAGTATAAAAGCCTGAACTCCTCAGACTGCCCCTCGAGGACGCTGTCAATCGCATAAACTCCTCATAGAGCTTGCCGAGGATGGGCAATCCGGTAATGGCGCTCAACTCCTTCAAAGAAAAACCAATCTCACCATTCGTCACAACGAGGTATTGGTTTGAGGGAGGAACGACTCCAGCATAGCCATGAAGGCCTCGTCGGAAAAGATCACGGTCTCCCAAAAGCGCGGACCGCATCAAAAATCCCGGCTTCCTTCAAAAACGGTGCCACCAATCAGCAAGGACACGATCAGTCCACGACTTCCACTCTGAGTCAGCATTGAAACGACCTCGAAGTCGAAAAGGCTTGATCCAATTGCTGCCGTCACCGCTGAAAATACCAAGGCCCATCGGTCTCAAATCGACCGACGGATAATCAGAGCCCTGGTAGCCGCTGGATGGCATCAACAGGTCCATGTCAACAGGCGACCTCTCCGTATATCCAGGAGAACCGCCAACAAAAACCCCGGTCTTGATTACATTTGTCCTTCTCACCCAGCTTGGAGGATCTTCCCTCTTGGGGCACGTGGGGGCAAGGCTCAGAATCGAGACGGTGCGATCAAAACATCGACCGGGTACTAACAGTCTTCTTCTCACCATCTGCTGTGAAGGAAACTGAAAAGATCTCCTCTGGTATGTAATGTCGTCAGGGACCGCATCACCAAAGAAGAAGGTAGGCTTAGGGCAAAATGCTCTGATCTTCCATCAGCCATGGACGACTGCTTTACCAATGATCTTATAAAATTCCTCTCCCTTGAGAGTGATCAAGTCGCTGCCCTACTCATCTCATCTCTGTTGAGGGAGTCGCACTCTTCCAGGTTTCTTTCAACATACTGGACCTTCTCGAAAGCCTGCTGAACGGCCGGATTTAGAGGATCTAGAAGACCGACGAGGTACGCTTGTACAGGCTCTTTACCCTTGTTCGCTCTGGAGGAACCACCTAAAAAGGATGGAAAAGAAAAGATCAAACATCAAAAATGACAGAATCTCGCTAAAAAAAAATCTGGCGAATTTTGACATGATGACGGGGCAATTCCGAAGAAAAGGAACTATCCCGAAAGAAATAGAAGCTTGAAGATGGGCTCAAACATCGCTGCGATCTCCGAAACTCCAAACTTTCGAAACCTAAAGTCTCGCAAATCAGAGGGCTCAACATCACTGCGAGCTCCAAGTTCCCAAATTTGCAAACACTTTCAGGTATGCAATCACATCATGCTACAAATTTAATTTACAAATTAAAGGCATGCATGAACATTAGATTTGCGAAAAAAATGCATTCATGATGAAAAAAAAAAAAAAAAAAGAAACTTTCTCTAAAAAAAAAAGGGGGAAAGAAAACAAAAAAAAAAAAAAAAAAAAAACTCTCTAAGAAAAAAAAAAAAAAAAGAAAAAAAACTCTCTCAAAAAAAAAAAAAAAAAAAAAAAAAAAAAGAGAAAAAAAAAAAAAAACGGGCTGGCCACAGGCCGTGGCCCACAGGCCACGTGGCCGTACGGCCAGATCCGTACGGATCTGTCCGTACGGCCCACACAATATAAAAAAAAAAAACATGAAAAAAAAAAGAAAGAAAAGAAAGAAACAAAAAAAAAAAAAAAAAAAAAAAAAAAAACGTGTAAAAAAAAAAAAAGGGGAAAACACGTGGAAAGAAAGAAAAAAAGAAAAAAAAAAAAAAAGAGAGAAGAAGAACTTTTTTTTCCTACAATGGAGTTTTCTTGAAAAAGAAGAACTTACTTGAAGCCATTGATGGAGAAGAAGAAGAAAACTCTTGAAGATCTTGAAGAAGAAAAGCTCTTGGTCTTGAAGCCCTCTTGAGATTATTGCAAAAGAAAGTAGTAAGAGCAAGAGATCCAACCTTCTCTTTGCTTTTATAGAGGAGAGCAAACCAAAGAAGGAAAGAAGAAAGAGGTAAGTGTTACTAATTAGTAACCTTACCAAAAGAAAGAAATTAGAAAGATTCTTTCCAAAAGAAAGATATCTTGAGAGATTTTCTCCTAAAATCAATCTATGACGGATTCTTTCCCAAAGAAAGATATCTTGAGATATTCTATCCCAAAAATAAAGGGATATTGAGAGATCTCTCCTAAAATCAATCTATGACGGATTCTTTCCCAAAGAAAGATATCTTGAGATATTCTATCCCAAAATAAAGGGATCATGAGAGATTCTCTCCAAGTAAAGATATTCTTAAATATTCTCTATCCAGATGAGTATTTTGGATTCTATACAAAAATGACACCATATGAGATCTAAGCCATTTCAAAGCTTAAGGTCCCATGGGTTAGCCCATATGAGCCAGGTTTGACCACCTAGGCACACAAAAAAAAAAAAAAGAAAAAAAAAAAAAGAAAAAATTTTGGGCTTTTAGTCAAAGAGAAATCCCTCTTACCAAGAGCATACAAAAAATGATTCCATGCCTCTTTTGAGTTGATTGGACCATACAAAAGAAAATTCCAAGCCCCATGAGCTTCCAAAAATCAAACCCCAGCCTCATCTACCAAATTGAGCCAAAATCTTGAAATTGACATTCCACAAAATCAAACCAAATCCTGGTCCCTAACTTGCCACATACAGCCTGTTAGGTCACAAGACCAAAACCAAAAACCAAAACCTGATCCCCTAACTTGCCACATACAGCCTGTTAGGTCACAAGATCAAGACCAAAATCGATCCCCCAACATTCCACATACAGCTTGTTGGGTCACACGATCAAAACCAAACCCGACCCCCTAACCTGCCATATATAGCCGTTAGGGCACAAGGTCAAAACCCAAACCCACATCCCTGATGTCATCTTCAAAACTTTGCCTCGAGATGGTACGTAATCCCTTTCACTACCATAAAATTCCCCTGGAAGCTCAAAAGGCTACAAATACCAAAAAGAAAGATTGCTCAAAGACTCTGGTCAAGTCACAGGCTCTCCTTCAAAAATCTCTTCGAGGCACATCGACTACAAAAGTTAAGCAACTCGCCGCTGTACCTCGGGGGCATTTGTTGACACCAAAAATGTCACTTTGCCTTTTCAAGATCCAAAGAGCTACATGAAGTTGCAACCTGCCATAAATAGGCAATGCTGCTTCCAAGAATAAAATCTTGTCAGAATCAAACAAAAACTGCAAGATTCTTCCAGACAGCCAAAAGAGGAGTACGCAAGAAGTTTCAAGCCATTTCAAGATCATTTGGCCTAACTTCGCTTCTCCGACAGCCAAATCAAGCTTCTCGGCGGTAAAGCTCTCCGGGACCATGGTTCCCAAGACAGAGCCTATGGATCATCTTAAAATGACTCCAATAGGTTCCCTGTCAAAATTCAAGTCAATCGGACATCGGTTGGCCGCACATCAACCGCGACATCTTCATCGCGATAAAAAGCAAGTCTGCAGGTGATAGGACCCCAAACGGCTTCGAAACTCAAACAAAAGCCTATGGTTGGTCTTATT